>CAXAJV010000920.1:2486400-2797400 GCA_963969225.1 Xylocopa violacea
AATTCCCACGGAGACGTAGAAGCCAACTCGCCAGGAATGTTGTCAAATATTAGTACCGAGATGTTAGGTTGGGTTAGGTTAGGTTATATTACGCTATTGATGCATATAAAAGTCCCACGGAGACGTAGAGGCCAACTCGACAGGAATGTTGTCAAATATTAGTGCCGAGAGGTTGGGTTGGGTTAGGTTAGGTTATATTACGTTATTGATGTATATAAAATTCCCACGGAGACGTAGAGGCCAACTCGCCAGGAATGTTGTCAAATATTAGTACCGAGATGTTAGGTTGGGTTAGGTTAGGTTATATTACGCTATTGATGTATATAAAAGTCCCACGGAGACGTAGAGGCCAACTCGACAGGAATGTTGTCAAATAATAGCGCCGATAGCTTAGGTTGGGTTAGGTCAGGTTATATTAGGTTATTGATGTATATGAAGTTCCACGGAGACGTAGAGGCCAGCTCGCCAGGAATGTTGTCAAATAATACCGCCGAAATGTTAGGTTGGGTTAAGTTAGGTTATATTAAGTTATTGATGTATATAAAGGTCCCACGGGTACGTAGAAGCAACAAGACAGGAATGTGGTTAAATATTACCTCCGAGACGTTATGTTGGGTTAGGTTACGTTATATTACGTTATTGATGTATATAAAAGCCCCACGGAGACGTAGAGGCCAACTCGCCAGGAATGTTGTCAAATATTAGTGCCGAGAGGTTGGGTTGGGTTAGTTTAGGTTATATTACGTTATTGATGTATATAAAGGCCATGCGTAGACGTAGAGGCCAACCCGCCAGGAATGTTGTCAAATAATAGCGCCGAAATGTTAGGTTGGGTTACTTTAGGTTATATTACGTTATTGATATATGTGAAGGTCCCACGGAGACGTAGAGGCCAACTCGCCAGGAATTATGTCACATAATAGCGCCGAGTGGTTAGGTTGGGTTAGGTTAGGTTATATTACGTTATTGATGTATATAAAATTCCCACGGAGACGTAGAGGCCAACTCGCCAGGAATGTTGTCAAATATTAGTGTCGAGATGTTAGGTTGGGTTAGGTTAGGTAATATCACGTTATTGATGTATATGAAGGTCCCACGGTGACGTAGAGGCCAACTCGCCAGGAATGTTGTCAGATATTAGTACCGAGATGTTAGGTTGGGTTAGGTTAGGTTATATTACGCTATTGATGTATATAAAATTCCCACGGAAACGTAGGGGCCAACACGCCAGGAATGTTGTCAAATATTAGTACCGAGATGTTAGGTTGGGTTAGGTTAGGTTATATTACGCTATTGATGTATATAAAAGTCCCACGGAGACGTAGAGGCCAGCTCGCCAGGAAAGTTGTCAAATATTACCGCCGAGATGTTACGTTGGGTTAGGTTAGGTTATATTACGTTATTGATGTATATAAAATTCCCACGGAGACGTAGAGGCCAACTCGCCAGGAATGTGGTCAAATATTAGTACCGAGATGTTAGGTTGGGTTAGGTTAGGTTATATTACGCTATTTATGTATATAAAAGTCCCACGGAGACGGAGAGGCCAACTCGACAGGAATGTTGTCAAATAATAGCGCCGATAGCTTAGGTTGGGTTAGGTCAGGTTATATTACGTTATTGATGTATATGAAGTTCCACGGAGACGTAGAGGCCAGCTCGCCAGGAATGTTGTCACATAATAGCGCCGAGTGGTTAGGTCGGATTATATTAGGTTATATTACGTTATTGATGGATATGAAGGTCTCACGGAGACGTAGAGGCCAACACGCCAGGAATGTTGTCGAATATTAGTACCGAGATGTTAGGTTGGGTTAGGTTAGGTTATACTAAGTTATTGATGTATATAAAGGTCCCATGGATACGTAGAGGCAACAAGACAGGAATGTGGTTAAGTATTACCTCCGAGACGTTATGTTGGGTTAGGTTACGTTATATTACGTTATTGATGTATATAAAAGCCCCACGGAGACGTAGAGGCCAACTCGCCAGGAATGTTGTCAAATATTAGTGCCGAGAGGTTGTGTTGGGTTAGGTTAGGTTATATTACGCTATTGATGTATATAAAAGTCCGACGGTGACGTAGAGCCCAACTCGACAGGAATGTTGTCAAATATTAGTGCCGAGAGGTTGGGTTGGGTTAGTTTAGGTTATATTATGTTATTGATATATATAAAGGCCCCACGGAGACGTAGATGCCAACCCGCCAGGAATGTTGGAAAATAATAGCGCCGAAAGATTAGGTTGGGTTAGTTTAGGTTATATTACGTTATTGATATATGTGAAGGTCCCACGGAGACGTAGAGGCCAACGCGCCAGGAATGTTGTCACATAATAGCGCCGAGTGGTTAGGTCGGGTTATATTAGGTTATATTACGTTATTGATGGATATGAAGGTCTCACGGAGACGTAGAGGCCAGCTCGCCAGGAATGTTGTCAAATATTACCACCGAGATGAAACGTTGGGCTAGGTTAGGTTATATTACGTTATTGATGTATATAAAGGTCCCACGGAAACATAGAGGCCAACAAGCCAGGAATGTTGTCAAATATTACCGCCGAGATGTTACGTTGGTTTAGGTTAGGTTAAATTACGTTATTGATGTATATGAAGGTCCCACGGAGAGGTAGAGGCCAACTCGCCAGGAATGTTGTCAAATATTAGTGCCGAGATGATAGGTTGGGTTAGGTTAGATTATATTACGTTATTGATGTATATAAAAGTCCCACGGTGACGTAGAGGCCAACTCGCCAGGAATGTTGTCAAATATTAGTGCCGAGATGATAGGTTGGGTTAGGTTAGATTATATTACGTTATTGATGTATATAAAAGTCCCACGGAGACGTAGGGGCCAACTCGACAGGAATGTTGTCAAATAATAGCGCCGAAAGGTTAGGTTGGGTTAGGTTAGGTTATATTGCGTTATTGATGTATATGAAGGTCCCGCGGAGACGTAGAGGCCAACCCGCCAGGAATGTTGTCAAATAATAGCGCCGAAAGGGTAGGTTGGGTTAGTTTATGTTATATTACGTTATTGATATATGTGAAGGTCCCACGGACACGTAGATGCCAACTCGCCAGGAATGTTGTCACATAATAGCGCCGAGTGGTTAGGTTGGGTTATATTAGGTTATATTACTTTATTGATGGATGTGAAGGCCTCACGGAGACGTAGACGCCAACTCGCCAGGAATGTTGGCAAATAATATCGCCGAAAGGTTAGGTTGGGCTAGGTTAGGTTATATTACGTTATTGATGTATATAAAGGTCCCAAGGTGACGTAGAGGCCAACTCGACAGGAATGTTGTCAAATATTAGTGCCGAGAGGTTGGGTTGGGTTAGGTTAGGTTATATTATGTTATTGATGTATATAAAGTCCCCACGGAAACGTAGAGGCCAACCCGCCAGGAATGTTGGCAAATAATACCGCCGAAAGGTTAGGTTGGGCTAGGTTAGGTTATATTACGTTATTGATGTATATAAAAGTCCCACGGAGACGTAGAGGCCAACTCGCCAGGAATGTTGTCACATAATAGCGCCGAGTGGTTAGGTTGGGTTAGGTTAGGTTATATTACGCTATTGATGTATATAAAAGTCCCACGGATACCATGACGCCAATAAGCCAGGAATGTCGTCAAATAATAGCGCCGAAATGTTAGGCTGGGTTATGTAAGGTTATATTACGTTATTGATGTATATGAAGGTCCCACGGAGACGTAGAGGCCAACTCGCCAGGAATGTTGGCAAATAATATCGCCGAAAGGTTAGGTTGGGCTAGGTTAGGTTATATTACGTTATTGATATATATAAAGGTCCCACGGTGACGTAGAGGCCAACTCGACAGGAATGTTGTCAAATATTAGTGCCGAGAGGTTGGGTTGGGTTAGGTTAGGTTATATTATGTTATTGATGTATATAAAGGCCCCACGGAGACGTAAAGGCCAACCCGCCAGGAATGTTGTCAAATATTACCACCGAGATGATACGTTGGGCTCGGTTAGGTTATATTACGTTATTGATGTATATAAAGGTCCCACGGAAACATAGAGGCCAACAAGCCAGGAATGTTGTCAAATATTACCGCCGAGATGTTACGTTGGTTTAGGTTAGGTTAAATTACGTTATTGATGTATATGAAGGTCCCACGGAGAGGTAGAGGCCAACCCGCCAGGAATGTTGTCAAATAATAGCGCCGAAAGGTTAGGTTGGGTTAGTTTAGGTTATATTACGTTATTGATGGATATGAAGGTCTCACGGAGACGTAGAGGCCAGCTCGCCAGGAATGTTGTCAAATATTACCCCCGAGATGAAACGTTGGGCTAGGTTAGGTTATATTACGTTATTGATGTATATAAAGGTCCCACGGAAACATAGAGGCTAACAAGCCAGGAATGTTGTCAAATATTACCGCCGAGATGTTACGTTGGTTTAGGTTAGGTTAAATTACGTTATTGATGTATATGAAGGTCCCACGGAGAGGTAGAGGCCAACTCGCCAGGAATGTTGTCAAATATTAGTGCCGAGATGATAGGTTGGGTTAGGTTAGATTATATTACGTTATTGATGTATATAAAAGTCCCACGGTGACGTAGAGGCCAACTCGCCAGGAATGTTGTCAAATATTAGTGCCGAGATGATAGGTTGGGTTAGGTTAGATTATATTACGTTATTGATGTATATAAAAGTCCCACGGAGACGTAGGGGCCAACTCGACAGGAATGTTGTCAAATAATAGCGCCGAAAGGTTAGGTTGGGTTAGGTTAGGTTATATTGCGTTATTGATGTATATGAAGGTCCCGCGGAGACGTAGAGGCCAACCCGCCAGGAATGTTGTCAAATAATAGCGCCGAAAGGTTAGGTTGGGTTAGTTTAGGTTATATTACGTTATTGATATATGTGAAGGTCCCACGGACACGTAGATGCCAACTCGCCAGGAATGTTGTCACATAATAGCGCCGAGTGGTTAGGTTGGGTTATATTAGGTCATATTACTTTATTGATGGATGTGAAGGCCCCACGGACACGTAGATGCCAACTCGCCAGGAATGTTGTCACATAATAGCGCCGAGTGGTTAGGTTGGGCTAGGTTAGGTTATATTACGTTATTGATCTATATAAAGGTCCCACGGTGACGTAGAGGCCAACTCGACAGGAATGTTGTCAAATATTAGTGCCGAGAGGTTGGGTTGGGTTAGGTTAGGTTATATTATGTTATTGATGTATATAAAGGCCCCACGGAAACGTAGAAGCCAACCCGCCAGGAATGTCGGCAAATAATACCGCCGAAAGGTTAGGTTGGGCTAGGTTAGGTTATATTACGTTATTGATGTATATAAAAGTCCCACGGAGACGTAGAGGCCAACTCGCCAGGAATGTTGTCACATAATAGCGCCGAGTGGTTAGGTTGGGTTAGGTTAGGTTATATTACGCAATTGATGTATATAAAAGTCCCACGGATACCATGACGCCAATAAGCCAGGAATGTCGTCAAATAATAGCGCCGAAATGTTAGGCTGGGTTATGTAAGGTTATATTACGTTATTGATGTATATGAAGGTCCCACGGAGAGGTAGAGGCCAACCCGCCAGGAATGTTGTCAAATAATAGCGCCGAAAGGTTAGGTTGGGTTAGTTTAGGTTATATTACGTTATTGATGGATATGAAGGTCTCACGGAGACGTAGAGGCCAGCTCGCCAGGAATGTTGTCAAATATTACCACCGAGATGAAACGTTGGGCTAGGTTAGGTTATATTACGTTATTGATGTATATAAAGGTCCCACGGAAACATAGAGGCCAACAAGCCAGGATTGTTGTCAAATATTACCGCCGAGATGTTACGTTGGTTTAGGTTAGGTTAAATTACGTTATTGATGTATATGAAGGTCCCACGGAGAGGTAGAGGCCAACTCGCCAGGAATGTTGTCAAATATTAGTGCCGAGATGATAGGTTGGGTTAGGTTAGATTATATTACGTTATTGATGTATATAAAAGTCCCACGGTGACGTAGAGGCCAACTCGCCAGGAATGTTGTCAAATATTAGTGCCGAGATGATAGGTTGGGTTAGGTTAGATTATATTACGTTATTGATGTATATAAAAGTCCCACGGAGACGTAGGGGCCAACTCGACAGGAATGTTGTCAAATAATAGCGCCGAAAGGTTAGGTTGGGTTAGGTTAGGTTATATTGCGTTATTGATGTATATGAAGGTCCCGCGGAGACGTAGAGGCCAACCCGCCAGGAATGTTGTCAAATAATAGCGCCGAAAGGTTAGGTTGGGTTAGTTTAGGTTATATTACGTTATTGATATATGTGAAGGTCCCACGGACACGTAGATGCCAACTCGCCAGGAATGTTGTCACATAATAGCGCCGAGTGGTTAGGTTGGGTTATATTAGGTTATATTACTTTATTGATGGATGTGAAGGCCTCACGGAGACGTAGACCCCAACTCGCCAGGAATGTTGGCAAATAATATCGCCGAAAGGTTAGGTTGGGCTAGGTTAGGTTATATTACGTTATTGATGTATATAAAGGTCCCACGGTGACGTAGAGGCCAACTCGACAGGAATGTTGTCAAATATTAGTGCCGAGAGGTTGGGTTGGGTTAGGTTAGGTTATATTATGTTATTGATGTATATAAAGGCCCCACGGAAACGTAGAAGCCAACCCGCCAGGAATGTTGGCAAATAATACCGCCGAAAGGTTAGGTTGGGCTAGGTTAGGTTATATTACGTTATTGATGTATATAAAAGTCCCACGGAGACGTAGAGGCCAACTCGCCAGGAATGTTGTCACATAATAGTGCCGAGTGGTTAGGTTGGGTTAGGTTAGGTTATATTACGCAATTGATGTATATAAAAGTCCCACGGATACCATGACGCCAATAAGCCAGGAATGTCGTCAAATAATAGCGCCGAAATGTTAGGCTGGGTTATGTAAGGTTATATTACGTTATTGATGTATATGAAGGTCCCACGGAGACGTAGAGGCCAACTCGCCAGGAATGTTGGCAAATAATATCGCCGAAAGGTTAGGTTGGGCTAGGTTAGGTTATATTACGTTATTGATATATATAAAGGTCCCACGGTGACGTAGAGGCCAACTCGACAGGAATGTTGTCAAATATTAGTGCCGAGAGGTTGGGTTGGGTTAGGTTAGGTTATATTATGTTATTGATGTATATAAAGGCCCCACGGAGACGTAAAGGCCAACCCGCCAGGAATGTTGTCAAATATTACCACCGAGATGATACGTTGGGCTAGGTTAGGTTATATTACGTTATTGATGTATATAAAGGTCCCACGGAAACATAGAGGCCAACAAGCCAGGAATGTTGTCAAATATTACCGCCGAGATGTTACGTTGGTTTAGGTTAGGTTAAATTACGTTATTGATGTATATGAAGGTCCCACGGAGAGGTAGAGGCCAACCCGCCAGGAATGTTGTCAAATAATAGCGCCGAAAGGTTAGGTTGGGTTAGTTTAGGTTATATTACGTTATTGATGTATATAAAGGTCCCACGGTGACGTAGAGGCCAACTCGACAGGAATGTTGTCAAATATTAGTGCCGAGAGGTTGGGTTGGGTTAGGTTAGGTTATATTATGTTATTGATGTATATAAAGGCCCCACGGAAACGTAGAAGCCAACCCGCCAGGAATGTCGGCAAATAATACCGCCGAAAGGTTAGGTTGGGCTAGGTTAGGTTATATTACGTTATTGATGTATATAAAAGTCCCACGGAGACGTAGAGGCCAACTCGACAGGAATGTTGTCAAATATTAGTGCCGAGAGGTTGGGTTGGGTTGGGTTAGGTTAGGTTATATTATGTTATTGATGTATATAAAGGCCCCACGGAGACGTAAAGGCCAACCCGCCAGGAATGTTGGCAAATAATAGCGCCGAAAGGTTAGGTTGGGTTAGGCTAGGTTATATTACGCTACTGATGTATATAAAAGTCCCACGGAGACGTAGAGGCCAACTCGCCAGGAATGTTGTCACATAATAGCGCCGAGTGGTTAGGTTGGGTTAGGTTAGGTTATATTACGCTATTGATGTATATAAAAGTCCCACGGATACCATGACGCCAATAAGCCAGGAATGTCGTCAAATAATAGCGCCGAAATGTTAGGCTGGGTTATGTAAGGTTATATTACGTTATTGATGTATATGAAGGTCCCACGGAGACGTAGAGGCCAACTCGCCAGGAATGTTGTCAAATATTACCGCCGATGTGTTAGGTTGGATTAGGTTAGGTTAAATTACGTTATTGATGTATATGAAGGTCCCACGGAGACGTAGAGGCCAACCCGCCAGGAATGTTGGCAAATAATATCGCCGAAAGGTTAGGTTGGGCTATGTTAGGTTATATTACGTTATTGATGTATATAAAGGTCCCACGGTGACGTAGAGGCCAACTCGCCAGGAATGTTGTCAAATATTACCGCCGAGATGTTACGTTGGGTTAGGTTAGGTTATATTACGTTATTGATGTATATAAAAGTCCCACGGAGACGTAGAGGCCAACTCGTCAGGAATGTTGTCAAATATTAGTGCCGAGAGGTTGGGTTGGGTTAGGTTAGGTTATATTATTTTATTGATGTATATAAAGGCCCCACGGAGACGTAGAGGCCAACCCGCCAGGAATGTTGGCAAATAATAGCGCCGAAAGGTTAGGTTGGGTTAGGCTAGGTTATATTACGCTACTGATGTATATAAAAGTCCCACGGAGACGTAGAGGCCAACTCGCCAGGAATGTTGTCACATAATAGCGCCGAAATGTTAGGCTGGGTTATGTAAGGTTATATTACGTTATTGATGTATATGAAGGTCCCACGGAGACGTAGAGGCCAACTCGCCAGGAATGTTGGCAAATAATATCGCCGAAAGGTTAGGTTGGGCTAGGTTAGGTTATATTACGTTATTGATATATATAAAGGTCCCACGGTGACGTAGAGGCCAACTCGCCAGGAATGTTGTCACATAATAGCGCCGAGTGGTTAGGTTGGGTTAGGTTAGGTTATATTACGCAATTGATGTATATAAAAGTCCCACGGATACCATGACGCCAATAAGCCAGGAATGTCGTCAAATAATAGCGCCGAAATGTTAGGCTGGGTTATGTATGGTTATATTACGTTATTGATGTATATGAAGGTCCCACGGAGACGTAGAGGCCAACTCGCCAGGAATGTTGGCAAATAATATCGCCGAAAGGTTAGGTTGGGCTAGGTTAGGTTATATTATGTTATTGATGTATATAAAGGCCCCACGGAGACGTAAAGGCCAACCCGCCAGGAATGTTGTCAAATATTACCACCGAGATGATACGTTGGGCTAGGTTAGGTTATATTACGTTATTGATGTATATAAAGGTCCCACGGAAACATAGAGGCCAACAAGCCAGGAATGTTGTCAAATATTACCGCCGAGATGTTACGTTGGTTTAGGTTAGATTAAATTACGTTATTGATGTATATGAAGGTCCCACGGAGAGGTAGAGGCCAACCCGCCAGGAATGTTGTCAAATAATAGCGCCGAAAGGTTAGGTTGGGTTAGTTTAGGTTATATTTCGTTATTGATATATGTGAAGGTCCCACGGACACGTAGATGCCAACTCGCCAGGAATGTTGTCACATAATAGCGCCGAGTGGTTAGGTTGGGTTATATTAGGTTATATTACTTTATTGATGGATGTGAAGGCCTCACGGAGACGTAGACGCCAACTCGCCAGGAATGTTGGCAAATAATATCGCCGAAAGGTTAGGTTGGGCTAGGTTAGGTTATATTACGTTATTGATGTATATAAAGGTCCCACGGTGACGTAGAGGCCAACTCGACAGGAATGTTGTCAAATATTAGTGCCGAGAGGTTGGGTTGGGTTAGGTTAGGTTATATTATGTTATTGATGTATATATAGGCCCCACGGAGACGTAGAGGCCAACCCGCCAGGAATGTTGGCAAATAATACCGCCGAAAGGTTAGGTTGGGCTAGGTTAGGTTATATTACGTTATTGATGTATATAAAGGTCCCACGGAAACATAGAGGCCAACAAGCCAGGAATGTTGGCAAATAATACCGCCGAAAGGTTAGGTTGGGCTAGGTTAGGTTATATTACGTTATTGATGTATATAAAGGTCCCACGGAAACATAGAGGCCAACAAGCCAGGAATGTTGTCAAATATTACCGCCGAGATGTTACGTTGGTTTAGGATAGGTTAAATTACGTTATTGATGTATATGAAGGTCCCACGGAGAGGTAGAGGGCAACTCGCCAGGAATGTTGTCAAATATTAGTGCCGAGATGTTAGGTTGGGTTAGGTTAGGTAATATCACGTTATTGATGTATATGAAGGTCCCACGGTGACGTAGAGGCCAACTCGCCAGGAATGTTGTCAAATATTACCACCGATGTGTTAGGTTGGGCTAGGTTAGGTTATATTACGTTATTGATGTATATAAAGGTCCCACGGTGACGTAGAGGCCAACTCGACAGGAATGTTGTCAAATATTAGTGCCGAGAGGTTGGGTTGGGTTGGGTTAGGTTAGGTTATATTATGTTATTGATGTATATAAAGGCCCCACGGAGACGTAAAGGCCAACCCGCCAGGAATGTTGGCAAATAATAGCGCCGAAAGGTTAGGTTGGGTTAGGCTAGGTTATATTACGCTACTGATGTATATAAAAGTCCCACGGAGACGTAGAGGCCAACTCGCCAGGAATGTTGTCACATAATAGCGCCGAGTGGTTAGGTTGGGTTAGGTTAGGTTATATTACGCTATTGATGTATATAAAAGTCCCACGGATACCATGACGCCAATAAGCCAGGAATGTCGTCAAATAATAGCGCTGAAATGTTAGGCTGGGTTATGTAAGGTTATATTACGTTATTGATGTATATGAAGGTCCCACGGAGACGTAGAGGCCAACTCGCCAGGAATGTGGTCAAATATTACCGCCGATGTGTTAGGTTGGATTAGGTTAGGTTAAATTACGTTATTGATGTATATGAAGGTCCCACGGAGACGTAGAGGCCAACCCGCCAGGAATGTTGGCAAATAATATCGCCGAAAGGTTAGGTTGGGCTATGTTAGGTTATATTACGTTATTGATGTATATAAAGGTCCCACGGTGACGTAGAGGCCAACTCGCCAGGAATGTTGTCAAATATTACCGCCGAGATGTTACGTTGGGTTAGGTTAGGTTATATTACGTTATTGATGTATATAAAAGTCCCACGGAGACGTAGAGGCCAACTCGTCAGGAATGTTGTCAAATATTAGTGCCGAGAGGTTGGGTTGGGTTAGGTTAGGTTATATTATTTTATTGATGTATATAAAGGCCCCACGGAGACGTAGAGGCCAACCCGCCAGGAATGTTGGCAAATAATAGCGCCGAAAGGTTAGGTTGGGTTAGGCTAGGTTATATTACGCTACTGATGTATATAAAAGTCCCACGGAGACGTAGAGGCCAACTCGCCAGGAATGTTGTCACATAATAGCGCCGAAATGTTAGGCTGGGTTATGTAAGGTTATATTACGTTATTGATGTATATGAAGGTCCCACGGAGACGTAGAGGCCAACTCGCCAGGAATGTTGGCAAATAATATCGCCGAAAGGTTAGGTTGGGCTAGGTTAGGTTATATTACGTTATTGATATATATAAAGGTCCCACGGTGACGTAGAGGCCAACTCGCCAGGAATGTTGTCACATAATAGCGCCGAGTGGTTAGGTTGGGTTAGGTTAGGTTATATTACGCAATTGATGTATATAAAAGTCCCACGGATACCATGACGCCAATAAGCCAGGAATGTCGTCAAATAATAGCGCCGAAATGTTAGGCTGGGTTATGTAAGGTTATATTACGTTATTGATGTATATGAAGGTCCCACGGAGACGTAGAGGCCAACTCGCCAGGAATGTTGGCAAATAATATCGCCGAAAGGTTAGGTTGGGCTAGGTTAGGTTATATTATGTTATTGATGTATATAAAGGCCCCACGGAGACGTAAAGGCCAACCCGCCAGGAATGTTGTCAAATATTACCACCGAGATGATACGTTGGGCTAGGTTAGGTTATATTACGTTATTGATGTATATAAAGGTCCCACGGAAACATAGAGGCCAACAAGCCAGGAATGTTGTCAAATATTACCGCCGAGATGTTACGTTGGTTTAGGTTAGGTTAAATTACGTTATTGATGTATATGAAGGTCCCACGGAGAGGTAGAGGCCAACCCGCCAGGAATGTTGTCAAATAATAGCGCCGAAAGGTTAGGTTGGGTTAGTTTAGGTTATATTACGTTATTGATATATGTGAAGGTCCCACGGACACGTAGATGCCAACTCGCCAGGAATGTTGTCACATAATAGCGCCGAGTGGTTAGGTTGGGTTATATTAGGTTATATTACTTTATTGATGGATGTGAAGGCCTCACGGAGACGTAGAGGCCAACTCGTCAGGAATGTTGTCAAATATTAGTGCCGAGAGGTTGGGTTGGGTTAGGTTAGGTTATATTATTTTATTGATGTATATAAAGGCCCCACGGAGACGTAGAGGCCAACCCGCCAGGAATGTTGGCAAATAATAGCGCCGAAAAGTTAGGTTGGGTTAGGCTAGGTTATATTACGCTACTGATGTATATAAAAGTCCCACGGAGACGTAGAGGCCAACTCGCCAGGAATGTTGTCACATAATAGCGCCGAGTGGTTAGGTTGGGTTAGGTTAGGTTATATTACGCTATTGATGTATATAAAAGTCCCACGGATACCATGACGCCAATAAGCCAGGAATGTCGTCAAATAATAGCGCTGAAATGTTAGGCTGGGTTATGTAAGGTTATATTACGTTATTGATGTATATGAAGGTCCCACGGAGACGTAGAGGCCAACTCGCCAGGAATGTGGTCAAATATTACCGCCGATGTGTTAGGTTGGATTAGGTTAGGTTAAATTACGTTATTGATGTATATGAAGGTCCCACAGAGACGTAGAGGCCAACCCGCCAGGAATGTTGGCAAATAATATCGCCGAAAGGTTAGGTTGGGCTATGTTAGGTTATATTACGTTATTGATGTATATAAAGGTCCCACGGTGACGTAGAGGCCAACTCGCCAGGAATGTTGTCAAATATTACCGCCGAGATGTTAGGTTGGGTTAGGTTAGGTTATATTGCGCTATTGATGTATATAAAAGTCCCACGGTGACGTAGAGGCCAACTCGACAGGAATGTTGTCAAATATTAGTGCCGAGAGGTTGGGTTGGGTTAGGTTAGATTATATTTTGTTATTGATGTATATAAAGGCCCCACGGAGACGTAGAGGCCAACCCGCCAGGAATATTGGCAAATAATAGCGCCGAAAGGGTAGGTTGGGTTAGTTTATGTTATATTACGTTATTGATATATGTGAAGGTCCCACGGAGACGTAGAGGCCAGCTCGCCAGGAATGTTGTCAAATATTACCACCGAGATGAAACGTTGGGCTAGGTTAGGTTATATTACGTTATTGATGTATATAAAGGTCCCACGGAAACATAGAGGCCAACAAGCCAGGAATGTTGTCAAATATTACCGCCGAGATGTTACGTTGGTTTAGGTTAGGTTAAATTACGTTATTGATGTATATGAAGGTCCCACGGAGAGGTAGAGGCCAACTCGCCATGAATGTTGTCAAATATTAGTGCCGAGATGATAGGTTGGGTTAGGTTAGATTATATTACGTTATTGATGTATATAAAAGTCCCACGGTGACGTAGAGGCCAACTCGCCAGGAATGTTGTCAAATATTAGTGCCGAGATGATAGGTTGGGTTAGGTTAGATTATATTACGTTATTGATGTATATAAAAGTCACACGGAGACGTAGGGGCCAACTCGACAGGAATGTTGTCAAATAATAGCGCCGAAAGGTTAGGTTGGGTTAGGTTAGGTTATATTGCGTTATTGATGTATATGAAGGTCCCGCGGAGACGTAGAGGCCAACCCGCCAGGAATGTTGTCAAATAATAGCGCCGAAAGGTTAGGTTGGGTTAGTTTAGGTTATATTACGTTATTGATATATGTGAAGGTCCCACGGACACGTAGATGCCAACTCGCCAGGAATGTTGTCACATAATAGCGCCGAGTGGTTAGGTTGGGTTATATTAGGTTATATTACTTTATTGATGGATATGAAGGCCTCACGGAGACGTAGACGCCAACTCGCCAGGAATGTTGGCAAATAATATCGCCGAAAGGTTAGGTTGGGCTAGGTTAGGTTATATTACGCTATTGATGTATATAAAAGTCCCACGGAGACGTAGAGGCCAACTCGACAGGAATGTTGTCAAATAATAGCGCCGATAGCTTAGGTTGGGTTAGGTCAGGTAATATCACGTTATTGATGTATATGAAGGTCCCACGGTGACGTAGAGGCCAACTCGTCAGGAATGTTGTCAAATATTAGTGCCGAGAGGTTGGGTTGGGTTAGGTTAGGTTATATTATTTTATTGATGTATATAAAGGCCCCAGGGAGACGTAGAGGCCAACCCGCCAGGAATGTTGTCAAATATTAGTGCCGAGATGATAGGTTGGGTTAGGTTAGATTATATTACGTTATTGATGTATATAAAAGTCCCACGGTGACGTAGAGGCCAACTCGCCAGGAATGTTGTCAAATATTAGTGCCGAGATGATAGGTTGGGTTAGGTTAGATTATATTACGTTATTGATGTATATAAAAGTCCTACGGAGACGTAGGGGCCAACTCGACAGGAATGTTGTCAAATAATAGCGCCGAAAGGTTAGGTTGGGTTAGGTTAGGTTATATTGCGTTATTGATGTATATGAAGGTCCCGCGGAGACGTAGAGGCCAACCCGCCAGGAATGTTGGCAAATAATATCGCCGAAAGGTTAGGTTGGGCTAGGTTAGGTTATATTACGTTATTGATGTATATAAAGGTCCCACGGTGACGTAGAGGCCAACTCGACAGGAATGTTGTCAAATATTAGTGCCGAGAGGTTGGGTTGGATTAGGTTAGGTTATATTATGTTATTGATGTATATAAAGGCCCCACGGAGACGTAGAGGCCAACCCGCCAGGAATGTTGGCAAATAATAGCGCCGAAAGGTTAGGTTGGGCTAGGTTAGGTTATATTACGTTATTGATGTATATAAAGGTTCCACGGAAACATAGAGGCCAACAAGCCAGGAATGTTGTCAAATATTACCGCCGAGATGTTACGTTGGTTTAGGTTAGGTTAAATTACGTTATTGATGTATATGAAGGTCCCACGGAGAGGTAGAGGCCAACTCGCCAGGAATGTTGTCACATAATAGCGCCGAAATGTTAGGCTGGGTTATGTAAGGTTATATTACGTTATTGATGTATATGAAGGTCCCACGGAGACGTAGAGGCCAACTCGCCAGGAATGTTGGCAAATAATATCGCCGAAAGGTTAGGTTGGGCTAGGTTAGGTTATATTACGTTATTGATATATATAAAGGTCCCACGGTGACGTAGAGGCCAACTCGCCAGGAATGTTGTCACATAATAGCGCCGAGTGGTTAGGTTGGGTTAGGTTAGGTTATATTACGCAATTGATGTATATAAAAGTCCCACGGATACCATGACGCCAATAAGCCAGGAATGTCGTCAAATAATAGCGCCGAAATGTTAGGCTGGGTTATGTAAGGTTATATTACGTTATTGATGTATATGAAGGTCCCACGGAGACGTAGAGGCCAACTCGCCAGGAATGTTGGCAAATAATATCGCCGAAAGGTTAGGTTGGGCTAGGTTAGGTTATATTATGTTATTGATGTATATAAAGGCCCCACGGAGACGTAAAGGCCAACCCGCCAGGAATGTTGTCAAATATTACCACCGAGATGATACGTTGGGCTAGGTTAGGTTATATTACGTTATTGATGTATATAAAGGTCCCACGGAAACATAGAGGCCAA
Organism: Xylocopa violacea; assembly: GCA_963969225.1. Lineage (NCBI taxonomy): Eukaryota > Metazoa > Arthropoda > Insecta > Hymenoptera > Apidae > Xylocopa > Xylocopa violacea. The sequence goes on from CAXAJV010000920.1 coordinate 2,502,347, forward strand.
CAAGCCAGGAATGTTGTCAAATATTACCGCCGAGATGTTACGTTGGTTTAGGTTAGGTTAAATTACGTTATTGATGTATATGAAGGTCCCACGGAGAGGTAGAGGCCAACCCGCCAGGAATGTTGTCAAATAATAGCGCCGAAAGGTTAGGTTGGGTTAGTTTAGGTTATATTACGTTATTGATATATGTGAAGGTCCCACGGACACGTAGATGCCAACTCGCCAGGAATGTTGTCACATAATAGCGCCGAGTGGTTAGGTTGGGTTATATTAGGTTATATTACTTTATTGATGGATGTGAAGGCCTCACGGAGACGTAGAGGCCAACTCGTCAGGAATGTTGTCAAATATTAGTGCCGAGAGGTTGGGTTGGGTTAGGTTAGGTTATATTATTTTATTGATGTATATAAAGGCCCCACGGAGACGTAGAGGCCAACCCGCCAGGAATGTTGGCAAATAATAGCGCCGAAAAGTTAGGTTGGGTTAGGCTAGGTTATATTACGCTACTGATGTATATAAAAGTCCCACGGAGACGTAGAGGCCAACTCGCCAGGAATGTTGTCACATAATAGCGCCGAGTGGTTAGGTTGGGTTAGGTTAGGTTATATTACGCTATTGATGTATATAAAAGTCCCACGGATACCATGACGCCAATAAGCCAGGAATGTCGTCAAATAATAGCGCTGAAATGTTAGGCTGGGTTATGTAAGGTTATATTACGTTATTGATGTATATGAAGGTCCCACGGAGACGTAGAGGCCAACTCGCCAGGAATGTGGTCAAATATTACCGCCGATGTGTTAGGTTGGATTAGGTTAGGTTAAATTACGTTATTGATGTATATGAAGGTCCCACGGAGACGTAGAGGCCAACCCGCCAGGAATGTTGGCAAATAATATCGCCGAAAGGTTAGGTTGGGCTATGTTAGGTTATATTACGTTATTGATGTATATAAAGGTCCCACGGTGACGTAGAGGCCAACTCGCCAGGAATGTTGTCAAATATTACCGCCGAGATGTTAGGTTGGGTTAGGTTAGGTTATATTGCGCTATTGATGTATATAAAAGTCCCACGGTGACGTAGAGGCCAACTCGACAGGAATGTTGTCAAATATTAGTGCCGAGAGGTTGGGTTGGGTTAGGTTAGATTATATTTTGTTATTGATGTATATAAAGGCCCCACGGAGACGTAGAGGCCAACCCGCCAGGAATATTGGCAAATAATAGCGCCGAAAGGGTAGGTTGGGTTAGTTTATGTTATATTACGTTATTGATATATGTGAAGGTCCCACGGAGACGTAGAGGCCAGCTCGCCAGGAATGTTGTCAAATATTACCACCGAGATGAAACGTTGGGCTAGGTTAGGTTATATTACGTTATTGATGTATATAAAGGTCCCACGGAAACATAGAGGCCAACAAGCCAGGAATGTTGTCAAATATTACCGCCGAGATGTTACGTTGGTTTAGGTTAGGTTAAATTACGTTATTGATGTATATGAAGGTCCCACGGAGAGGTAGAGGCCAACTCGCCATGAATGTTGTCAAATATTAGTGCCGAGATGATAGGTTGGGTTAGGTTAGATTATATTACGTTATTGATGTATATAAAAGTCCCACGGTGACGTAGAGGCCAACTCGCCAGGAATGTTGTCAAATATTAGTGCCGAGATGATAGGTTGGGTTAGGTTAGATTATATTACGTTATTGATGTATATAAAAGTCACACGGAGACGTAGGGGCCAACTCGACAGGAATGTTGTCAAATAATAGCGCCGAAAGGTTAGGTTGGGTTAGGTTAGGTTATATTGCGTTATTGATGTATATGAAGGTCCCGCGGAGACGTAGAGGCCAACCCGCCAGGAATGTAGTCAAATAATAGCGCCGAAAGGTTAGGTTGGGTTAGTTTAGGTTATATTACGTTATTGATATATGTGAAGGTCCCACGGACACGTAGATGCCAACTCGCCAGGAATGTTGTCACATAATAGCGCCGAGTGGTTAGGTTGGGTTATATTAGGTTATATTACTTTATTGATGGATATGAAGGCCTCACGGAGACGTAGACGCCAACTCGCCAGGAATGTTGGCAAATAATATCGCCGAAAGGTTAGGTTGGGCTAGGTTAGGTTATATTACGCTATTGATGTATATAAAAGTCCCACGGAGACGTAGAGGCCAACTCGACAGGAATGTTGTCAAATAATAGCGCCGATAGCTTAGGTTGGGTTAGGTCAGGTAATATCACGTTATTGATGTATATGAAGGTCCCACGGTGACGTAGAGGCCAACTCGTCAGGAATGTTGTCAAATATTAGTGCCGAGAGGTTGGGTTGGGTTAGGTTAGGTTATATTATTTTATTGATGTATATAAAGGCCCCACGGAGACGTAGAGGCCAACCCGCCAGGAATGTTATCAAATATTAGTGCCGAGATGATAGGTTGGGTTAGGTTAGATTATATTACGTTATTGATGTATATAAAAGTCCCACGGTGACGTAGAGGCCAACTCGCCAGGAATGTTGTCAAATATTAGTGCCGAGATGATAGGTTGGGTTAGGTTAGATTATATTACGTTATTGATGTATATAAAAGTCCCACGGAGACGTAGGGGCCAACTCGACAGGAATGTTGTCAAATAATAGCGCCGAAAGGTTAGGTTGGGTTAGGTTAGGTTATATTGCGTTATTGATGTATATGAAGGTCCCGCGGAGACGTAGAGGCCAACCCGCCAGGAATGTTGGCAAATAATATCGCCGAAAGGTTAGGCTGGGCTAGGTTAGGTTATATTACGTTATTGATGTATATAAAGGTCCCACGGTGACGTAGAGGCCAACTCGACAGGAATGTTGTCAAATATTAGTGCCGAGAGGTTGGGTTGGATTAGGTTAGGTTATATTATGTTATTGATGTATATAAAGGCCCCACGGAGACGTAGAGGCCAACACGCCAGGAATGTTGGCAAATAATAGCGCCGAAAGGTTAGGTTGGGCTAGGTTAGGTTATATTACGTTATTGATGTATATAAAGGTTCCACGGAAACATAGAGGCCAACAAGCCAGGAATGTTGTCAAATATTACCGCCGAGATGTTACGTTGGTTTAGGTTAGGTTAAATTACGTTATTGATGTATATGAAGGTCCCACGGAGAGGTAGAGGCCAACTCGCCAGGAATGTTGTCAAATATTAGTGTCGAGATGTTAGGTTGGGTTAGGTTAGGTAATATCACGTTATTGATGTATATGAAGGTCCCACGGTGACGTAGAGGCCAACTCGCCAGGAATGTTGTCAAATATTACCGCCGACGTGTTAGGTTGGGTTAGGTTAGGTTATATTACGTTATTGATGTATATAAAAGTCCCACGGAGGCGTAGAGGCCAACAAGCCAGGAATGTTGTCAAATATTACCGCCGAGATGTTAGGTTGGGTTAGGTTAGATTATATTACGTTATTGATGTATATAAAGGTCCCACGGTGACGTAGAGGCCAACTCGCCAGGAATGTTGTCAAATATTACCGCCGAGATGTTAGATTGGGTTGGGTTAGGTTATATTGCGCTATTGATGTATATAAAATTCCCACGGAGACGTAGAAGTCAACTCGCCAGGAATGTTGTCAGATATTAGTACCGAGATGTTAGGTTGGGTTAGGTTAAGTTATATTACGCTATTGATGTATATAAAATTCCCACGGAAACGTAGGGGCCAGCTCGACAGGAATGTTGTCAAATATTAGTGCCGAGAGGTTGGGTTGGGTTAGGTTAGGTTATATTACGTTATTGATGTATATAAAATTCCCACGGAGACGTAGAGGCCAACTCGCCAGGAATGTTGTCAAATATTAGTACCGAGATGTTAGGTTGGGTTAGGTTAGGTTATATTACGCTATTGATGTATATAAAAGTCCCACGGAGACGTAGAGGCCAACTCGACAGGAATGTTGTCAAATATTAGTGCCGAGAGGTTGGGTTGGGTTAGGTTAGGTTATATTACGCTATTGATGTATATAAAAGTCCCACGGAGACGTAGAGGCCAACTCGACAGGAATGTTGTCAAATATTAGTGCCGAGAGGTTGGGTTGGGTTAGGTTAGGTTATATTACGCTATTGATGTATATAAAAGTCCCACGGACACGTAGAGGCCAACTCGACAGGAATGTTGTCAAATAATAGCGCCGATAGCTTAGGTTGGGTTAGGTCAGGTAATATCACGTTATTGATGTATATGAAGGTCCCACGGTGACGTAGAGGCCAACTCGTCAGGAATGTTGTCAAATATTAGTGCCGAGAGGTTGGGTTGGGTTAGGTTAGGTTATATTATTTTATTGATGTATATAAAGGCCCCACGGAGACGTAGAGGCCAACCCGCCAGGAATGTTGTCAAATATTAGTGCCGAGATGATAGGTTGGGTTAGGTTAGATTATATTACGTTATTGATGTATATAAAAGTCCCACGGTGACGTAGAGGCCAACTCGCCAGGAATGTTGTCAAATATTAGTGCCGAGATGATAGGTTGGGTTAGGTTAGATTATATTACGTTATTGATGTATATAAAAGTCCCACGGAGACGTAGGGGCCAACTCGACAGGAATGTTGTCAAATAATAGCGCCGAAAGGTTAGGTTGGGTTAGGTTAGGTTATATTGCGTTATTGATGTATATGAAGGTCCCGCGGAGACGTAGAGGCCAACCCGCCAGGAATGTTGGCAAATAATATCGCCGAAAGGTTAGGTTGGGCTAGGTTAGGTTATATTACGTTATTGATGTATATAAAGGTCCCACGGTGACGTAGAGGCCAACTCGACAGGAATGTTGTCAAATATTAGTGCCGAGAGGTTGGGTTGGGTTAGGTTAGGTTATATTATGTTATTGATGTATATAAAGGCCCCACGGAGACGTAGAGGCCAACCCGCCAGGAATGTTGGCAAATAATAGCGCCGAAAGGTTAGGTTGGGCTAGGTTAGGTTATATTACGTTATTGATGTATATAAAGGATCCACGGAAACATAGAGGCCAACAAGCCAGGAATGTTGTCAAATATTACCGCCGAGATGTTACGTTGGTTTAGGTTAGGTTAAATTACGTTATTGATGTATATGAAGGTCCCACGGAGAGGTAGAGGCCAACTCGCCAGGAATGTTGTCAAATATTAGTGTCGAGATGTTAGGTTGGGTTAGGTTAGGTAATATCACGTTATTGATGTATATGAAGGTCCCACGGTGACGTAGAGGCCAACTCGCCAGGAATGTTGTCAAATATTACCGCCGACGTGTTAGGTTGGGTTAGGTTAGGTTATATTACGTTATTGATGTATATAAAAGTCCCACGGAGACGTAGAGGCCAACAAGCCAGGAATGTTGTCAAATATTACCGCCGAGATGTTAGGTTGGGTTAGGTTAGATTATATTACGTTATTGATGTATATAAAGGTCCCACGGAAACCATGAGGCCAATAAACCAGGAATGTCGTCAAATATTACCGCCGTGATGTTAGATTGGGTTGGGTTAGGTTATATTACGTTATCGATGTATATAAAATTCCCACGGAGACGTAGAAGTCAACTCGCCAGGAATGTTGTCAGATATTAGTACCGAGATGTTAGGTTGGGTTAGGTTAAGTTATATTACGCTATTGATGTATATAAAATTCCCACGGAAACGTAGGGGCCAGCTCGACAGGAATGTTGTCAAATATTAGTGCCGAGAGGTTGGGTTGGGTTAGGTTAGGTTATATTACGTTATTGATGTATATAAAATTCCCACGGAGACGTAGAGGCCAACTCGCCAGGAATGTTGTCAAATATTAGTACCGAGATGTTAGGTTGGGTTAGGTTAGGTTATATTACGCTATTGATGTATATAAAAGTCCCACGGAGACGTAGAGGCCAACTCGACAGGAATGTTGTCAAATATTAGTGCCGAGAGGTTGGGTTGGGTTAGGTTAGGTTATATTACGTTATCGATGTATATAAAATTCCCACGGAGACGTAGAAGCCAACACGCCAGGAATGTTGTCAAATATTAGTACCGAGATGATAGGTTGGGTTAGGTTAGGTTATATTACGCTATTGATGTATATAAAAGTCCCACGGAGACGTAGAGGCCAACTCGCCAGGAATATTGTCACATAATAGCGCCGAGTGGTTAGGTTGGGTTAGGTTAGGTTATATTACGCTATTGATGTATATAAAAGTCCCACGGAAACCATGAGGCCAATAAGCCAGGAATGTCGTCAAATAATAGCGCCGAAATGTTAGGCTGGGTTAAGGTTATATTACGTTATTGATGTATATGAAGGTCCCACGCAGACGTAGAGGCCAGCTCGCCAGGAATGTTGTCAAATATTACCGCCGAGATGTTACGTTGGGTTAGGTTAGGTTATATTACGTTATTGATGTATATAAAATTCCCACGGAGACGTAGAGGCCAACTCGCCAGGAATGTGGTCAAATATTAGTACCGAGATGTTAGGTTGGGTTAGGTTAGGTTATATTACGTTATTGATGTATATAAAGGCCCCACGGAGACGTAGAGGCCAACCCGCCAGGAATGTTGGCAAATAATATCGCCGAAAGGTTAGGTTGGGCTATGTTAGGTTATATTACGTTATTGATGTATATAAAGGTCCCACGGTGACGTAGAGGCCAACTCAGCAGGAATGTTGTCAAATATTACCGCCGAGATGTTAGGTTGGGTTAGGTTAGGTTATATTGCGCTATTGATGTATATAAACGTCCCACGGTGACGTAGAGGCCAACTCGACAGGAATGTTGTCAAATATTAGTGCCGAGAGGTTGGGTTGGGTTAGGTTAGATTATATTTTGTTATTGATGTATATAAAGGCCCCACGGAAACATAGAGGCCAACAAGCCAGGAATGTTGTCAAATATTACCGCCGAGATGTTACGTTGGTTTAGGTTAGGTTAAATTACGTTATTGATGTATATGAAGGTCCCACGGAGAGGTAGAGGCCAACTCGCCAGGAATGTTGTCAAATATTAGTGCCGAGATGATAGGTTGGGTTAGGTTAGATTATATTACGTTATTGATGTATATAAAAGTCCCACGGTGACGTAGAGGCCAACTCGCCAGGAATGTTGTCACATAATAGCGCCGAGTGGTTAGGTTGGGTTAGGTTAGGTTATATTACGCTATTGATGTATATAAAAGTCTCACGGATACCATGACGCCAATAAGCCAGAAATGTCGTCAAATAATAGCGCCGAAATGTTAGGCTGGGTTATGTAAGGTTATATTACGTTATTGATGTATATGAAGGTCCCACGGAGACGTAGAGGCCAACTCGCCAGGAATGTGGTCAAATATTACCGCCGATGTGTTAGGTTGGATTAGGTTAGGTTAAATTACGTTATTGATGTATATGAAGGTCCCACGGAGACGTAGAGGCCAACCCGCCAGGAATGTTGTCACATAATAGCGCCGAGTGGTTAGGTTGGGTTAGGTTAGGTTATATTACGCTATTGATGTATATAAAAGTCCCACGGATACCATGACGCCAATAAGCCAGGAATGTCGTCAAATAATAGCGCCGAAATGTTATGCTGGGTTATGTAAGGTTATATTACGTTATTGATGTATATGAAGGTCCCACGGAGACGTAGAGGCCAACTCGCCAGGAATGTTGTCAAATATTACCGCCGAGATGTTACGTTGGTTTAGGTTAGGTTAAATTACGTTATTGATGTATATGAAGGTCCCACGGAGAGGTAGACAGCAACTCGCCAGGAATGTTGTCAAATATTAATGCCGAGATGTTACGTTGGTTTAGGTTAGGTTAAATTACGTTATTGATGTATATGAAGGTCCCACGGAGAGGTAGAGGGCAACTCGCCAGGAATGTTGTCAAATATTAGTGCCGAGATTTTAGGTTGGGTTAGGTTAGGTAATATCACGTTATTGATGTATATGAAGGTCCCACGGTGACGTAGAGGCCAACTCGCCAGGAATGTTGTGAAATATTACCACCGATGTGTTAGGTTGGGCTAGGTTAGGTTATATTACGTTATTGATGTATATAAAGGTCCCACGGTGACGTAGAGGCCAACTCGACAGGAATGTTGTCAAATATTAGTGCCGAGAGGTTGGGTTGGGTTGGGTTAGGTTAGGTTATATTATGTTATTGATGTATATAAAGGCCCCACGGAGACGTAAAGGCCAACCCGCCAGGAATGTTGGCAAATAATAGCGCCGAAAGGTTAGGTTGGGTTAGGCTAGGTTATATTACGCTACTGATGTATATAAAAGTCCCACGGAGACGTAGAGGCCAACTCGCCAGGAATGTTGTCACATAATAGCGCCGAGTGGTTAGGTTGGGTTAGGCTAGGTTATATTACGCTATTGATGTATATAAAAGTCCCACGGATGCCATGACGCCAATAAGCCAGGAATGTCGTCAAATATTACCGCCGATGTGTTAGGTTGGATTAGGTTAGGTTAAATTACGTTATTGATGCATATGAAGGTCCCACGGAGACGTAGAGGCCAACCCGCCAGGAATGTTGGCAAATAATATCGCCGAAAGGGTAGGTTGGGCTATGTTAGGTTATATTACGTTATTGATGTATATAAAGGTCCCACGGTGACGTAGAGGCCAACTCGCCAGGAATGTTGTCAAATATTACCGCCGAGATGTTACGTTGGGTTAGGTTAGGTTATATTACGTTATTGATGTATATAAAAGTCCCACGGAGACGTAGAGGCCAACTCGTCAGGAATGTTGTCAAATATTAGTGCCGAGAGGTTGGGTTGGGTTAGGTTAGGTTATATTATTTTATTGATGTATATAAAGGCCCCACGGAGACGTAGAGGCCAACCCGCCAGGAATGTTGGCAAATAATAGCGCCGAGTGGTTAGGTTGGGTTAGGTTAGGTTATATTACGCTATTGATGTATATAAAAGTCCCACGGATACCATGACGCCAATAAGCCAGGAATGTCGTCAAATAATAGCGCCGAAATGTTAGGCTGGGTTATGTAAGGTTATATTACGTTATTGATGTATATGAAGGTCCCACGGAGACGTAGAGGCCAACTCGCCAGGAATGTTGTCAAATATTACCGCCGATGTGTTAGGTTGGATTAGGTTAGGTTAAATTACGTTATTGATGTATATGAAGGTCCCACGGAGACGTAGAGGCCAACCCGCCAGGAATGTTGGCAAATAATATCGCCGAAAGGTTAGGTTGGGCTATGTTAGGTTATATTACGTTATTGATGTATATAAAGGTCCCACGGTGACGTAGAGGCCAACTCGCCAGGAATGTTGTCAAAAATTACCGCCGAGATGTTACGTTGGGTTAGGTTAGGTTATATTACGTTATTGATGTATATAAAAGTCCCACGGAGACGTAGAGGCCAACTCGTCAGGAATGTTGTCAAATATTAGTGCCGAGAGGTTGGGTTGGGTTAGGTTAGGTTATATCATTTTATTGATGTATATAAAGGCCCCACGGAGACGTAGAGGCCAACCCGCCAGGAATGTTGGCAAATAATAGCGCCGAAAGGTTAGGTTGGGTTAGGCTAGGTTATATTACGCTACTGATGTATATAAAAGTCCCACGGAGACGTAGAGGCCAACTCGCCAGGAATGTTGTCACATAATAGCGCCGAGTGGTTAGGTTGGGTTAGGTTAGGTTATATTACGTTATTGATGTATATGAAGATCCCGCGGAGACGTAGAGGCCAACCCGCCAGGAATGTTGTCAAATAATAGCGCCGAAAGGTTAGGTTGGGTTAGTTTAGGTTATATTACGTTATTGATATATGTGAAGGTCCCACGGACACGTAGATGCCAACTCGCCAGGAATGTTGTCACATAATAGCGCCGAGTGGTTAGGTTGGGTTATATTAGGTTATATTACTTTATTGATGGATGTGAAGGCCTCACGGAGACGTAGACGCCAACTCGCCAGGAATGTTGGCAAATAATATCGCCGAAAGGTTAGGTTGGGCTAGGTTAGGTTATATTACGTTATTGATGTATATAAAGGTCCCACGGTGACGTAGAGGCCAACTCGACAGGAATGTTGTCAAATATTAGTGCCGAGAGGTTGGGTTGGGTTAGGTTAGGTTATATTATGTTATTGATGTATATAAAGGCCCCACGGAGACGTAGAGGCCAACCCGCCAGGAATGTTGGCAAATAATACCGCCGAAAGGTAAGGTTGGGCTAGGTTAGGTTATATTACGTTATTGATGTATATAAAGGTCCCACGGAAACATAGAGGCCAACAAGCCAGGAATGTTGTCAAATATTACCGCCGAGATGTTACGTTGGTTTAGGTTAGGTTAAATTACGTTATTGATGTATATGAAGGTCCCACGGAGAGGTAGAGGGCAACTCGCCAGGAATGTTGTCAAATATTGGTGCCGAGATGTTAGGTTGGGTTAGGTTAGGTAATATCACGTTATTGATGTATATGAAGGTCCCACGGTGACGTAGAGGCCAACTCGCCAGGAATGTTGTCAAATATTACCACCGATGTGTTAGGTTGGGCTAGGTTAGGTTATATTACGTTATTTATGTATATAAAGGTCCCACGGTGACGTAGAGGCCAACTCGACAGGAATGTTGTCAAATATTAGTGCCGAGAGGTTGGGTTGGGTTGGGTTAGGTTAGGTTATATTATGTTATTGATGTATATAAAGGCCCCACGGAGACGTAAAGGCCAACCCGCCAGGAATGTTGGCAAATAATAGCGCCGAAAGGTTAGGTTGGGTTAGGCTAGGTTATATTACGCTACTGATGTATATAAAAGTCCCACGGTGCCGTAGATGCCAACTCGCCAGGAATGTTGTCAAATATTACCGCCGAGATGTTACGTTGGGTTAGGTTAGGTTATATTACGTTATTGATGTATATAAAAGTCCCACGGAGACGTAGAGGCCAACTCGTCAGGAATGTTGTCAAATATTAGTGCCGAGAGGTTGGGTTGGGTTAGGTTAGGCTATATTATGTTATTGATGTATATAAAGGCCCCACGGTGACGTAGAGGCCAACTCGACAGGAATGTTGTCAAATATTAGTGCCGAGAGGTTGGGTTGGGTTGGGTTAGGTTAGGTTATATTATGTTATTGATGTATATAAAGGCCCCACGGAGACGTAAAGGCCAACCCGCCAGGAATGTTGGCAAATAATAGCGCCGAAAGGTTAGGTTGGGTTAGGTTAGGTTATATTACGCTATTGATGTATATAAAAGTCCCACGGATACCATGACGCCAATAAGCCAGGAATGTCGTCAAATAATAGCGCCGAAATGTTAGGCTGGGTTATGTAAGGTTATATTACGTTATTGATGTATATGAAGGTCCCACGGAGACGTAGAGGCCAACTCGCCAGGAATGTGGTCAAATATTACCGCCGATGTGTTAGGTTGGATTAGGTTAGGTTAAATTACGTTATTGATGTATATGAAGGTCCCACGGAGACGTAGAGGCCAACCCGCCAGGAATGTTGTCAAATATTACCGCCGAGGTGTTACGTTGGTTTAGGTTAGGTTAAATTACGTTATTGATGTATATGAAGGTCCCACGGAGAGGTAGAGGCCAACTCGCCAGGAATGTTGTCAAATATTAGTGCCGAGATGATAGGTTGGGTTAGGTTAGATTATATTACGTTATTGATGTATATAAAAGTCCCACGGTGACGTAGAGGCCAACTCGCCAGGAATGTTGTCAAATATTAGTGCCGAGATGATAGGTTGGGTTAGGTTAGATTATATTACGTTATTGATGTATATAAAAGTCCCACGGAGACGTAGGGGCCAACTCGACAGGAATGTTGTCAAATAATAGCGCCGAAAGGTTAGGTTGGGTTAGGTTAGGTTATATTACGTTATTGATGTATATGAAGATCCCGCGGAGACGTAGAGGCCAACCCGCCAGGAATGTTGTCAAATAATAGCGCCGAAAGGTTAGGTTGGGTTAGTTTAGGTTATATTACGTTATTGATATATGTGAAGGTCCCACGGACACGTAGATGCCAACTCGCCAGGAATGTTGTCACATAATAGCGCCGAGTGCTTAGGTTGGGTTATATTAGGTTATATTACTTTATTGATGGATGTGAAGGCCTCACGGAGACGTAGACGGCAACTCGCCAGGAATGTTGGCAAATAATATCGCCGAAATGTTAGGTTGGGCTAGGTTAGGTTATATTACGTTATTGATGTATATAAAGGTCCCACGGTGACGTAGAGGCCAACTCGACAGGAATGTTGTCAAATATTAGTGCCGAGAGGTTGGGTTGGGTTAGGTTAGGTTATATTATGTTATTGATGTATATAAAGGCCCCACGGAGACGTAGAGGCCAACCCGCCAGGAATGTTGGCAAATAATACCGCCGAAAGGTTAGGTTGGGCTAGGTTAGGTTATATTACGTTATTGATGTATATAAAGGTCCCACGGAAACACAGAGGCCAACAAGCCAGGAATGTTGTCAAATATTACCGCCGAGATGTTACGTTGGTTTAGGTTAGGTTAAATTACGTTACTGATGTATATGAAGGTCCCACGGAGAGGTAGAGGCCAACTCGCCAGGAATGTTGTCAAATATTAGTGGCGAGATGATAGGTTGGGTTAGGTTAGATTATATTACGTTATTGATGTATATAAAAGTCCCACGGAGACGTAGAGGCCAACCCGCCAGGAATGTTGTCAAATATTAGTGCCGAGATGATAGGTTGGGTTAGGTTAGGTCAAATTACGTTATTGATGTATATAAAGGTCCCACGGAGAGGTAGAGGCCAACTCGCCAGGAATGTTGTCAAATATTAGTGGCGAGATGATAGGTTGGGTTAGGTTAGATTATATTACGTTATTGATGTATATAAAAGTCCCACGGAGACGTAGAGGCCAACCCGCCAGGAATGTTGTCAAATATTAGTGCCGAGATGATAGGTTGGGTTAGGTTAGGTTAAATTACGTTATTGATGTATATGAAGGTCCCACGGAGAGGTAGAGGCCAACTCGCCAGGAATGTTGTCAAATATTAGTGCCGAGATGATAGGTTGGGTTAGGTTAGATTATATTACGTTATTGATGTATATAAAAGTCCCACGGTGACGTAGAGGCCAACTCGCCAGGAATGTTGTCAAATATTAGTGCCGAGATGATAGGTTGGGTTAGGTTAGATTTTATTACGTTATTGATGTATATAAAAGTCCCACGGAGACGTAGGGGCCAACTCGACAGGAATGTTGTCAAATAATAGCGCCGAAAGGTTAGGTTGGTTTAGGTTAGGTTATATTACGTTATTGATGTATATGAAGATCCCGCGGAGACGTAGAGGCCAACCCGCCAGGAATGTTGTCAAATAATAGCGCCGAAAGGTTAGGTTGGGTTAGTTTAGGTTATATTACGTTATTGATATATGTGAAGGTCCCACGGACACGTAGATGCCAACTCGCCAGGAATGTTGTCACATAATAGCGCCGAGTGGTTAGGTTGGGTTATATTAGGTTATATTACTTTATTGATGGATGTGAAGGCCTCACGGAGACGTAGACGCCAACTCGCCAGGAATGTTGGCAAATAATATCGCCGAAAGGTTAGGTTGGGCTAGGTTAGGTTATATTACGTTATTGATGTATATAAAGGTCCCACGGTGACGTAGAGGCCAACTCGACAGGAATGTTGTCAAATATTAGTGCCGAGAGGTTGGGTTGGGTTAGGTTAGGTTATATTATGTTATTGATGTATATAAAGGCCCCACGGAGACGTAGAGGCCAACCCGCCAGGAATGTTGTCAAATATTACCACCGAGATGATACGTTGGGCTAGGTTAGGTTATGTTACGTTATTGATGTATATAAAGGTCCCACGGAAACATAGAGGCCAACAAGCCAGGAATGTTGTCAAATATTATCGCCGAGATGTTACGTTGGTTTAGGTTAGGTTAAATTACGTTATTGATGTATATGAAGGTCCCACGTAGAGGTAGAGGCCAACTCGCCAGGAATGTTGTCAAATATTAGTGGCGAGGTGATAGGTTGGGTTAGGTTAGATTATATTACGTTATTGATGTATATAAAAGTCCCACGTAGACGTAGAGGCCAACTCGTCAGGAATGTTGTCAAATATTAGTGCCGAGAGGTTGGGGTGGGTTAGGTTAGGTTATATTATGTTATTGATGTATATAAAGGCCCCACGGAGACGTAGAGGCCAACCCGCCAGGAATGTTGGCAAATAATATCGCCGAAAGGTTAGGTTGGGCTATGTTAGGTTATAGTACGTTATTGATGTATATAAAGGTCCCACGGTGACGTAGAGGCCAACTCGCCAGGAATGTTGTCAAATATTACCGCCGAGATGTTACGTTGGTTTAGGTTAGGTTAAATTACGTTATTGATGTATATGAAGGTCCCACGGAGAGGTAGAGTCCAACTCGCCAGGAATGTTGTCAAATATTAGTGGCGAGATGATAGGTTGGGTTAGGTTAGATTATATTACGTTATTGATGTATATAAAGGTCCCACGGAAACATAGAGGCCAACAAGCCAGGAATGTTGTCAAATATTACCGCCGAGATGTTACGTTGGTTTAGGTTAGGTTAAATTACGTTATTGATGTATATGAAGGTCCCACGGAGAGGTAGAGGCCAACTCGCCAGGAATGTTGTCAAATAATAGCGCCGAAAGGTTAGGTTGGGTTAGTTTAGGTTATATTACGTTATTGATATATGTGAAGGTCCCACGGACACGTAGATGCCAACTCGCCAGGAATGTTGTCACATAATAGCGCCGAGTGGTTAGGTTGGGTTATATTAGGTTATATTACTTTATTGATGGATGTGAAGGCCTCACGGAGACGTAGACGCCAACTCGCCAGGAATGTTGGCAAATAATATCGCCGAAAGGTTAGGTTGGGCTAGGTTAGGTTATATTACGTTATTGATGTATATAAAGGTCCCACGGTGACGTAGAGGCCAACTCGACAGGAATGTTGTCAAATATTAGTGCCGAGAGGTTGGGTTGGGTTAGGTTAGGTTATATTATGTTATTGATGTATATAAAGGCCCCACGGAGACGTAGAGGCCAACCCGCCAGGAATGTTGGCAAATAATACCGCCGAAAGGTAAGGTTGGGCTAGGTTAGGTTATATTACGTTATTGATGTATATAAAGGTCCCACGGAAACATAGAGGCCAACAAGCCAGGAATGTTGTCAAATATTACCGCCGGGATGTTACGTTGGTTTAGGTTAGGTTAAATTACGTTATTGATGTATATGAAGGTCCCACGGAGAGGTAGAGGGCAACTCGCCAGGAATGTTGTCAAATATTGGTGCCGAGATGTTAGGTTGGGTTAGGTTAGGTAATATCACGTTATTGATGTATATGAAGGTCCCACGGTGACGTAGAGGCCAACTCGCCAGGAATGTTGTCAAATATTACCACCGATGTGTTAGGTTGGGCTAGGTTAGGTTATATTACGTTATTGATGTATATAAAGGTCCCACGGTGACGTAGAGGCCAACTCGACAGGAATGTTGTCAAATATTAGTGCCGAGAGGTTGGGTTGGGTTGGGTTAGGTTAGGTTATATTATGTTATTGATGTATATAAAGGCCCCACGGAGACGTAAAGGCCAACCCGCCAGGAATGTTGGCAAATAATAGCGCCGAAAGGTTAGGTTGGGTTAGGCTAGGTTATATTACGCTACTGATGTATATAAAAGTCCCACGGTGCCGTAGATGCCAACTCGCCAGGAATGTTGTCAAATATTACCGCCGAGATGTTACGTTGGGTTAGGTTAGGTTATATTACGTTATTGATGTATATAAAAGTCCCACGGAGACGTAGAGGCCAACTCGTCAGGAATGTTGTCAAATATTAGTGCCGAGAGGTTGGGTTGGGTTAGGTTAGGCTATATTATGTTATTGATGTATATAAAGGCCCCACGGTGACGTAGAGGCCAACTCGACAGGAATGTTGTCAAATATTAGTGCCGAGAGGTTGGGTTGGGTTGGGTTAGGTTAGGTTATATTATGTTATTGATGTATATAAAGGCCCCACGGAGACGTAAAGGCCAACCCGCCAGGAATGTTGGCAAATAATAGCGCCGAAAGGTTAGGTTGGGTTAGGCTAGGTTATATTACGCTACTGATGTATATAAAAGTCCCACGGAGACGTAGAGGCCAACTCGCCAGGAATGTTGTCACATAATAGCGCCGAGTGGTTAGGTTGGGTTAGGTTAGGTTATATTACGCTATTGATGTATATAAAAGTCCCACGGATACCATGACGCCAATAAGCCAGGAATGTCGTCAAATAATAGCGCCGAAATGTTAGGCTGGGTTATGTAAGGTTATATTACGTTATTGATGTATATGAAGGTCCCACGGAGACGTAGAGGCCAACTCGCCAGGAATGTGGTCAAATATTACCGCCGATGTGTTAGGTTGGATTAGGTTAGGTTAAATTACGTTATTGATGTATATGAAGGTCCCACGGAGACGTAGAGGCCAACCCTCCAGGAATGTTGTCAAATATTACCGCCGAGATGTTACGTTGGTTTAGGTTAGGTTAAATTACGTTATTGATGTATATGAAGGTCCCACGGAGAGGTAGAGGCCAACTCGCCAGGAATGTTGTCAAATATTAGTGCCGAGATGATAGGTTGGGTTAGGTTAGATTATATTACGTTATTGATGTATATAAAAGTCCCACGGTGACGTAGAGGCCAACTCGCCAGGAATGTTGTCAAATATTAGTGCCGAGATGATAGGTTGGGTTAGGTTAGATTATATTACGTTATTGATGTATATAAAAGTCCCACGGAGACGTAGGGGCCAACTCGACAGGAATGTTGTCAAATATTAGTGCCGAGAGGTTGGGTTGGGTTAGGTTAGATTATATTTTGTTATTGATGTATATAAAGGCCCCACGGAGACGTAGAGGCCAACCCGCCAGGAATATTGGCAAATAATAGCGCCGAAAGGGTAGGTTGGGTTAGTTTATGTTATATTACGTTATTGATATATGTGAAGGTCCCACGGAGACGTAGAGGCCAGCTCGCCAGGAATGTTGTCAAATATTACCACCGAGATGAAACGTTGGGCTAGGTTAGGTTATATTACGTTATTGATGTATATAAAGGTCCCACGGAAACATAGAGGCCAACAAGCCAGGAATGTTGTCAAATATTACCGCCGAGATGTTACGTTGGTTTAGGTTAGGTTAAATTACGTTATTGATGTATATGAAGGTCCCACGGAGAGGTAGAGGCCAACTCGCCATGAATGTTGTCAAATATTAGTGCCGAGATGATAGGTTGGGTTAGGTTAGATTATATTACGTTATTGATGTATATAAAAGTCCCACGGTGACGTAGAGGCCAACTCGCCAGGAATGTTGTCAAATATTAGTGCCGAGATGATAGGTTGGGTTAGGTTAGATTATATTACGTTATTGATGTATATAAAAGTCACACGGAGACGTAGGGGCCAACTCGACAGGAATGTTGTCAAATAATAGCGCCGAAAGGTTAGGTTGGGTTAGGTTAGGTTATATTGCGTTATTGATGTATATGAAGGTCCCGCGGAGACGTAGACGCCAACTCGCCAGGAATGTTGGCAAATAATATCGCCGAAAGGTTAGGTTGGGCTAGGTTAGGTTATATTACGCTATTGATGTATATAAAAGTCCCACGGAGACGTAGAGGCCAACTCGCCAGGAATGTTGTCACATAATAGCGCCGAGTGGTTAGGTTGGGTTAGGTTAGGTTATATTACGCTATTGATGTATATAAAAGTCCCACAGAAACCATGAGGCCAATAAGACAGGAATGTCGTCAAATAATAGCGCCGAAATGTTAGGCTGGGTTATGTAAGGTTATATTACGTTATTGATGTATATGAAGGTCCCACGGAGACGTAGAGGCCAACTCGCCAGGAATGTTGGCAAATAATATCGCCGAAAGGTTAGGTTGGGCTAGGTTAGGTTATATTATGTTATTGATGTATATAAAGGCCCCACGGAGACGTAGAGGCCAACCCGCCAGGAATATTGGCAAATAATAGCGCCGAAAGGTTAGGTTGGGCTATGTTAGGTTATATTACGTTATTGATGTATATAAAGTTCCCACGGTGACGTAGAGGCCAACTCGCCAGGAATGTTGTCAAATATTACCGCCGAGATGTTACGTTGGGTTAGGTTAGGTTATATTACGTTATTGATGTATATAAAATTCCCACGGAGACGTAGAGGCCAACTCGCCAGGAATGTGGTCAAATATTAGTACCGAGATGTTAGGTTGGGTTAGGTTAGGTTATATTACGCTATTGATGTATATAAAAGTCCCACGGAGACGTAGAGGCCAACTCGACAGGAATGTTGTCAAATAATAGCGCCGATAGCTTAGGTTGGGTTAGGTCAGGTAATATCACGTTATTGATGTATATGAAGGTCCCACGGTGACGTAGAGGCCAACTCGTCAGGAATGTTGTCAAATATTAGTGCCGAGAGGTTGGGTTGGGTTAGGTTAGGTTATATTATTTTATTGATGTATATAAAGGCCCCACGGAGACGTAGAGGCCAACCCGCCAGGAATGTTGTCAAATATTAGTGCCGAGATGATAGGTTGGGTTAGGTTAGATTATATTACGTTATTGATGTATATAAAAGTCCCACGGTGACGTAGAGGCCAACTCGCCAGGAATGTTGTCAAATATTAGTGCCGAGATGATAGGTTGGGTTAGGTTAGATTATATTACGTTATTGATGTATATAAAAGTCCCACGGAGACGTAGGGGCCAACTCGACAGGAATGTTGTCAAATAATAGCGCCGAAAGGTTAGGTTGGGTTAGGTTAGGTTATATTGCGTTATTGATGTATATGAAGGTCCCGCGGAGACGTAGAGGCCAACCCGCCAGGAATGTTGGCAAATAATATCGCCGAAAGGTTAGGTTGGGCTAGGTTAGGTTATATTACGTTATTGATGTATATAAAGGTCCCACGGTGACGTAGAGGCCAACTCGACAGGAATGTTGTCAAATATTAGTGCCGAGAGGTTGGGTTGGGTTAGGTTAGGTTATATTATGTTATTGATGTATATAAAGGCCCCACGGAGACGTAGAGGCCAACCCGCCAGGAATGTTGGCAAATAATAGCGCCGAAAGGTTAGGTTGGGCTAGGTTAGGTTATATTACGTTATTGATGTATATAAAGGTTCCACGGAAACATAGAGGCCAACAAGCCAGGAATGTTGTCAAATATTACCGCCGAGATGTTACGTTGGTTTAGGTTAGGTTAAATTACGTTATTGATGTATATGAAGGTCCCACGGAGAGGTAGAGGCCAACTCGCCAGGAATGTTGTCAAATATTAGTGTCGAGATGTTAGGTTGGGTTAGGTTAGGTAATATCACGTTATTGATGTATATGAAGGTCCCACGGTGACGTAGAGGCCAACTCGCCAGGAATGTTGTCAAATATTACCGCCGACGTGTTAGGTTGGGTTAGGTTAGGTTATATTACGTTATTGATGTATATAAAAGTCCCACGGAGACGTAGAGGCCAACAAGCCAGGAATGTTGTCAAATATTACCGCCGAGATGTTAGGTTGGGTTAGGTTAGATTATATTACGTTATTGATGTATATAAAGGTCCCACGGAAACCATGAGGCCAATAAACCAGGAATGTCGTCAAATATTACCGCCGTGATGTTAGATTGGGTTGGGTTAGGTTATATTACGTTATCGATGTATATAAAATTCCCACGGAGACGTAGAAGTCAACTCGCCAGGAATGTTGTCAGATATTAGTACCGAGATGTTAGGTTGGGTTAGGTTAAGTTATATTACGCTATTGATGTATATAAAATTCCCACGGAAACGTAGGGGCCAGCTCGACAGGAATGTTGTCAAATATTAGTGCCGAGAGGTTGGGTTGGGTTAGGTTAGGTTATATTACGTTATTGATGTATATAAAATTCCCACGGAGACGTAGAGGCCAACTCGCCAGGAATGTTGTCAAATATTAGTACCGAGATGTTAGGTTGGGTTAGGTTAGGTTATATTACGCTATTGATGTATATAAAAGTCCCACGGAGACGTAGAGGCCAACTCGACAGGAATGTTGTCAAATATTAGTGCCGAGAGGTTGGGTTGGGTTAGGTTAGGTTATATTACGTTATCGATGTATATAAAATTCCCACGGAGACGTAGAAGCCAACACGCCAGGAATGTTGTCAAATATTAGTACCGAGATGATAGGTTGGGTTAGGTTAGGTTATATTACGCTATTGATGTATATAAAAGTCCCACGGAGACGTAGAGGCCAACTCGCCAGGAATATTGTCACATAATAGCGCCGAGTGGTTAGGTTGGGTTAGGTTAGGTTATATTAGGCTATTGATGTATATAAAAGTCCCACGGAAACCATGAGGCCAATAAGCCAGGAATGTCGTCAAATAATAGCGCCGAAATGTTAGGCTGGGTTAAGGTTATATTACGTTATTGATGTATATGAAGGTCCCACGCAGACGTAGAGGCCAGCTCGCCAGGAATGTTGTCAAATATTACCGCCGAGATGTTACGTTGGGTTAGGTTAGGTTATATTACGTTATTGATGTATATAAAATTCCCACGGAGACGTAGAGGCCAACTCGCCAGGAATGTGGTCAAATATTAGTACCGAGATGTTAGGTTGGGTTAGGTTAGGTTATATTACGTTATTGATGTATATAAAGGCCCCACGGAGACGTAGAGGCCAACCCGCCAGGAATGTTGGCAAATAATATCGCCGAAAGGTTAGGTTGGGCTATGTTAGGTTATATTACGTTATTGATGTATATAAAGGTCCCACGGTGACGTAGAGGCCAACTCGCCAGGAATGTTGTCAAATATTACCGCCGAGATGTTAGGTTGGGTTAGGTTAGGTTATATTGCGCTATTGATGTATATAAACGTCCCACAGTGACGTAGAGGCCAACTCGACAGGAATGTTGTCAAATATTAGTGCCGAGAGGTTGGGTTGGGTTAGGTTAGATTATATTTTGTTATTGATGTATATAAAGGCCCCACGGAAACATAGAGGCCAACAAGCCAGGAATGTTGTCAAATATTACCGCCGAGATGTTACGTTGGTTTAGGTTAGGTTAAATTACGTTATTGATGTATATGAAGGTCCCACGGAGAGGTAGAGGCCAACTCGCCAGGAATGTTGTCAAATATTAGTGCCGAGATGATAGGTTGGGTTAGGTTAGATTATATTACGTTATTGATGTATATAAAAGTCCCACGGTGACGTAGAGGCCAACTCGCCAGGAATGTTGTCAAATATTAGTGCCGAGATGATAGGTTGGGTTAGGTTAGATTATATTACGTTATTGATGTATATAAAAGTCCCACGGTGACGTAGGGGCCAACTCGACAGGAATGTTGTCAAATAATAGCGCCGTAAGGTTAGGTTGGGTTAGGTTAGGTTATATTGCGTTATTGATGTATATGAAGGTCCCGCGGAGACGTAGAGGCCAACCCGCCAGGAATGTTGTCAAATAATAGCGCCGAAAGGTTAGGTTGCGTTAGCTTAGGTTATATTACGTTATTGATATATGTGAAGGTCCCACGGACACGTAGATGCCAACTCGCCAGGAATGTTGTCACATAATAGCGCCGAGTGGTTAGGTTGGGTTATATTAGGTTATATTACTTTATTGATGGATGTGAAGGCCTCACGGAGACGTAGACGCCAACTCGCCAGGAATGTTGGCAAATAATATCGCCGAAAGGTTAGGTTGGGCTAGGTTAGGTTATATTACGTTATTGATGTATATAAAGGTCCCACGGTGACGTAGAGGCCAACTCGACAGGAATGTTGTCAAATATTAGTGCCGAGAGGTTGGGTTGGGTTAGGTTAGGTTATATTATGTTATTGATGTATATAAAGGCCCCACGGAAACGTAGAGGCCAACCCGCCAGGAATGTTGGCAAATAATACCGCCGAAAGGTTAGGTTGGGCTAGGTTAGGTTATATTACGTTATTGATGTATATAAAAGTCCCACGGAGACGTAGAGGCCAACTCGCCAGGAATGTTGTCACATAATAGCGCCGAGTGGTTAGGTTGGGTTAGGTTAGGTTATATTACGCTATTGATGTATATAAAAGTCCCACGGATACCATGACGCCAATAAGCCAGAAATGTCGTCAAATAATAGCGCCGAAATGTTAGGCTGGGTTATGTAAGGTTATATTACGTTATTGATGTATATGAAGGTCGCACGGAGACGTAGAGGCCAACTCGCCAGGAATGTTGGCAAATAATATCGCCGAAAGGTTAGGTTGGGCTTGGTTAGGTTATATTACGTTATTGATATGTATAAAGGTCCCACGGTGACGTAGAGGCCAACTCGACAGGAATGTTGTCAAATATTAGTGCCGAGAGGTTGGGTTGGGTTAGGTTAGGTTATATTATGTTATTGATGTATATAAAGGCCCCACGGAGACGTAAAGGCCAACAAGCCAGGAATGTTGTCAAATATTACCGCCGAGATGTTACGTTGGTTTAGGTTAGGTTAAATTACGTTATTGATGTATATGAAGGTCCCACGGAGAGGTAGAGGGCAACTCGCCAGGAATGTTGTCAAATATTAGTGCCGAGATGTTAGGTTGGGTTAGGTTAGGTAATATCACGTTATTGATGTATATGAAGGTCCCACGGTGACGTAGAGGCCAACTCGCCAGGAATGTTGTCAAATATTACCACCGATGTGTTAGGTTGGGCTAGGTTAGGTTATATTACGTTATTGATGTATATAAAGGTCCCACGGTGACGTAGAGGCCAACTCGACAGGAATGTTGTCAAATATTAGTGCCGAGAAGTTGGGTTCGGTTGGGTTAGGTTAGGTTATATTATGTTATTGATGTATATAAAGGCCCCAGGGAGACGTAAAGGCCAACCCGCCAGGAATGTTGGCAAATAATAGCGCCGAAAGGTTAGGTTGGGTTAGGCTAGGTTATATTACGCTACTGATGTATATAAAAGTCCCACGGAGACGTAGAGGCCAACTCGCCAGGAATGTTGTCACATAATAGCGCCGAGTGGTTAGGTTGGGTTAGGTTAGGTTATATTACGCTATTGATGTATATAAAAGTCCCACGGATGCCATGACGCCAATAAGCCAGGAATGTCGTCAAATAATAGCGCCGAAATGTTAGGCTGGGTTATGTAAGGTTATATTACGTTATTGATGTATATGAAGGTCCCACGGAGACGTAGAGGCCAACTCGCCAGGAATGTTGTCAAATATTACCGCCGATGTGTTAGGTTGGATTAGGTTAGGTTAAATTACGTTATTGATGCATATGAAGGTCCCACGGAGACGTAGAGGCCAACCCGCCAGGAATGTTGGCAAATAATATCGCCGAAAGGTTAGGTTGGGCTATGTTAGGTTATATTACGTTATTGATGTATATAAAGGTCCCACGGTGACGTAGAGGCCAACTCGCCAGGAATGTTGTCAAATATTACCGCCGAGATGTTACGTTGGGTTAGGTTAGGTTATATTACGTTATTGATGTATATAAAAGTCCCACGGAGACGTAGAGGCCAACTCGTCAGGAATGTTGCCAAATATTAGTGCCGAGAGGTTGGGTTGGGTTAGGTTAGGTTATATTATTTTATTGATGTATATAAAGGCCCCACGGAGACGTAGAGGCCAACCCGCCAGGAATGTTGGCAAATAATAGCGCCGAGTGGTTAGGTTGGGTTAGGTTAGGTTATATTACGCTATTGATGTATATAAAAGTCCCACGGATACCATGACGCCAATAAGCCAGGAATGTCGTCAAATAATAGCGCCGAAATGTTAGGCTGGGTTATGTAAGGTTATATTACGTTATTGATGTATATGAAAGTCCCACGGAGACGTAGAGGCCAACTCGCCAGGAATGTTGTCAAATATTACCGCCGATGTGTTAGGTTGGATTAGGTTAGGTTAAATTACGTTATTGATGTATATGAAGGTCCCACGGGGACGTAGAGGCCAACCCGCCAGGAATGTTGGCAAATAATATCGCCGAAAGGTTAGGTTGGGCTATGTTAGGTTATATTACGTTATTGATGTATATAAAGGTCCCACGGTGACGTAGAGGCCAACTCGCCAGGAATGTTGTCAAAAATTACCGCCGAGATGTTACGTTGGGTTAGGTTAGGTTATATTACGTTATTGATGTATATAAAAGTCCCACGGAGACGTAGAGGCCAAGTCGTCAGGAATGTTGTCAAATATTAGTGCCGAGAGGTTGGGTTGGGTTAGGTTAGGTTATATTATTTTATTGATGTATATAAAGGCCACACGGAGACGTAGAGGCCAACCCGCCAGGAATGTTGGCAAATAATAGCGCCGAAAGGTTAGGTTGGGTTAGGCTAGGTTATATTACGCTACTGATGTATATAAAAGTCCCACGGAGACGTAGAGGCCAACTCGCCAGGAATGTTGTCACATAATAGCGCCGAGTGGTTAGGTTGGGTTAGGTTAGGTTATATTACGTTATTGATGTATATGAAGATCCCGCGGAGACGTAGAGGCCAACCCGCCAGGAATGTTGTCAAATAATAGCGCCGAATGGTTAGGTTGGGTTAGTTTAGGTTATATTACGTTATTGATATATGTGAAGGTCCCACGGACACGTAGATGCCAACTCGCCAGGAATGTTGTCACATAATAGCGCCGAGTGGTTAGGTTGGGTTATATTAGGTTATATTACTTTATTGATGGATGTGAAGGCCTCACGGAGACGTAGACGCCAACTCGCCAGGAATGTTGGCAAATAATATCGCCGAAAGGTTAGGTTGGGCTAGGTTAGGTTATATTACGTTATTGATGTATATAAAGGTCCCACGGTGACGTAGAGGCCAACTCGACAGGAATGTTGTCAAATATTAGTGCCGAGAGGTTGGGTTGGGTTAGGTTAGGTTATATTATGTTATTGATGTATATAAAGGCCCCACGGAGACGTAGAGGCCAACCCGCCAGGAATGTTGGCAAATAATACCGCCGAAAGGTAAGGTTGGGCTAGGTTAGGTTATATTACGTTATTGATGTATATAAAGGTCCCACGGAAACATAGAGGCCAACAAGCCAGGAATGTTGTCAAATATTACCGCCGAGATGTTACGTTGGTTTAGGTTAGGTTAAATTACGTTATTGATGTATATGAAGGTCCCACGGAGAGGTAGAGGGCAACTCGCCAGGAATGCTGTCAAATATTGGTGCCGAGATGTTAGGTTGGGTTAGGTTAGGTAATATCACGTTATTGATGTATATGAAGGTCCCACGGTGACGTAGAGGCCAACTCGCCAGGAATGTTGTCAAATATTACCACCGATGTGTTAGGTTGGGCTAGGTTAGGTTATATTACGTTATTGATGTATATAAAGGTCCCACGGTGACGTAAAGGCCAACTCGACAGGAATGTTGTCAAATATTAGTGCCGAGAGGTTGGGTTGGGTTGGGTTAGGTTAGGTTATATTATGTTATTGATGTATATAAAGGCCCCACGGAGACGTAAAGGCCAACCCGCCAGGAATGTTGGCAAATAATAGCGCCGAAAGGTTAGGTTGGGTTAGGCTAGGTTATATTACGCTACTGATGTATATAAAAGTCCCACGGTGCCGTAGATGCCAACTCGCCAGGAATGTTGTCAAATATTACCGCCGAGATGTTACGTTGGGTTAGGTTAGGTTATATTACGTTATTGATGTATATAAAAGTCCCACGGAGACGTAGAGGCCAACTCGTCAGGAATGTTGTTAAATATTAGTGCCGAGAGGTTGGGTTGGGTTAGGTTAGGCTATATTATGTTATTGATGTATATAAAGACCCCACGGTGACGTAGAGGCCAACTCGACAGGAATGTTGTCAAATATTAGTGCCGAGAGGTTGGGTTGGGTTAGGTTAGGTTATATTATTTTATTGATGTATATAAAGGCCCCACGGAGACGTAGAGGCCAACCCGCCAGGAATGTTGGCAAATAATATCGCCGAAAGGTTAGGTTGGGTTAGGCTAGGTTATATTACGCTACTGATGTATATAAAAGTCCCACGGAGACGTAGAGGCCAACTCGCCAGGAATGTTGTCACATAATAGCGCCGAGTGGTTAGGTTGGGTTAGGTTAGGTTATATTACGCTATTGATGTATATAAAAGTCCCACGGATACCATGACGCCAATAAGCCAGGAATGTCGTCAAATAATAACGCCGAAATGTTAGGCTGGGTTATGTAAGGTTATATTACGTTATTGATGTATATGAAGGTCCCACGGAGACGTAGAGGCCAACTCGCCAGGAATGTGGTCAAATATTACCGCCGATGTGTTAGGTTGGATTAGGTTAGGTTAAATTACGTTATTGATGTATATGAAGGTCCCACGGAGACGTAGAGGCCAACCCGCCAGGAATGTTGTCACATAATAGCGCCGAGTGGTTAGGTTGGGTTAGGTTAGGTTATATTACGCTATTGATGTATATAAAAGTCCCACGGATACCATGACGCCAATAAGCCAGGAATGTCGTCAAATAATAGCGCCGAAATGTTAGGCTGGGTTATGTAAGGTTATATTACGTTATTGATGTATACGAAGGTCCCACGGAGACGTAGAGGCCAACTCGCCAGGAATGTTGGCAAATAATATCGCCGAAAGGTTAGGTTGGGCTAGGTTAGGTTATATTACGTTATTGATATATATAAAGGTCCCACGGTGACGTACAGGCCAACTCGACAGGAATGTTGTCAAATATTAGTGCCGAGAGGTTGGGTTGGGTTAGGTTAGGTTATATTACGTTATTGATGTATATAAAGGCCCCACGGAGACGTAAAGGCCAACCCGCCAGGAATGTTGTCAAATATTACCACCGAGATGATACGTTGGGCTAGGTTAGGTTATATTACGTTATTGATGTATATAAAGGTCCCACGGAAACATAGAGGCCAACAAGCCAGGAATGTTGTCAAATATTACCGCCGAGATGTTACGTTGGTTTAGGTTAGGTTAAATTACGTTATTGATGTATATGAAGGTCCCACGGAGAGGTAGAGGCCAACCCGCCAGGAATGTTGTCAAATAATAGCGCCGAAAGGTTAGGTTGGGTTAGTTTAGGTTATATTACGTTATTGATATATGTGAAGGTCCCACGGACACGTAGATGCCAACACGCCAGGAATGTTGTCACATAATAGCGCCGAGTGGTTAGGTTGGGTTATATTAGGTTATATTACTTTATTGATGGATGTGAAGGCCTCACGGAGACGTAGACGCCAACTCGCCAGGAATGTTGGCAAATAATATCGCCGAAAGGTTAGGTTGGGCTAGGTTAGGTTATATTACGTTATTGATGTATATAAAGGTCCCACGGTGACGTAGAGGCCAACTCGACAGGAATGTTGTCAAATATTAGTGCCGAGAGGTTGGGTTGGGTTAGGTTAGGTTATATTATGTTATTGATGTATATAAAGGCCCCACGGAGACGTAGAGGCCAACCCGCCAGGAATGTTGGCAAATAATACCGCCGAAAGGTAAGGTTGGGCTAGGTTAGGTTATATTACGTTATTGATGTATATAAAGGTCCCACGGAAACATAGAGGCCAACAAGCCAGGAATGTTGTCAAATATTACCGCCGAGATGTTACGTTGGTTTAGGTTAGGTTAAATTACGTTATTGATGTATATGAAGGTCCCACGGAGAGGTAGAGGGCAACTCGCCAGGAATGTTGTCAAATATTGGTGCCGAGATGTTAGGTTGGGTTAGGTTAGGTAATATCACGTTATTGATGTATATGAAGGTCCCACGGTGACGTAGAGGCCAACTCGCCAGGAATGTTGTCAAATATTACCACCGATGTGTTAGGTTGGGCTAGGTTAGGTTATATTACGTTATTGATGTATATAAAGGTCCCACGGTGACGTAGAGGCCAACTCGACAGGAATGTTGTCAAATATTAGTGCCGAGAGGTTGGGTTGGGTTGGGTTAGGTTAGGTTATATTATGTTATTGATGTATATAAAGGCCCCACGGAGACGTAAAGGCCAACCCGCCAGGAATGTTGGCAAATAATAGCGCCGAAAGGTTAGGTTGGGTTAGGCTAGGTTATATTACGCTACTGATGTATATAAAAGTCCCACGGTGCCGTAGATGCCAACTCGCCAGGAATGTTGTCAAATATTACCGCCGAGATGTTACGTTGGGTTAGGTTAGGTTATATTACGTTATTGATGTATATAAAAGTCCCACGGAGACGTAGAGGCCAACTCGTCAGGAATGTTGTCAAATATTAGTGCCGAGAGGTTGGGTTGGGTTAGGTTAGGCTATATTATGTTATTGATGTATATAAAGGCCCCACGGTGACGTAGAGGCCAACTCGACAGGAATGTTGTCAAATATTACTGCCGAGAGGTTGGGTTGGGTTGGGTTAGGTTAGGTTATATTATGTTATTGATGTATATAAAGGCCCCACGGAGACGTAAAGGCCAACCCGCCAGGAATGTTGGCAAATAATAGCGCCGAAAGGTTAGGTTGGGTTAGGCTAGGTTATATTACGCTACTGATGTATATAAAAGTCCCACGGAGACGTAGAGGCCAACTCGCCAGGAATGTTGTCACATAATAGCGCCGAGTGGTTAGGTTGGGTTAGGTTAGGTTATATTACGCTATTGATGTATATAAAAGTCCCACGGATACCATGACGCCAATAAGCCAGGAATGTCGTCAAATAATAGCGCCGAAATGTTAGGCTGGGTTATGTAAGGTTATATTACGTTATTGATGTATATGAAGGTCCCAGGGAGACGTAGAGGCCAACTCGCCAGGAATGTGGTCAAATATTACCGCCGATGTGTTAGGTTGGATTAGGTTAGGTTAAATTACGTTATTGATGTATATGAAGGTCCCACGGAGACGTAGAGGCCAACCCGCCAGGAATGTTGTCAAATATTACCGCCGAGATGTTACGTTGGTTTAGGTTAGGTTAAATTACGTTATTGATGTATATGAAGGTCCCACGGAGAGGTAGAGGCCAACTCGCCAGGAATGTTGTCAAATATTAGTGCCGAGATGATAGGTTGGGTTAGGTTAGATTATATTACGTTATTGATGTATATAAAAGTCCCACGGTGACGTAGAGGCCAACTCGCCAGGAATGTTGTCAAATATTAGTGCCGAGATGATAGGTTGGGTTAGGTTAGATTATATTACGTTATTGATGTATATAAAAGTCCCACGGAGACGTAGGGGCCAACTCGACAGGAATGTTGTCAAATAATAGCGCCGAAAGGTTAGGTTGGGTTAGGTTAGGTTATATTACGTTATTGATGTATATGAAGATCCCGCGGAGACGTAGAGGCCAACCCGCCAGGAATGTTGTCAAATAATAGCGCCGAAAGGTTAGGTTGGGTTAGTTTAGGTTATATTACGTTATTGATATATGTGAAGGTCCCACGGACACGTAGATGCCAACTCGCCAGGAATGTTGTCACATAATAGCGCCGAGTGGTTAGGTTGGGTTATATTAGGTTATATTACTTTATTGATGGATGTGAAGGCCTCACGGAGACGTAGACGGCAACCCGCCAGGAATGTTGGCAAATAATATCGCCGAAAGGTTAGGTTGGGCTAGGTTAGGTTATATTACGTTATTGATGTATATAAAGGTCCCACGGTGACGTAGAGGCCAATTCGACAGGAATGTTGTCAAATATTAGTGCCGAGAGGTTGGGTTGGGTTAGGTTAGGTTATATTATGTTATTGATGTATATAAAGGCCCCAAGGAGACGTAGAGGCCAACCCGCCAGGAATGTTGGCAAATAATACCGCCGAAAGGTTAGGTTGGGCTAGGTTAGGTTATATTACGTTATTGATGTATATAAAGGTCCCACGGAAACATAGAGGCCAACAAGCCAGGAATGTTGTCAAATATTACCGCCGAGATGTTACGTTGGTTTAGGTTAGGTTAAATTACGTTATTGATGTATATGAAGGTCCCACGGAGAGGTAGAGGGCAACTCGCCAGGAATGTTGTCAAATATTGGTGCCGAGATGTTAGGTTGGGTTAGGTTAGGTAATATCACGTTATTGATGTATATGAAGGTCCCACGGTGACGTAGAGGCCAACTCGCCAGGTATGTTGTCAAATATTACCACCGATGTGTTAGGTTGGGCTAGGTTAGGTTATATTACGTTATTGATGTATATAAAGGTCCCACGGTGACGTAGAGGCCAACTCGACAGGAATGTTGCCAAATATTAGTGCCGAGAGGTTGGGTTGGGTTGGGTTAGGTTAGGTTATATTATGTTATTGATGTATATAAAGGCCCCACGGAGACGTAAAGGCCAACCCGCCAGGAATGTTGGCAAATAATAGCGCCGAAAGGTTAGGTTGGGTTAGGCTAGGTTATATTACGCTACTGATGTATATAAAAGTCCCACGGTGCCGTAGATGCCAACTCGCCAGGAATGTTGTCAAATATTACCGCCGAGATGTTACGTTGGGTTAGGTTAGGTTATATTACGTTATTGATGTATATAAAAGTCCCACGGAGACGTAGAGGCCAACTCGTCAGGAATGTTGTCAAATATTAGTGCCGAGAGGTTGGGTTGGGTTAGGTTAGGCTATATTATGTTATTGATGTATATAAAGGCCCCACGGAGACGTAAAGGCCAACCCGCCAGGAATGCTGTCAAATATTACCACCGAGATGATACGTTGGGCTAGGTTAGGTTATATTACGTTATTGATGTATATAAAGGTCCCACGGAAACATAGAGGCCAACAAGCCAGGAATGTTGTCAAATATTACCGCCGAGATGTTACGTTGGTTTAGGTTAGGTTAAATTACGTTATTGATGTATATGAAGGTCCCACGGAGAGGTAGAGGCCAACTCGCCAGGAATGTTGTCAAATATAGGTGGCGAGATGATAGGTTGGCTTAGGTTAGATTATATTACGTTATTGATGTATATAAAAGTCCCACGGAGACGTAGAGGCCAACCCGCCAGGAATGTTGTCAAATAATAGCGCCGAAAGGTTAGGTTGGGTTAGTTTAGGTTATATTACGTTATTGATATATGTGAAGGTCCCACGGACACGTAGATGCCAACTCGCCAGGAATGTTGTCACATAATAGCGCCGAGTGGTTAGGTTGGGTTATATTAGGTTATATTACTTTATTGATGGATGTGAAGGCCTCACGGAGACGTAGACGCCAACTCGCCAGGAATGTTGGCAAATAATATCGCCGAAAGGTTAGGTTGGGCTAGGTTAGGTTATATTACGTTATTGATGTATATAAAGGTCCCACGGTGACGTAGAGGCCAACTCGACAGGAATGTTGTCAAATATTAGTGCCGAGAGTTTGGGTTGGGTTAGGTTAGGTTATATTATGTTCTTGATGTATATAAAGGCCCCACGGAGACGTAGAGGCCAACCCGCCAGGAATGTTGGCAAATAATACCGCCGAAAGGTTAGGTTGGGCTAGGTTAGGTTATATTACGTTATTGATGTATATAAAGGTCCCACGGAAACATAGAGGCCAACAAGCCAGGAATGTTGTCAAATATTACCGCCGAGATGTTACGTTGGTTTAGGTTAGGTTAAATTACGTTATTGATGTATATGAAGGTCCCACGGAGAGGTAGAGGGCAACTCGCCAGGAATGTTGTCAAATATTGGTGCCGAGATGTTAGGTTGGGTTAGGTTAGGTAATATCACGTTATTGATGTATATGAAGGTCCCACGGTGACGTAGAGGCCAACTCGCCAGGAATGTTGTCAAATATTACCACCGATGTGTTAGGTTGGGCTAGGTTAGGTTATATTACGTTATTGATGTATATAAAGGTCCCACGGTGACGTAGAGGCCAACTCGACAGGAATGTTGTCAAATATTAGTGCCGAGAGGTTGGGTTGGGTTGGGTTAGGTTAGGTTATATTATGTTATTGATGTATATAAAGGCCCCACGGAGACGTAAAGGCCAACCCGCCAGGAATGTTGGCAAATAATAGCGCCGAAAGGTTAGGTTGGGTTAGGCTAGGTTATATTACGCTACTGATGTATATAAAAGTCCCACGGTGCCGTAGATGCCAACTCGCCAGGAATGTTGTCAAATATTGCCGCCGAGATGTTACGTTGGGTTAGGTTAGGTTATATTACGTTATTGATGTATATAAAAGTCCCACGGAGACGTAGAGGCCAACTCGTCAGGAATGTTGTCAAATATTAGTGCCGAGAGGTTGGGTTGGGTTATGTTAGGCTATATTATGTTATTGATGTATATAAAGGCCCCACGGAGACGTAAAGGCCAACTCGCCAGGAATGTTGTCAAATATTAGTGGCGAGATGATAGGTTGGGTTAGGTTAGATTATATTACGTTATTGATGTATATAAAAGTCCCACGGAGACGTAGAGGCCAACTCGTCAGGAATGTTGTCAAATATTACCGCCGAGATGTTACGTTGGTTTAGGTTAGGTTAAATTACGTTATTGATGTATATGAAGGTCCCACATAGAGGTAGAGGCCAACTCGCCAGGAATGTTGTCAAATATTAGTGGCGAGGTGATAGGTTGGGTTAGGTTAGATTATATTACGTTATTGATGTATATAAAAGTCCCACGGAGACGTAGAGGCCAACTCGTCAGGAATGTTGTCAAATATTAGTGCCGAGAGGTTGGGGTGGGTTATGTTAGGTTATATTATGTTATTGATGTATATAAAGGCCCCACGGAGACGTAGAGGCCAACCCGCCAGGAATGTTGGCAAATAATATCGCCGAAAGGTTAGGTTGGGCTATGTTAGGTTATAGTACGTTATTGATGTATATAAAGGTCCCACGGTGACGTAGAGGCCAACTCGCCAGGAATGTTGTCAAATATTACCGCCGAGATGTTACGTTGGTTTAGGTTAGGTTAAATTACGTTATTGATGTATATGAAGGTCCCACGGAGAGGTAGAGGCCAACTCGCCAGGAATGTTGTCAAATATTAGTGGCGAGATGATAGGTTGGGTTAGGTTAGATTATATTACGTTATTGATGTATATAAAGGTCCCACGGAAACATAGAGGCCAACAAGCCAGGAATGTTGTCAAATATTACCGCCGAGATGTTACGTTGGTTTAGGTTAGGTTAAATTACGTTATTGATGTATATGAAGGTCCCACGGAGAGGTAGAGGCCAACTCGCCAGGAACGTTGTCAAATATTAGTGGCGAGATGATAGGTTGGGTTAGGTTAGATTATATTACGTTATTGATGTATATAAAAGTCCCACGGAGACGTAGAGGCCAACCCGCCAGGAATGTTGTCAAATATTAGTGCCGAGATGATAGGTTGGGTTAGGTTAGGTTAAATTACGTTATTGATGTATATGAAGGTCCCACGGAGAGGTAGAGGCCAAATCGCCAGGAATGTTGTCAAATATTAGTGCCGAGATGATAGGTTGGGTTAGGTTAGATTATATTACGTTATTGATGTATATAAAAGTCCCACGGTGACGTAGAGGCCAACTCGCCAGGAATGTTGTCAAATATTAGTGCCGAGATGATAGGTTGGGTTAGGTTAGATTATATTACGTTATTGATGTATATAAAAGTCCCACGGAGACGTAGGGGCCAACTCGACAGGAATGTTGTCAAATAATAGCGCCGAAAGGTTAGGTTGGGTTAGGTTAGGTTATATTACGTTATTGATGTATATGAAGATCCGGCGGAGACGTAGAGGCCAACCCGCCAGGAATGTTGTCAAATAATAGCGCCGAAAGGTTAGGTTGGGTTAGTTTAGGTTATATTACGTTATTGATATATGTGAAGGTCCCACGGACACGTAGATGCCAACTCGCCAGGAATGTTGTCACATAATAGCGCCGAGTGGTTAGGTTGGGTTATATTAGGTTATATTACTTTATTGATGGATGTGAAGGCCTCACGGAGACGTAGACGCCAACTCGCCAGGAATGTTGGCAAATAATATCGCCGAAAGGTTAGGTTGGGCTAGGTTAGGTTATATTACGTTATTGATGTATATAAAGGTCCCACGGTGACGTAGAGGCCAACTCGACAGGAATGTTGTCAAATATTAGTGCCGAGAGGTTGGGTTGGGTTAGGTTAGGTTATATTATGATATTGATGTATATAAAGGCCCCACGGAGACGTAGAGGCCAACCCGCCAGGAATGTTGGCAAATAATACCGCCGAAAGGTAAGGTTGGGCTAGGTTAGGTTATATTACGTTATTGATGTATATAAAGGTCCCACGGAAACATAGAGGCCAACAAGCCAGGAATGTTGTCAAATATTACCGCCGAGATGTTACGTTGGTTTAGGTTAGGTTAAATTACGTTATAGATGTATATGAAGGTCCCACGGAGAGGTAGAGGGCAACTCGCCAGGAATGTTGTCAAATATTGGTGCCGAGATGTTAGGTTGGGTTAGGTTAGGTAATATCACGTTATTGATGTATATGAAGGTCCCACGGTGACGTAGAGGCCAACTCGCCAGGTATGTTGTCAAATATTACCACCGATGTGTTAGGTTGGGCTAGGTTAGGTTATATTACGTTATTGATGTATATAAAGGTCCCACGGTGACGTAGAGGCCAACTCGACAGGAATGTTGCCAAATATTAGTGCCGAGAGGTTGGGTTGGGTTGGGTTAGGTTAGGTTATATTATGTTATTGATGTATATAAAGGCCCCACGGAGACGTAAAGGCCAACCCGCCAGGAATGTTGGCAAATAATAGCGCCGAAAGGTTAGGTTGGGTTAGGCTAGGTTATATTACGCTACTGATGTATATAAAAGTCCCACGGTGCCGTAGATGCCAACTCGCCAGGAATGTTGTCAAATATTACCGCCGAGATGTTACGTTGGGTTAGGTTAGGTTATATTACGTTATTGATGTATATAAAAGTCCCACGGAGACGTAGAGGCCAACTCGTCAGGAATGTTGTCAAATATTAGTGCCGAGAGGTTGGGTTGGGTTAGGTTAGGCTATATTATGTTATTGATGTATATAAAGGCCCCACGGAGACGTAAAGGCCAACCCGCCAGGAATGTTGTCAAATATTACCACCGAGATGATACGTTGGGCTAGGTTAGGTTATATTACGTTATTGATGTATATAAAGGTCCCACGGAAACATAGAGGCCAACAAGCCAGGAATGTTGTCAAATATTACCGCCGAGATGTTACGTTGGTTTAGGTTAGGTTAAATTACGTTATTGATGTATATGAAGGTCCCACGGAGAGGTAGAGGCCAACTCGCCAGGAATGTTGTCAAATATAGGTGGCGAGATGATAGGTTGGCTTAGGTTAGATTATATTACGTTATTGATGTATATAAAAGTCCCACGGAGACGTAGAGGCCAACCCGCCAGGAATGTTGTCAAATAATAGCGCCGAAAGGTTAGGTTGGGTTAGTTTAGGTTATATTACGTTATTGATATATGTGAAGGTCCCACGGACACGTAGATGCCAACTCGCCAGGAATGTTGTCACATAATAGCGCCGAGTGGTTAGGTTGGGTTATATTAGGTTATATTACTTTATTGATGGATGTGAAGGCCTCACGGAGACGTAGACGCCAACTCGCCAGGAATGTTGGCAAATAATATCGCCGAAAGGTTAGGTTGGGCTAGGTTAGGTTATATTACGTTATTGATGTATATAAAGGTCCCACGGTGACGTAGAGGCCAACTCGACAGGAATGTTGTCAAATATTAGTGCCGAGAGGTTGGGTTGGGTTAGGTTAGGTTATATTATGTTATTGATGTATATAAAGGCCCCACGGAGACGTAGAGGCCAACCCGCCAGGAATGTTGGCAAATAATACCGCCGAAAGGTTAGGTTGGGCTAGGTTAGGTTATATTACGTTATTGATGTATATAAAGGTCCCACGGAAACATAGAGGCCAACAAGCCAGGAATGTTGTCAAATATTACCGCCGAGATGTTACGTTGGTTTAGGTTAGGTTAAATTACGTTATTGATGTATATGAAGGTCCCACGGAGAGGTAGAGGGCAACTCGCCAGGAATGTTGTCAAATATTGGTGCCGAGATGTTAGGTTGGGTTAGGTTAGGTAATATCACGTTATTGATGTATATGAAGGTCCCACGGTGACGTAGAGGCCAACTCGCCAGGAATGTTGTCAAATATTACCACCGATGTGTTAGGTTGGGCTAGGTTAGGTTATATTACGTTATTGATGTATATAAAGGTCCCACGGTGACGTAGAGGCCAACTCGACAGGAATGTTGTCAAATATTAGTGCCGAGAGGTTGGGTTGGGTTGGGTTAGGTTAGGTTATATTATGTTATTGATGTATATAAAGGCCCCACGGAGACGTAAAGGCCAACCCGCCAGGAATGTTGGCAAATAATAGCGCCGAAAGGTTAGGTTGGGTTAGGCTAGGTTATATTACGCTACTGATGTATATAAAAGTCCCACGGTGCCGTAGATGCCAACTCGCCAGGAATGTTGTCAAATATTGCCGCCGAGATGTTACGTTGGGTTAGGTTAGGTTATATTACGTTATTGATGTATATAAAAGTCCCACGGAGACGTAGAGGCCAACTCGTCAGGAATGTTGTCAAATATTAGTGCCGAGAGGTTGGGTTGGGTTATGTTAGGCTATATTATGTTATTGATGTATATAAAGGCCCCACGGAGACGTAAAGGCCAACTCGCCAGGAATGTTGTCAAATATTAGTGGCGAGATGATAGGTTGGGTTAGGTTAGATTATATTACGTTATTGATGTATATAAAAGTCCCACGGAGACGTAGAGGCCAACTCGTCAGGAATGTTGTCAAATATTACCGCCGAGATGTTACGTTGGTTTAGGTTAGGTTAAATTACGTTATTGATGTATATGAAGGTCCCACGTAGAGGTAGAGGCCAACTCGCCAGGAATGTTGTCAAATATTAGTGGCGAGGTGATAGGTTGGGTTAGGTTAGATTATATTACGTTATTGATGTATATAAAAGTCCCACGGAGACGTAGAGGCCAACTCGTCAGGAATGTTGTCAAATATTAGTGCCGAGAGGTTGGGGTGGGTTATGTTAGGTTATATTATGTTATTGATGTATATAAAGGCCCAACGGAGACGTAGAGGCCAACCCGCCAGGAATGTTGGCAAATAATATCGCCGAAAGGTTAGGTTGGGCTATGTTAGGTTATAGTACGTTATTGATGTATATAAAGGTCCCACGGTGACGTAGAGGCCAACTCGCCAGGAATGTTGTCAAATATTACCGCCGAGATGTTACGTTGGTTTAGGTTAGGTTAAATTACGTTATTGATGTATATGAAGGTCCCACGGAGAGGTAGAGGCCAACTCGCCAGGAATGTTGTCAAATATTAGTGGCGAGATGATAGGTTGGGTTAGGTTAGATTATATTACGTTATTGATGTATATAAAGGTCCCACGGAAACATAGAGGCCAACAAGCCAGGAATGTTGTCAAATATTACCGCCGAGATGTTACGTTGGTTTAGGTTAGGTTAAATTACGTTATTGATGTATATGAAGGTCCCACGGAGAGGTAGAGGCCAACTCGCCAGGAACGTTGTCAAATATTAGTGGCGAGATGATAGGTTGGGTTAGGTTAGATTATATTACGTTATTGATGTATATAAAAGTCCCACGGAGACGTAGAGGCCAACCCGCCAGGAATGTTGTCAAATATTAGTGCCGAGATGATAGGTTGGGTTAGGTTAGGTTAAATTACGTTATTGATGTATATGAAGGTCCCACGGAGAGGTAGAGGCCAAATCGCCAGGAATGTTGTCAAATATTAGTGCCGAGATGATAGGTTGGGTTAGGTTAGATTATATTACGTTATTGATGTATATAAAAGTCCCACGGTGACGTAGAGGCCAACTCGCCAGGAATGTTGTCAAATATTAGTGCCGAGATGATAGGTTGGGTTAGGTTAGATTATATTACGTTATTGATGTATATAAAAGTCCCACGGAGACGTAGGGGCCAACTCGACAGGAATGTTGTCAAATAATAGCGCCGAAAGGTTAGGTTGGGTTAGGTTAGGTTATATTACGTTATTGATGTATATGAAGATCCGGCGGAGACGTAGAGGCCAACCCGCCAGGAATGTTGTCAAATAATAGCGCCGAAAGGTTAGGTTGGGTTAGTTTAGGTTATATTACGTTATTGATATATGTGAAGGTCCCACGGACACGTAGATGCCAACTCGCCAGGAATGTTGTCACATAATAGCGCCGAGTGGTTAGGTTGGGTTATATTAGGTTATATTACTTTATTGATGGATGTGAAGGCCTCACGGAGACGTAGACGCCAACTCGCCAGGAATGTTGGCAAATAATATCGCCGAAAGGTTAGGTTGGGCTAGGTTAGGTTATATTACGTTATTGATGTATATAAAGGTCCCACGGTGACGTAGAGGCCAACTCGACAGGAATGTTGTCAAATATTAGTGCCGAGAGGTTGGGTTGGGTTAGGTTAGGTTATATTATGTTATTGATGTATATAAAAGTCCCACGGAGACGTAGGGGCCAACTCGACAGGAATGTTGTCAAATAATAGCGCCGAAATCTTAGGTTGGGTTAGGTTAGGTTATATTACGTTATTGATGTATATGAAGTTCCACGGAGACGTAGAGGCTAACACGCCAGGAATGTTGTCAAATATTAGTGCCGAGAAGTTGGGTTGGGTTAGGTTAGGTTATATTACGTTATTGATGTATATGAAGGCCCCACGGATACCATGACGCCAATAAGCCAGGAATGTCGTCAAGTAATAGCGCCGAAATGTTAGGCTGGGTTATGTAAGGTTATATTACGTTATTGATGTATATGAAGGTCCCACGGAGACGTAGAGGCCAACTCGCCAGGAATGTGGTCAAATATTACCGCCGATGTGTTAGGTTGGATTAGGTTAGGTTAAATTACGTTATTGATGTATATGAAGGTCCCACGGAGACGTAGAGGCCAACCCGCCAGGAATGTTGTCAAATATTACCGCCGAGATGTTACGTTGGTTTAGGTTAGGTTAAATTACGTTATTGATGTATATGAAGGTCCCACGGAGAGGTAGAGGCCAACTCGCCAGGAATGTTGTCAAATATTAGTGCCGAGATGATAGGTTGGGTTAGGTTAGATTATATTACGTTATTGATGTATATAAAAGTCCCACGGTGACGTAGAGGCCAACTCGCCAGGAATGTTGTCAAATATTAGTGCCGAGATGATAGGTTGGGTTAGGTTAGATTATATTACGTTATTGATGTATATAAAAGTCCCACGGAGACGTAGGGGCCAACTCGACAGGAATGTTGTCAAATAATAGCGCCGAAAAGTTAGGTTGGGTTAGGTTAGGTTATATTACGTTATTGATGTATATGAAGATCCCGCGGAGACGTAGAGGCCAACCCGCCAGGAATGTTGTCAAATAATAGCGCCGAAAGGTTAGGTTGGGTTAGTTTAGGTTATATTACGTTATTGATATATGTGAAGGTCCCACGGACACGTAGATGCCAACTCGCCAGGAATGTTGTCACATAATAGCGCCGAGTGGTTAGGTTGGGTTATATTAGGTTATATTACTTTATTGATGGATGTGAAGGCCTCACGGAGACGTAGACGGCAACTCGCCAGGAATGTTGGCAAATAATATCGCCGAAAGGTTAGGTTGGGCTAGGATAGGTTATATTACGTTATTGATGTATATAAAGGTCCCACGGTGACGTAGAGGCCAACTCGACAGGAATGTTGTCAAATATTAGTGCCGAGAGGTTGGGGTGGGTTAGGTTAGGTTATATTATGTTATTGATGTATATAAAGGCCCCACGGAGACGTAGAGGCCAACTCGTCAGGAATGTTGTCAAATATTAGTGCCGAAAGGTTAGGTTGGGCTAGGTTAGGTTATATTACGTTATTGATGTATATAAAGGTCCCACGGAAACATAGAGGCCAACAAGCCAGGAATGTTGTCAAATATTACCACCGAGATGATACGTTGGGCTAGGTTAGGTTAAATTACGTTATTGATGTATATGAAGGTCCCACGGAGAGGTAGAGGGCAACTCGCCAGGAATGTTGT
Organism: Xylocopa violacea; assembly: GCA_963969225.1. Classification (NCBI taxonomy): domain Eukaryota; kingdom Metazoa; phylum Arthropoda; class Insecta; order Hymenoptera; family Apidae; genus Xylocopa; species Xylocopa violacea. The sequence continues at coordinate 2,542,423 of CAXAJV010000920.1, forward strand.
CAAATATTGGTGCCGAGATGTTAGGTTGGGTTAGGTTAGGTAATATCACGTTATTGATGTATATGAAGGTCCCACGGTGACGTAGAGGCCAACTCGCCTGGTATGTTGTCAAATATTACCACCGATGTGTTAGGTTGGGCTAGGTTAGGTTATATTACGTTATTGATGTATATAAAGGTCCCACGGTGACGTAGAGGCCAACTCGACAGGAATGTTGTCAAATATTAGTGCCGAGAGGTTGGGTTGGGTTAGGTTAGGCTATATTATGTTATTGATGTATATAAAGGCCCCACGGAGACGTAAAGGCCAACCCGCCAGGAATGTTGTCAAATATTACCACCGAGATGATACGTTGGGCTAGGTTAGGTTATATTACGTTATTGATGTATATAAAGGTCCCACGGAAACATAGAGGCCAACAAGCCAGGAATGTTGTCAAATATTACCGCCGAGATGTTACGTTGGTTTAGGTTAGGTTAAATTACGTTATTGATGTATATGAAGGTCCCACGGAGAGGTAGAGGCCAACTCGCCAGGAATGTTGTCAAATATTAGTGCCGAGATGATAGGTTGGGTTAGGTTAGATTATATTACGTTATTGATGTATATAAAAGTCCCACGGTGACGTAGAGGCCAACTCGCCAGGAATGTTGTCAAATATTAGTGCCGAGATGATAGGTTGGGTTAGGTTAGATTATATTACGTTATTGATGTATATAAAAGTCCCACGGAGACGTAGGGGCCAACTCGACAGGAATGTTGTCAAATAATAGCGCCGAAAAGTTAGGTTGGGTTAGGTTAGGTTATATTACGTTGTTGATGTATATGAAGATGCCGCGGAGACGTAGAGGCCAACCCGCCAGGAATGTTGTCAAATAATAGCGCCGAAAGGTTAGGTTGGGTTAGTTTAGGTTATATTACGTTATTGATATATGTGAAGGTCCCACGGACACGTAGATGCCAACTCGCCAGGAATGTTGTCACATAATAGCGCCGAGTGGTTAGGTTGGGTTATATTAGGTTATATTACTTTATTGATGGATGTGAAGGCCTCACGGAGACGTAGACGGCAACTCGCCAGGAATGTTGGCAAATAATATCGCCGAAAGGTTAGGTTGGGCTAGGATAGGTTATATTACGTTATTGATGTATATAAAGGTCCCACGGTGACGTAGAGGCCAACTCGACAGGAATGTTGTCAAATATTAGTGCCGAGAGGTTGGGTTGGGTTAGGTTAGGTTATATTATGTTATTGATGTATATAAAGGCCCCACGGAGACGTAGAGGCCAACTCGTCAGGAATGTTGTCAAATATTAGTGCCGAAAGGTTAGGTTGGGCTAGGTTAGGTTATATTACGTTATTGATGTATATAAAGGTCCCACGGAAACATAGAGGCCAACAAGCCAGGAATGTTGTCAAATATTACCACCGAGATGATACGTTGGGCTAGGTTAGGTTAAATTACGTTGTTGATGTATATGAAGGTCCCACGGAGAGGTAGAGGGCAACTCGCCAGGAATGTTGTCAAATATTGGTGCCGAGATGTTAGGTTGGGTTAGGTTAGGTAATATCACGTTATTGATGTATATGAAGGTCCCACGGTGACGTAGAGGCCAACTCGCCTGGTATGTTGTCAAATATTACCACCGATGTGTTAGGTTGGGCTAGGTTAGGTTATATTACGTTATTGATGTATATAAAGGTCCCACGGTGACGTAGAGGCCAACTCGACAGGAATGTTGTCAAATATTAGTGCCGAGAGGTTGGGTTGGGTTAGGTTAGGCTATATTATGTTATTGATGTATATAAAGGCCCCACGGAGACGTAAAGGCCAACCCGCCAGGAATGTTGTCAAATATTACCACCGAGATGATACGTTGGGCTAGGTTAGGTTATATTACGTTATTGATGTATATAAAGGTCCCACGGAAACATAGAGGCCAACAAGCCAGGAATGTTGTCAAATATTACCGCCGAGATGTTACGTTGGTTTAGGTTAGGTTAAATTACGTTATTGATGTATATGAAGGTCCCACGGAGAGGTAGAGGCCAACTCGCCAGGAATGTTGTCAAATATTAGTGGCGAGATGATAGGTTGGGTTAGGTTAGATTATATTACGTTATTGATGTATATAAAAGTCCCACGGAGACGTAGAGGCCAACCCGCCAGGAATGTTGTCAAATATTAGTGCCGAGATGATAGGTTGGGTTAAGTTAGGTTAAATTACGTTATTGATGTATATGAATGTCCCACGGAGAGGTAGAGGCCAACTCGCCAGGAATGTTGTCAAATATTAGTGCCGAGATGATAGGTTGGGTTAGGTTAGATTATATTACGTTATTGATGTATATAAAAATCCCACGGTGACGTAGAGGCCAACTCGCCAGGAATGTTGTCAAATATTAGTGCCGAGATGATAGGTTGGGTTAGGTTAGATTATATTACGTTATTGATGTATATAAAAGTCCCACGGAGACGTAGGGGCCAACTCGACAGGAATGTTGTCAAATAATAGCGCCGAAAGGTTAGGTTGGGTTAGGTTAGGTTATATTACGTTATTGATGTATATGAAGATCCCGCGGAGACGTAGAGGCCAACCCGCCAGGAATGTTGTCAAATAATAGCGCCGAAAGGTTAGGTTGGGTTAGTTTAGGTTATATTACGTTATTGATATATGTGAAGGTCCCACGGACACGTAGATGCCAACTCGCCAGGAATGTTGTCACATAATAGCGCCGAGTGGTTAGGTTGGGTTATATTAGGTTATATTACTTTATTGATGGATGTGAAGGCCTCACGGAGACGTAGACGCCAACTCGCCAGGAATGTTGGCAAATAATATCGCCGAAAGGTTAGGTTGGGCTAGGTTAGGTTATATTACGTTATTGATGTATATAAAGGTCCCACGGTGACGTAGAGGCCAACTCGACAGGAATGTTGTCAAATATTAGTGCCGAGAGGTTGGGTTGGGTTAGGTTAGGTTATATTATGTTATTGATGTATATAAAGGCCCCACGGAGACGTAGAGGCCAACCCGCCAGGAATGTTGGCAAATAATACCGCCGAAAGGTTAGGTTGGGCTAGGTTAGGTTATATTACGTTATTGATGTATATAAAGGTCCCACGGAAACATAGAGGCCAACAAGCCAGGAATGTTGTCAAATATTACCGCCGAGATGTTACGTTGGTTTAGGTTATGTTAAATTACGTTATTGATGTATATGAAGGTCCCACGGAGAGGTAGAGGGCAACTCGCCAGGAATGTTGTCAAATATTGGTGCCGAGATGTTAGGTTGGGTTAGGTTAGGTAATATCACGTTATTGATGTATATGAAGGTCCCACGGTGACGTAGAGGCCAACTCGCCAGGAATGTTGTCAAATATTACCACCGATGTGTTAGGTTGGGCTAGGTTAGGTTATATTACGTTATTGATGTATATAAAGGTCCCACGGTGACGTAGAGGCCAACTCGACAGGAATGTTGTCAAATATTAGTGCCGAGAGGTTGGGTTGGGTTGGGTTAGGTTAGGTTATATTATGTTATTGATGTATATAAAGGCCCCACGGAGACGTAAAGGCCAACCCGCCAGGAATGTTGGCAAATAATAGCGCCGAAAGGTTAGGTTGGGTTAGGCTAGGTTATATTACGCTACTGATGTATATAAAAGTCCCACGGTGCCGTAGATGCCAACTCGCCAGGAATGTTGTCAAATATTACCGCCGAGATGTTACGTTGGGTTAGGTTAGGTTATATTACGTTATTGATGTATATAAAAGTCCCACGGAGACGTAGAGGCCAACTCGTCAGGAATGTTGTCAAATATTAGTGCCGAGAGGTTGGGTTGGGTTAGGTTAGGCTATATTATGTTATTGATGTAAATAAAGGCCCCACGGAGACGTAAAGGCCAACCCGCCAGGAATGTTGTCAAATATTACCACCGAGATGATACGTTGGGCTAGGTTAGGTTATATTACGTTATTGATGTATATAAAGGTCCCACGGAAACATAGAGGCCAACAAGCCAGGAATGTTGTCAAATATTACCGCCGAGATGTTACGTTGGTTTAGGTTAGGTTAAATTACGTTATTGATGTATATGAAGGTCCCACGGAGAGGTAGAGGGCAACTCGCCAGGAATGTTGTCAAATATTGGTGCCGAGATGTTAGGTTGGGTTAGGTTAGGTAATATCACGTTATTGATGTATATGAAGGTCCCACGGTGACGTAGAGGCCAACTCGCCAGGAATGTTGTCAAATATTACCACCGATGTGTTAGGTTGGGCTAGGTTAGGTTATATTACGTTATTTATGTATATAAAGGTCCCACGGTGACGTAGAGGCCAACTCGACAGGAATGTTGTCAAATATTAGTGCCGAGAGGTTGGGTTGGGTTGGGTTAGGTTAGGTTATATTATGTTATTGATGTATATAAAGGCCCCACGGAGACGTAAAGGCCAACCCGCCAGGAATGTTGGCAAATAATAGCGCCGAAAGGTTAGGTTGGGTTAGGCTAGGTTATATTACGCTACTGATGTATATAAAAGTCCCACGGTGCCGTAGATGCCAACTCGCCAGGAATGTTGTCAAATATTACCGCCGAGATGTTACGTTGGGTTAGGTTAGGTTATATTACGTTATTGATGTATATAAAAGTCCCACGGAGACGTAGAGGCCAACTCGTCAGGAATGTTGTCAAATATTAGTGCCGAGAGGTTGGGTTGGGTTATGTTAGGCTATATTATGTTATTGATGTATATAAAGGCCCCACGGAGACGTAAAGGCCAACCCGCCAGGAATGTTGTTAAATATTACCACCGAGATGATACGTTGGGCTAGGTTAGGTTATGTTACGTTATTGATGTATATAAAGGTCCCACGGAAACATAGAGGCCAACAAGCCAGGAATGTTGTCAAATATTACCGCCGAGATGTTACGTTGGTTTAGGTTAGGTTAAATTACGTTATTGATGTATATGAAGGTCCCACGGAGAGGTAGAGGCCAACTCGCCAGGAATGTTGTCAAATATTAGTGGCGAGATGATAGGTTGGGTTAGGTTAGATTATATTACGTTATTGATGTATATAAAAGTCCCACGGAGACGTAGAGGCCAACTCGTCAGGAATGTTGTCAAATATTACCGCCGAGATGTTACGTTGGTTTAGGTTAGGTTAAATTACGTTATTGATGTATATGAAGGTCCCACGTAGAGGTAGAGGCCAACTCGCCAGGAATGTTGTCAAATATTAGTGGCGAGGTGATAGGTTGGGTTAGGTTAGATTATATTACGTTATTGATGTATATAAAAGTCCCACGGAGACGTAGAGGCCAACTCGTCAGGAATGTTGTCAAATATTAGTGCCGAGAGGTTGGGGTGGGTTAGGTTAGGTTATATTATGTTATTGATGTATATAAAGGCCCTACGGAGACGTAGAGGCCAACCCGCCAGGAATGTTGGCAAATAATATCGCCGAAAGGTTAGGTTGGGCTATGTTAGGTTATAGTACGTTATTGATGTATATAAAGGTCCCACGGTGACGTAGAGGCCAACTCGCCAGGAATGTTGTCAAATATTACCGCCGAGATGTTACGTTGGTTTAGGTTAGGTTAAATTACGTTATTGATGTATATGAAGGTCCCACGGAGAGGTAGAGGCCAACTCGCCAGGAATGTTGTCAAATATTAGTGGCGAGATGATAGGTTGGGTTAGGTTAGATTATATTACGTTATTGATGTATATAAAGGTCCCACGGAAACATAGAGGCCAACAAGCCAGGAATGTTGTCAAATATTACCGCCGAGATGTTACGTTGGTTTAGGTTAGGTTAAATTACGTTATTGATGTATATGAAGGTCCCACGGAGAGGTAGAGGCCAACTCGCCAGGAACGTTGTCAAATATTAGTGGCGAGATGATAGGTTGGGTTAGGTTAGATTATATTACGTTATTGATGTATATAAAAGTCCCACGGAGACGTAGAGGCCAACCCGCCAGGAATGTTGTCAAATATTACCGCCGAGATGTTACGTTGGTTTAGGTTAGGTTAAATCACGTTATTGATGTATATGAAGGTCCCACGGAGAGGTAGAGGCCAACTCGCCAGGAACGTTGTCAAATATTAGTGGCGAGATGATAGGTTGGGTTAGGTTAGATTATATTACGTTATTGATGTATATAAAAGTCCCACGGAGACGTAGAGGCCAACCCGCCAGGAATGTTGTCAAATATTAGTGCCGAGATGATAGGTTGGGTTAGGTTAGGTTAAATTACGTTATTGATGTATATGAAGGTCCCACGGAGAGGTAGAGGCCAAATCGCCAGGAATGTTGTCAAATATTAGTGCCGAGATGATAGGTTGGGTTAGGTTAGATTATATTACGTTATTGATGTATATAAAAGTCCCACGGTGACGTAGAGGCCAACTCGCCAGGAATGTTGTCAAATATTAGTGCCGAGATGATAGGTTGGGTTAGGTTAGATTATATTACGTTATTGATGTATATAAAAGTCCCACGGAGACGTAGGGGCCAACTCGACAGGAATGTTGTCAAATAATAGCGCCGAAAGGTTAGGTTGGGTTAGGTTAGGTTATATTACGTTATTGATGTATATGAAGATCCCGCGGAGACGTAGAGGCCAACCCGCCAGGAATGTTGTCAAATAATAGCGCCGAAAGGTTAGGTTGGGTTAGTTTAGGTTATATTACGTTATTGATATATGTGAAGGTCCCACGGACACGTAGATGCCAACTCGCCAGGATTGTTGTCACATAATAGCGCCGAGTGGTTAGGTTGGGTTATATTAGGTTATATTACTTTATTGATGGATGTGAAGGCCTCACGGAGACGTAGACGCCAACTCGCCAGGAATGTTGGCAAATAATATCGCCGAAAGGTTAGGTTGGGCTAGGTTAGGTTATATTACGTTATTGATGTATATAAAGGTCCCACGGTGACGTAGAGGCCAACTCGACAGGAATGTTGTCAAATATTAGTGCCGAGAGGTTGGGTTGGGTTAGGTTAGGTTATATTATGTTATTGATGTATATAAAGGCCCCACGGAGACGTAGAGGCCAACCCGCCAGGAATGTTGGCAAATAATACCGCCGAAAGGTTAGGTTGGGCTAGGTTAGGTTATATTACGTTATTGATGTATATAAAGGTCCCACGGAAACATAGAGGCCAACAAGCCAGGAATGTTGTCAAATATTACCGCCGAGATGTTACGTTGGTTTAGGTTAGGTTAAATTACGTTATTGATGTATATGAAGGTCCCACGGAGAGGTAGAGGGCAACTCGCCAGGAATGTTGTCAAATATTGGTGCCGAGATGTTAGGTTGGGTTAGGTTAGGTAATATCACGTTATTGATGTATATGAAGGTCCCACGGTGACGTACAGGCCAACTCGCCAGGAATGTTGTCAAATATTACCACCGATGTGTTAGGTTGGGCTAGGTTAGTTTATATTACGTTATTGATGTATATAAAGGTCCCACGGTGACGTAGAGGCCAACTCGACAGGAATGTTGTCAAATATTAGTGCCGAGAGGTTGGGTTGGGTTGGGTTAGGTTAGGTTATATTATGTTATTGATGTATATAAAGGCCCCACGGAGACGTAAAGGCCAACCCGCCAGGAATGTTGGCAAATAATAGCGCCGAAAGGTTAGGTTGGGTTAGGCTAGGTTATATTACGCTACTGATGTATATAAAAGTCCCGCGGTGCCGTAGATGCCAACTCGCCAGGAATGTTGTCAAATATTACTGCCGAGATGTTACGTTGGGTTAGGTTAGGTTATATTACGTTATTGATGTATATAAAAGTCCCACGGAGACGTAGAGGCCAACTCGTCAGGAATGTTGTCAAATATTAGTGCCGAGAGGTTGGGTTGGGTTAGGTTAGGCTATATTATGTTATTGATGTATATAAAGGCCCCACGGAGACGTAAAGGCCAACCCGCCAGGAATGTTGTCAAATATTACCACCGAGATGATACGTTGGGCTAGGTTAGGTTATATTACGTTATTGATGTATATAAAGGTCCCACGGAAACATAGAGGCCAACAAGCCAGGAATGTTGTCAAATATTACCGCCGAGATGTTACGTTGGTTTAGGTTAGGTTAAATTACGTTATTGATGTATATGAATGTCCCACGGAGAGGTAGAGGCCAACTCGCCAGGAATGTTGTCAAATATTAGTGACGAGATGATAGGTTGGGTTAGGTTAGATTATATTACGTTATTGATGTATATAAAAGTCCCACGGAGACGTAGAGGCCAACTCGTCAGGAATGTTGTCAAATATTACCGCCGAGATGTTACGTTGGTTTAGGTTAGGTTAAATTACGTTATTGATGTATATGAAGGTCCCACGGAAACATAGAGGCCAACAAGCCAGGAATGTTGTCAAATATTACCGCCGAGATGTTACGTTGGTTTAGGTTAGGTTAAATTACGTTATTGATGTATATGAAGGTCCCACGGAGAGGTAGAGGGCAACTCGCCAGGAATGTTGTCAAATATTGGTGCCGAGATGTTAGGTTGGGTTAGGTTAGGTAATATCACGTTATTGATGTATATGAAGGTCCCACGGTGACGTAGAGGCCAACTCGCCAGGAATGTTGTCAAATATTACCACCGATGTGTTAGGTTGGGCTAGGTTAGGTTATATTACGTTATTGATGTATATAAAGGTCCCACGGTGACGTAGAGGCCAACTCGACAGGAATGTTGTCAAATATTAGTGCCGAGAGGTTGGGTTGGGTTGGGTTAGGTTAGGTTATATTATGTTATTGATGTATATAAAGGCCCCACGGAGACGTAAAGGCCAACCCGCCAGGAATGTTGGCAAATAATAGCGCCGAAAGGTTAGGTTGGGTTAGGCTAGGTTATATTACGCTACTGATGTATATAAAAGTCCCACGGTGCCGTAGATGCCAACTCGCCAGGAATGTTGTCAAATATTACCGCCGAGATGTTACGTTGGGTTAGGTTAGGTTATATTACGTTATTGATGTATATAAAAGTCCCACGGAGACGTAGAGGCCAACTCGTCAGGAATGTTGTCAAATATTAGTGCCGAGAGGTTGGGTTGGGTTAGGTTAGGCTATATTATGTTATTGATGTATATAAAGGCCCCGCGGAGACGTAAAGGCCAACCCGCCAGGAATGTTGTCAAATATTACCACCGAGATGATACGTTGGGCTAGGTTAGGTTATATTACGTTATTGATGTATATAAAGGTCCCACGGAAACATAGAGGCCAACAAGCCAGGAATGTTGTCAAATATTACCGCCGAGATGTTACGTTGGTTTAGGTTAGGTTAAATTACGTTATTGATGTATATGAAGGTCCCACGGAGAGGTAGAGGCCATCTCGCCAGGAATGTTGTCAAATATTAGTGGCGAGATGATAGGTTGGGTTAGGTTAGATTATATTACGTTATTGATGTATATAAAAGTCCCACGGAGACGTAGAGGCCAACTCGTCAGGAATGTTGTCAAATATTACCGCCGAGATGTTACGTTGGTTTAGGTTAGGTTAAATTACGTTATTGATGTATATGAAGGTCCCACGTAGAGGTAGAGGCCAACTCGCCAGGAATGTTGTCAAATATTAGTGGCGAGATGATAGGTTGGGTTAGGTTAGATTATATTACGTTATTGATGTATATAAAAGTCCCACGGAGACGTAGAGGCCAACTCGTCAGGAATGTTGTCAAATATTAGTGCCGAGAGGTTGGGGTGGGTTAGGTTAGGTTATATTATGTTATTGATATATATAAAGGCCCCACGGAGACGTAAAGGCCAACCCGCCAGGAATGTTGTCAAATATTACCACCGAGATGATACGTTGGGCTAGGTTAGGTTATATTACGTTATTGATGTATATAAAGGTCCCACGGAAACATAGAGGCCAACAAGCCAGGAATGTTGTCAAATATTACCGCCGAGATGTTACGTTGGTTTAGGTTAGGTTAAATTACGTTATTGATGTATATGAAGGTCCCACGGAGAGGTAGAGGGCAACTCGCCAGGAATGTTGTCAAATATTGGTGCCGAGATGTTAGGTTGGGTTAGGTTAGGTAATATCACGTTATTGATGTATATGAAGGTCCCACGGTGACGTAGAGGCCAACTCGCCAGGAATGTTGTCAAATATTACCACCGATGTGTTAGGTTGGGCTAGGTTAGGTTATATTACGATATTGATGTATATAAAGGTCCCACGGTGACGTAGAGGCCAACTCGACAGGAATGTTGTCAAATATTAGTGCCGAGAGGTTGGGTTGGGTTGGGTTAGGTTAGGTTATATTATGTTATTGATGTATATAAAGGCCCCACGGAGACGTAAAGGGCAACCCGCCAGGAATGTTGGCAAATAATAGCGCCGAAAGGTTAGGTTGGGTTAGGCTAGGTTATATTACGCTACTGATGTATATAAAAGTCCCACGATGCCGTAGATGCCAACTCGCCAGGAATGTTGTCAAATATTACCGCCGAGATGTTACGTTGGGTTAGGTTAGGTTATATTACGTTATTGATGTATATAAAAGTCCCACGGAGACGTAGAGGCCAACTCGTCAGGAATGTTGTCAAATATTAGTGCCGAGAGGTTGGGTTGGGTTATGTTAGGCTATATTATGTTATTGATGTATATAAAGGCCCCACGGAGACGTAAAGGCCAACCCGCCAGGAATGGTGTCAAATATTACCACCGAGATGATACGTTGGGCTAGGTTAGGTTATATTACGTTATTGATGTATATAAAGGTCCCACGGAAACATAGAGGCCAACAAGCCAGGAATGTTGTCAAATATTACCGCCGAGATGTTACGTTGGTTTAGGTTAGGTTAAATTACGTTATTGATGTATATGAAGGTCCCACGGAGAGGTAGAGGCCAACTCGCCAGGAATGTTGTCAAATATTAGTGGCGAGATGATAGGTTGGGTTAGGTTAGATTATATTACGTTATTGATGTATATAAAAGTCCCACGGAGACGTAGAGGCCAACTCGTCAGGAATGTTGTCAAATATTAGTGCCGAGAGGTTGGGGTGGGTTAGGTTAGGTTATATTATGTTATTGATGTATATCAAGGCCCCACGGAGACGTAGAGGCCAACCCGCCAGGAATGTTGGCAAATAATATCGCCGAAAGGTTAGGTTGGGCTATGTTAGGTTATAGTACGTTATTGATGTATATAAAGGTCCCACGGTGACGTAGAGGCCAACTCGCCAGGAATGTTGTCAAATATTACCGCCGAGATGTTAGGTTGGGTTAGGTTAGGTTATATTACGCTATTGATGTATATAAAAGTCCCACGGTGACGTAGAGGCCAACTCGACAGGAATGTTGTCAAATATTAGTGCCGAGAGGTTGGGTTGGGTTAGGTTAGATTATATTATGTGATTGATGTATATAAAGGCCCCACGGAGACGTAGAGGCCAACCCGCCAGGAATATTGACAAATAATAGCGCCGAAAGGGTAGGTTGAGTTAGTTTATGTTATATTACGTTATTGATATATGTGAAGGTCCCACGGAGACGTAGAGGCCATCTCGCCAGGAATGTTGTCACATAATAGCGCCGAGTGGTTAGGTCGGGTTATATTAGGTTATATTACGTTATTGATGGATATGAAGGTCTCACGGAGACGTAGAGGCCAACACGCCAGGAATGTTGTCGAATATTAGTACCGAGATGTTAGGTTGGGTTAGGTTAGGTTATATTAAGTTATTGATGTATATAAAGGTCCCATGGATACGTAGAGGCAACAAGAGAGGAATGTGGTTAAGTATTACCTCCGAGACGTTATGTTGGGTTAGGTTACGTTATATTACGTTATTGATGTATAGAAAAGCCCCACGGAGACGTAGAGGCCAACTCGCCAGGAATGTTGTCAAATATTAGTGCCGAGAGGTTGGGTTGGGTTAGGTTAGGTTATATTACGCTATTGATGTATATAAAAGTCCGACGGTGACGTAGAGCCCAACTCGACAGGAATGTTGTCAAATAATAGCGCCGAAAGGTTAGGTTGGGTTAGGTTAGGTTATATTACGTTATTGATGTATATGAAGGTCCCGCGGAGACGTAGAGGCCAACCCGCCAGGAATGTTGTCAAATAATAGCGCCGAAAGGTTAGGTTGGGTTAGTTTAGGTTATATTACGTTATTGATATATGTGAAGGTCCCACGGACACGTAGATGCCAACTCGCCAGGAATGTTGTCACATAATAGCGCCGAGTGGTTAGGTCGGGTTATATTAGGTTATATTACGTTATTGATGGATATGAAGGTCTCACGGAGACGTAGAGGCCAGCTCGCCAGGAATGTTGTCAAATATTACCACCGAGATGAAACGTTGGGCTAGGTTAGGTTATATTACGTTATTGATGTATATAAAGGTCCCACGGAAACATAGAGGCCAACAAGCCAGGAATGTTGTCAAATATTACCGCCGAGATGTTACGTTGGTTTAGGTTAGGTTAAATTACGTTATTGATGTATATGAAGGTCCCACGGAGAGGTAGAGGGCAACTCGCCAGGAATGTTGTCAAATATTGGTGCCGAGATGTTAGGTTGGGTTAGGTTAGGTAATATCACGTTATTGATGTATATGAAGGTCCCGCGGTGCCGTAGATGCCAACTCGCCAGGAATGTTGTCAAATATTACTGCCGAGATGTTACGTTGGGTTAGGTTAGGTTATATTACGTTATTGATGTATATAAAAGTCCCACGGAGACGTAGAGGCCAACTCGTCAGGAATGTTGTCAAATATTAGTGCCGAGAGGTTGGGTTGGGTTAGGTTAGGCTATATTATGTTATTGATGTATATAAAGGCCCCACGGAGACGTAAAGGCCAACCCGCCAGGAATGTTGTCAAATATTACCACCGAGATGATACGTTGGGCTAGGTTAGGTTATATTACGTTATTGATGTATATAAAGGTCCCACGGAAACATAGAGGCCAACAAGCCAGGAATGTTGTCAAATATTACCGCCGAGATGTTACGTTGGTTTAGGTTAGGTTAAATTACGTTATTGATGTATATGAATGTCCCACGGAGAGGTAGAGGCCAACTCGCCAGGAATGTTGTCAAATATTAGTGACGAGATGATAGGTTGGGTTAGGTTAGATTATATTACGTTATTGATGTATATAAAAGTCCCACGGAGACGTAGAGGCCAACTCGTCAGGAATGTTGTCAAATATTACCGCCGAGATGTTACGTTGGTTTAGGTTAGGTTAAATTACGTTATTGATGTATATGAAGGTCCCACGTAGAGGTAGAGGCCAACTCGCCAGGAATGTTGTCAAATATTAGTGGCGAGATGATAGGTTGGGTTAGGTTAGATTATATTACGTTATTGATGTATATAAAAGTCCCACGGAGACGTAGAGGCCAACTCGTCAGGAATGTTGTCAAATATTAGTGCCGAGAGGTTGGGGTGGGTTAGGTTAGGTTATATTATGTTATTGATGTATATAAAGGCCCCACGGAGACGTAAAGGCCAACCCGCCAGGAATGTTGTCAAATATTACCACCGAGATGATACGTTGGGCTAGGTTAGGTTATATTACGTTATTGATGTATATAAAGGTCCCACGGAAACATAGAGGCCAACAAGCCAGGAATGTTGTCAAATATTACCGCCGAGATGTTACGTTGGTTTAGGTTAGGTTAAATTACGTTATTGATGTATATGAAGGTCCCACGGAGAGGTAGAGGGCAACTCGCCAGGAATGTTGTCAAATATTGGTGCCGAGATGTTAGGTTGGGTTAGGTTAGGTAATATCACGTTATTGATGTATATGAAGGTCCCACGGTGACGTAGAGGCCAACTCGCCAGGAATGTTGTCAAATATTACCACCGATGTGTTAGGTTGGGCTAGGTTAGGTTATATTACGTTATTGATGTATATAAAGGTCCCACGGTGACGTAGAGGCCAACTCGACAGGAATGTTGTCAAATATTAGTGCCGAGAGGTTGGGTTGGGTTGGGTTAGGTTAGGTTATATTATGTTATTGATGTATATAAAGGCCCCACGGAGACGTAAAGGCCAACCCGCCAGGAATGTTGGCAAATAATAGCGCCGAAAGGTTAGGTTGGGTTAGGCTAGGTTATATTACGCTACTGATGTATATAAAAGTCCCACGGTGCCGTAGATGCCAACTCGCCAGGAATGTTGTCAAATATTACCGCCGAGATGTTACGTTGGGTTAGGTTAGGTTATATTACGTTATTGATGTATATAAAAGTCCCACGGAGACGTAGAGGCCAACTCGTCAGGAATGTTGTCAAATATTAGTGCCGAGAGGTTGGGTTGGGTTAGGTTAGGCTATATTATGTTATTGATGTATATAAAGGCCCCGCGGAGACGTAAAGGCCAACCCGCCAGGAATGTTGTCAAATATTACCACCGAGATGATACGTTGGGCTAGGTTAGGTTATATTACGTTATTGATGTATATAAAGGTCCCACGGAAACATAGAGGCCAACAAGCCAGGAATGTTGTCAAATATTACCGCCGAGATGTTACGTTGGTTTAGGTTAGGTTAAATTACGTTATTGATGTATATGAAGGTCCCACGGAGAGGTAGAGGCCATCTCGCCAGGAATGTTGTCAAATATTAGTGGCGAGATGATAGGTTGGGTTAGGTTAGATTATATTACGTTATTGATGTATATAAAAGTCCCACGGAGACGTAGAGGCCAACTCGTCAGGAATGTTGTCAAATATTACCGCCGAGATGTTACGTTGGTTTAGGTTAGGTTAAATTACGTTATTGATGTATATGAAGGTCCCACGTAGAGGTAGAGGCCAACTCGCCAGGAATGTTGTCAAATATTAGTGGCGAGATGATAGGTTGGGTTAGGTTAGATTATATTACGTTATTGATGTATATAAAAGTCCCACGGAGACGTAGAGGCCAACTCGTCAGGAATGTTGTCAAATATTAGTGCCGAGAGGTTGGGGTGGGTTAGGTTAGGTTATATTATGTTATTGATATATATAAAGGCCCCACGGAGACGTAAAGGCCAACCCGCCAGGAATGTTGTCAAATATTACCACCGAGATGATACGTTGGGCTAGGTTAGGTTATATTACGTTATTGATGTATATAAAGGTCCCACGGAAACATAGAGGCCAACAAGCCAGGAATGTTGTCAAATATTACCGCCGAGATGTTACGTTGGTTTAGGTTAGGTTAAATTACGTTATTGATGTATATGAAGGTCCCACGGAGAGGTAGAGGGCAACTCGCCAGGAATGTTGTCAAATATTGGTGCCGAGATGTTAGGTTGGGTTAGGTTAGGTAATATCACGTTATTGATGTATATGAAGGTCCCACGGTGACGTAGAGGCCAACTCGCCAGGAATGTTGTCAAATATTACCACCGATGTGTTAGGTTGGGCTAGGTTAGGTTATATTACGATATTGATGTATATAAAGGTCCCACGGTGACGTAGAGGCCAACTCGACAGGAATGTTGTCAAATATTAGTGCTGAGAGGTTGGGTTGGGTTGGGTTAGGTTAGGTTATATTATGTTATTGATGTATATAAAGGCCCCACGGAGACGTAAAGGCCAACCCGCCAGGAATGTTGGCAAATAATAGCGCCGAAAGGTTAGGTTGGGTTAGGCTAGGTTATATTACGCTACTGATGTATATAAAAGTCCCACGATGCCGTAGATGCCAACTCGCCAGGAATGTTGTCAAATATTACCGCCGAGATGTTACGTTGGGTTAGGTTAGGTTATATTACGTTATTGATGTATATAAAAGTCCCACGCAGACGTAGAGGCCAACTCGTCAGGAATGTTGTCAAATATTAGTGCCGAGAGGTTGGGTTGGGTTATGTTAGGCTATATTATGTTATTGATGTATATAAAGGCCCCACGGAGACGTAAAGGCCAACCCGCCAGGAATGGTGTCAAATATTACCACCGAGATGATACGTTGGGCTAGGTTAGGTTATATTACGTTATTGATGTATATAAAGGTCCCACGGAAACATAGAGGCCAACAAGCCAGGAATGTTGTCTACTATTACCGCCGAGATGTTACGTTGGTTTAGGTTAGGTTAAATTACGTTATTGATGTATATGAAGGTCCCACGGAGAGGTAGAGGCCAACTCGCCAGGAATGTTGTCAAATATTAGTGGCGAGATGATAGGTTGGGTTAGGTTAGATTATATTACGTTATTGATGTATATAAAAGTCCCACGGAGACGTAGAGGCCAACTCGTCAGGAATGTTGTCAAATATTAGTGCCGAGAGGTTGGGGTGGGTTAGGTTAGGTTATATTATGTTATTGATGTATATAAAGGCCCCACGGAGACGTAGAGGCCAACCCGCCAGGAATGTTGGCAAATAATATCGCCGAAAGGTTAGGTTGGGCTATGTTAGGTTATAGTACGTTATTGATGTATATAAAGGTCCCACGGTGACGTAGAGGCCAACTCGCCAGGAATGTTGTCAAATATTACCGCCGAGATGTTAGGTTGGGTTAGGTTAGGTTATATTACGCTATTGATGTATATAAAAGTCCCACGGTGACGTAGAGGCCAACTCGACAGGAATGTTGTCAAATATTAGTGCCGAGAGGTTGGGTTGGGTTAGGTTAGATTATATTATGTGATTGATGTATATAAAGGCCCCACGGAGACGTAGAGGCCAACCCGCCAGGAATATTGACAAATAATAGCGCCGAAAGGGTAGGTTGAGTTAGTTTATGTTATATTACGTTATTGATATATGTGAAGGTCCCACGGAGACGTAGAGGCCATCTCGCCAGGAATGTTGTCACATAATAGCGCCGAGTGGTTAGGTCGGGTTATATTAGGTTATATTACGTTATTGATGGATATGAAGGTCTCACGGAGACGTAGAGGCCAACACGCCAGGAATGTTGTCGAATATTAGTACCGAGATGTTAGGTTGGGTTAGGTTAGGTTATATTAAGTTATTGATGTATATAAAGGTCCCATGGATACGTAGAGGCAACAAGAGAGGAATGTGGTTAAGTATTACCTCCGAGACGTTATGTTGGGTTAGGTTACGTTATATTACGTTATTGATGTATAGAAAAGCCCCACGGAGACGTAGAGGCCAACTCGCCAGGAATGTTGTCAAATATTAGTGCCGAGAGGTTGGGTTGGGTTAGGTTAGGTTATATTACGCTATTGATGTATATAAAAGTCCGACGGTGACGTAGAGCCCAACTCGACAGGAATGTTGTCAAATAATAGCGCCGAAAGGTTAGGTTGGGTTAGGTTAGGTTATATTACGTTATTGATGTATATGAAGGTCCCGCGGAGACGTAGAGGCCAACCCGCCAGGAATGTTGTCAAATAATAGCGCCGAAAGGTTAGGTTGGGTTAGTTTAGGTTATATTACGTTATTGATATATGTGAAGGTCCCACGGACACGTAGATGCCAACTCGCCAGGAATGTTGTCACATAATAGCGCCGAGTGGTTAGGTCGGGTTATATTAGGTTATATTACGTTATTGATGGATATGAAGGTCTCACGGAGACGTAGAGGCCAGCTCGCCAGGAATGTTGTCAAATATTACCACCGAGATGAAACGTTGGGCTAGGTTAGGTTCTATTACGTTATTGATGTATATAAAGGTCCCACGGAAACATAGAGGCCAACAAGCCAGGAATGTTGTCAAATATTACCGCCGATATGTTACGTTGGTTTAGGTTAGGTTAAATTACGTTATTGATGTATATGAAGGTCCCACGGAGAGGTAGAGGCCAACTCGCCAGGAATGTTGTCAAATATTAGTGCCGAGATGATAGATTGGGTTAGGTTAGATTATATTACGTTATTGGTGTATATAAAAGTCCCACGGTGACGTAGAGGCCAACTCGCCAGGAATGTTGTCAAATATTGGTGCCGAGATGATAGGTTGGGTTAGGTTAGATTATATTACGTTATTGATGTATATAAAAGTCCCACGGAGACGTAGGGGCCAACTCGACAGGAATGTTGTCAAATAATAGCGCCGAAAGGTTAGGTTGGGTTAGGTTAGGTTATATTACGTTATTGATGTATATGAAGATCCCGCGGAGACGTAGAGGCCAACCCGCCAGGAATGTTGTCAAATATTAGTGCCGAGAGGTTGGGGTGGGTTAGGTTAGGTTATATTATGTTATTGATGTATATAAAGGCCCCACGGAGACGTAAAGGCCAACCCGCCAGGAATGTTGTCAAATATTACCACCGAGATGATACGTTGGGCTAGGTTAGGTTATATTACGTTATTGATGTATATAAACGTCCCACGGAAACATAGAGGCCAACAAGCCAGGAATGTTGTCAAATATTACCGCCGAGATGTTACGTTGGTTTAGGTTAGGTTAAATTACGTTATTGATGTATATGAAGGTCCCACGGAGAGGTAGAGGCCAACTCGCCAGGAATGTTGTCAAATATTAGTGGCGAGATGATAGGTTGGGTTAGGTTAGATTATAAGACGTTATTGATGTATATAAAGGACCCACGGAGACGTAAAGGCCAACCCGCCAGGAATGTTGGCAAATAATAGCGCCGAAAGGTTAGGTTGGGTTAGGCTAGGTTATATTACGCTACTGATGTATATAAAAGTCCCACGGTGCCGTAGAGGCCAACTCGCCAGGAATGTTGTCAAATATTACCGCCGAGATGTTACGTTGGCTTAGGTTAGGTTATATTACGTTATTGATGTATATAAAAGTCCCACGGAGACGTAGAGGCCAACTCGTCAGGAATGTTGTCAAATATTAGTGCCGAGAGGTTGGGTTGGGTTAGGTTAGGTTATATTATTTTATTGATGTATATAAAGGCCCCACGGAGACGTAGAGGCCAACCCGCCAGGAATGTTGGCAAATAATATCGCCGAAAGGTTAGGTTGGGCTAGGTTAGGTTAAATTACGTTATTGATATATATAAAGGTCCCACGGTGACGTAGAGGCCAACTCGACAGGAATGTTGTCAAATATTAGTGCCGAGAGGTTGGGTTGGGTTAGGTTAGGTTATATTATGTTATTGATGTATATAAAGGCCCCACGGAGACGTAAAGGCCAACCCGCCAGGAATGTTGTCAAATATTACCACCGAGATGATACGTTGGGCTAGGTTAGGTTATATTACGTTATTGATGTATATAAAGGTCCCACGGAAACATAGAGGCCAACAAGCCAGGAATGTTGTCAAATATTACCGCCGAGATGTTACGTTGGTTTAGGTTAGGTTAAATTACGTTATTGATGTATATGAAGGTCCCACGGAGAGGTAGAGGCCAACTCGCCAGGAATGTTGTCAAATATTAGTGGCGAGATGATAGGTTGGGTTAGGTTAGATTATATTACGTTATTGATGTATATAAAAGTCCCACGGAGACGTAGAGGCCAACTCGTCAGGAATGTTGTCAAATATTAGTGCCGAGAGGTTGGGGTGGGTTAGGTTAGGTTATATTATGTTATTGATGTATATAAAGGCCCCACGGAGACGTAAAGGCCAACCCGCCAGGAATGTTGTCAAATATTACCACCGAGATGATACGTTGGGCTAGGTTAGGTTATATTACGTTATTGATGTATATAAACGTCCCACGGAAACATAGAGGCCAACAAGCCAGGAATGTTGTCAAATATTACCGCCGAGATGTTACGTTGGTTTAGGTTAGGTTAAATTACGTTATTGATGTATATGAAGGTCCCACGGAGAGGTAGAGGCCAACTCGCCAGGAATGTTGTCAAATATTAGTGGCGAGATGATAGGTTGGGTTAGGTTAGATTATAAGACGTTATTGATGTATATAAAAGTCCCACGGAGACGTAGAGGCCAACTCGTCAGGAATGTTGTCAAATATTAGTGCCGAGAGGTTGGGGTGGGTTAGGTTAGGTTATATTATGTTATTGATGTATATAAAGGCCCCACGGAGATGTAGAGGCCAACCCGCCAGGAATGTTGGCAAATAATATCGCCGAAAGGTTAGGTTGGGCTATGTTAGGTTATATTACGTTATTGATGTATATAAAGGTCCCACGGTGACGTAGAGGCCAACTCGCCAGGAATGTTGCCAAATATTACCGCCGAGATGTTACGTTGGGTTAGGTTAGGTTATATTACGTTATTGATGTATATAAAATTCCCACGGAGACGTAGAGGCCAACTCGCCAGGAATGTGGACAAATATTAGTACCGAGATGTTAGGTTGGGTTAGGTTAGGTTATATTACGCTATTTATGTATATAAAAGTCCCACGGAGACGTAGAGGCCAACTCGCCAGGAATGTTGTCAAATATTACCGCCGATATGATAGGTTGGGCTAGGTTAGGTTATATGACGTTATTGATGTATATAAAGGTCCCACGGAAACATAGAGGCCAACAAGCCAGGAATGTTGTCAAATACTACCGCCGAGATGTTACGTTGGTTTAGGTTAGGTTAAATTACGTTATTGATGTATATGAAGGTCCCACGGAGAGGTAGAGGCCAACTCGCCAGGAATGTTGTCAAATATTAGTGCCGAGATGTTAGGTTGGGTTAGGTTAGGTAATATTAAGTTATTGATGTATATGAAGGTCCCACGGTGACGTAGAGGCCAACTCGCCAGGAATGTTGTCAAATATTACCGCCGAGATGTTAGGTTGGGTTAGGTTATGTTATATTACGTTATTGATGTATATGAAGGTCCCACGGAGAGGTAGAGGCCAACTCGCCAGGAATGTTGTCGAATATTAGTACCGAGATGTTAGGTTGGGTTAGGTTAGGTTATATTAAGTTATTGATGTATATAAAGGTCCCATGGATACGTAGAGGCAACAAGACAGGAATGTGGTTAAGTATTACCTCCGAGACGTTATGTTGGGTTAGATTACGTTATATTACGTTATTGATGTATAGAAAAGCCCCACGGAGACGTAGAGGCCAACTCGCCAGGAATGTTGTCAAATATTAGTGCCGAGAGGTTGGGTTGGGTTAGGTTAGGTTATATTACGCTATTGATGTATATAAAAGTCCGACGGTGACGTAGAGCCCAACTCGACAGGAATGTTGTCAAATAGTAGCGCCGAAAGGTTAGGTTGGGTTAGGTTAGGTTATATTACGTTATTGATGTATATGAAGGTCCCGCGGAGACGTAGAGGCCAACCCGCCAGGAATGTTGCCAAATAATAGCGCCGAAAGGTTAGGTTGGGTTAGTTTAGGTTATATTACGTTATTGATATATGTGAAGGTCCCACGGACACGTAGATGCCAACTCGCCAGGAATGTTGTCACATAATAGCGCCGAGTGGTTAGGTCGGGTTATATTAGGTTATATTACGTTATTGATGGATATGAAGGTCTCACGGAGACGTAGAGGCCAGCTCGCCAGGAATGTTGTCAAATATTACCACCGAGATGAAACGTTGGGCTAGGTTAGGTTCTATTACGTTATTGATGTATATAAAGGTCCCACGGAAACATAGAGGCCAACAAGCCAGGAATGATGTCAAATATTACCGCCGATATGTTACGTTGGTTTAGGTTAGGTTAAATTACGTTATTGATGTATATGAAGGTCCCACGGAGAGGTAGAGGCCAACTCGCCAGGAATGTTGTCAAATATTAGTGCCGAGATGATAGATTGGGTTAGGTTAGATTATATTACGTTATTGATGTATATAAAAGTCCCACGGTGACGTAGAGGCCAACTCGCCAGGAATGTTGTCAAATATTGGTGCCGAGATGATAGGTTGGGTTAGGTTAGATTATATTACGTTATTGATGTATATAAAAGTCCCACGGAGACGTAGGGGCCAACTCGACAGGAATGTTGTCAAATAATAGCGCCGAAAGGTTAGGTTGGGTTAGGTTAGGTTATATTACGTTATTGATGTATATGAAGATCCGGCGGAGACGTAGAGGCCAACCCGCCAGGAATGTTGTCAAATAATAGCGCCGAAAGGTTAGGTTGGGTTAGTTTAGGTTATATTACGCTATTGATATATGTGAAGGTCCCACGGACACGTAGATGCCAACTCGCCAGGAATGTTGTCACATAATAGCGCCGAGTGGTTAGGTTGGGTTATATTAGGTTATATTACTTTATTGATGGATGTGAAGGCCTCACGGAGACGTAGACGCCAACTCGCCAGGAATGTTGGCAAATAATATCGCCGAAAGGTTAGGTTGGGCTAGGTTAGGTTATATTACGTTATTGATGTATATAAAGGTCCCACGGTGACGTAGAGGCCAACTCGACAGGAATGTTGTCAAATATTAGTGCCGAGAGGTTGGGTTGGGTTAGGTTAGGTTATATTATGTTATTGATGTATATAAAGGCCCCACGGAGACGTAGAGGCCAACCCGCCAGGAATGTTGGCAAATAATACCGCCGAAAGGTTAGGTTGGGCTAGGTTAGGTTATATTACGTTATTGATGTATATAAAGGTCCCACGGAAACATAGAGGCCAACAAGCCAGGAATGTTGTCAAATATTACCGCCGAGATGTTACGTTGGTTTAGGTTAGGTTAAATTACGTTATTGATGTATATGAAGGTCCCACGGAGAGGTAGAGGGCAACTCGCCAGGAATGTGGTCAAATATTGGTGCCGAGATGTTAGTTTGGGTTAGGTCAGGTAATATCACGTTATTGATGTATATGAAGGTCCAACGGTGAAGTAGAGGCCAACTCGCCAGGAATGTTGTCAAATATTACCACCGATGTGTTAGGTTGGGCTAGGTTAGGTTATATTACGTTATTGATGTATATAAAGGTCCCACGGTGACGTAGAGGCCAACTCGACAGGAATGTTGTCAAATATTTGTGCCGAGAGGTTGGGTTGGGTTGGGTTAGGTTAGGTTATATTGTGTTATTGATGTATATAAAGGCCCCACGGAGACGTAAAGGCCAACCCGCCAGGAATGTTGGCAAATAATAGCGCCGAAAGGTTAGGTTGGGTTAGGCTAGGTTATATTACGCTACTGATGTATATAAAAGTCCCACGGTGCCGTAGAGGCCAACTCGCCAGGAATGTTGTCAAATATTACCGCCGAGATGTTACGTTGGGTTAGGTTAGGTTATATTACGTTATTGATGTATATAAAAGTCCCACGGAGACGTAGAGGCCAACTCGTCAGGAATGTTGTCAAATATTAGTGCCGAGAGGTTGGGTTGGGTTAGGTTAGGTTATATTATTTTATTGATGTATATAAAGGCCCCACGGAGACGTAGAGGCCAACCCGCCAGGAATGTTGGCAAATAATATCGCCGAAAGGTTAGGTTGGGCTAGGTTAGGTTATATTACGTTATTGATATATATAAAGGTCCCACGGTGACGTAGAGGCCAACTCGACAGGAATGTTGTCAAATATTACCGCCGAGATGTTAGGTTGGGTTAGGTTATGTTATATTACGTTATTGATGTATATGAAGGTCCCACGGAGAGGTAGAGGCCAACTCGCCAGGAATGTTGTCGAATATTAGTACCGAGATGTTAGGTTGGGTTAGGTTAGGTTATATTAAGTTATTGATGTATATAAAGGTCCCATGGATACGTAGAGGCAACAAGACAGGAATGTGGTTAAGTATTACCTCCGAGACGTTATGTTGGGTTAGGTTACGTTATATTACGTTATTGATGTATAGAAAAGCCCCACGGAGACGTAGAGGCCAACTCGCCAGGAATGTTGTCAAATATTAGTGCCGAGAGGTTGGGTTGGGTTAGGTTAGGTTATATTACGCTATTGATGTATATAAAAGTCCGACGGTGACGTAGAGCCCAACTCGACAGGAATGTTGTCAAATAATAGCGCCGAAAGGTTAGGTTGGGTTAGGTTAGGTTATATTACGTTATTGATGTATATGAAGGTCCCGCGGAGACGTAGAGGCCAACCCGCCAGGAATGTTGTCAAATAATAGCGCCGAAAGGTTAGGTTGGGTTAATTTAGGTTATATTACGTTATTGATATATGTGAAGGTCCCACGGACACGTAGATGCCAACTCGCCAGGAATGTTGTCACATAATAGCGCCGAGTGGTTAGGTTGGGTTATATTAGGTTATATTACTTTATTGATGGATGTGAAGGCCTCACGGAGACGTAGACGCCAACTCGCCAGGAATGTTGGCAAATAATATCGCCGAAAGGTTAGGTTGGGCTAGGTTAGGTTATATTACGTTATTGATGTATATAAAGGTCCCACGGAGACGTAGAGGCCAACTCGCCAGGAATGTTGTCAAATATTACCGCCGATGTGTTAGGTTGGATTAGGTTAGGTTAAATTACGTTATTGATGTATATGAAGGTCCCACGGAGACGTAGAGGCCAACCCGCCAGGAATGTTGGCAAATAATATCGCCGAATGGTTAGGTTGGGCTATGTTAGGTTATATTACGTTATTGATGTATATAAAGGTCCCACGGTGACGTAGAGGCCAACTCGCCAGGAATGTTGTCAAATATTACCGCCGAGATGTTACGTTGGGTTAGGTTAGGTTATATTACGTTATTGATGTATATAAAAGTCCCACGGAGACGTAGAGGCCAACTCGTCAGGAATGTTGTCAAATATTAGTGCCGAGAGGTTGGGTTGGGTTAGGTTAGGTTATATTATTTTATTGATGTATATAAAGGCCCCACGGAGACGTAGAGGCCAACCCGCCAGGAATGTTGGCAAATAATAGCGCCGAAAGGTTAGGTTGGGTTAGGCTAGGTTATATTACGCTACTGATGTATATAAAAGTCCCACGGAGACGTAGAGGCCAACTCGCCAGGAATGTTGCCACATAATAGCGCCGAGTGGTTAGGTTGGGTTAGGTTAGGTTATATTACGCTATTGATGTATACAAAAGTCCCACGGATACCATGACGCCAATAAGCCAGGAATGTCGTCAAATAATAGCGCCGAAATGTTAGGCTGGGTTATGTAAGGTTATATTACGTTATTGATGTATATGAAGGTCCCACGGAGACGTAGAGGCCAACTCGCCAGGAATGTGGTCAAATATTACCGCCGATGTGTTAGGTTGGATTAGGTTAGGTTAAATTACGTTATTGATGTATATGAAGGTCCCACGGAGACGTAGAGGCCAACACGCCAGGAATGTTGTCAAATATTACCGCCGAGATGTTACGTTGGTTTAGGTTAGGTTAAATTACGTTATTGATGTATATGAATGTCCCACGGAGAGGTAGAGGCCAACTCGCCAGGAATGTTGTCAAATATTAGTGCCGAGATGATAGGTTGGGTTAGGTTAGATTATATTACGTTATTGATGTATATAAAAGTCCCACGGTGACGTAGAGGCCAACTCGCCAGGAATGTTGTCAAATATTAGTGCCGAGATGATAGGTTGGGTTAGGTTAGATTATATTACGTTATTGATGTATATAAAAGTCCCACGGAGACGTAGGGGCCAACTCGACAGGAATGTTGTCAAATAATAGCGCCGAAAGGTTAGGTTGGGTTAGGTTAGGTTATATTACGTTATTGATGTATATGAAGATCCCGCGGAGACGTAGAGGCCAACCCGCCAGGAATGTTGTCAAATAATAGCGCCGAAAGGTTAGGTTGGGTTAGTTTAGGTTATATTACGTTATTGATATATGTGAAGGTCCCACGGACACGTAGATGCCAACTCGCCAGGAATGTTGTCACATAATAGCGCCGAGTGGTTAGGTTGGGTTATATTAGGTTATATTACTTTATTGATGGATGTGAAGGCCTCACGGAGACGTAGACGCCAACTCGCCAGGAATGTTGGCAAATAATATCGCCGAAAGGTTAGGTTGGGCTAGGTTAGGTTATATTACGTTATTGATGTATATAAAGGTCCCACGGTGACGTAGAGGCCAACTCGACAGGAATGTTGTCAAATATTAGTGCCGAGAGGTTGGGTTGGGTTAGGTTAGGTTATATTATGTTATTGATGTATATAAAGGCCCCACGGAGACGTAGAGGCCAACCCGCCAGGAATGTTGGCAAATAATACCGCCGAAAGGTTAGGTTGGGCTAGGTTAGGTTATATTACGTTATTGATGTATATAAAGGTCCCACGGAAACATAGAGGCCAACAAGCCAGGAATGTTGTCAAATATTACCGCCGAGATGTTACGTTGGTTTAGGTTAGGTTAAATTACGTTATTGATGTATATGAAGGTCCCACGGAGAGGTAGAGGGCAACTCGCCAGGAATGTGGTCAAATATTGGTGCCGAGATGTTAGGTTGGGTTAGGTTAGGTAATATCACGTTATTGATGTATATGAAGGTCCCACGGTGACGTAGAGGCCAACTCGCCAGGAATGTTGTCAAATATTACCACCGATGTGTTAGGTTGGGCTAGGTTAGGTTATATTACGTTATTGATGTATATAAAGGTCCCACGGTGACGTAGAGGCCAACTCGACAGGAATGTTGTCAAATATTAGTGCCGAGAGGTTGGGTTGGGTTAGGTTAGATTATATTATGTGATTGATGTATATAAAGGCCCCACGGAGACGTAGAGGCCAACCCGCCAGGAATATTGACAAATAATAGCGCCGAAAGGGTAGGTTGAGTTAGTTTATGTTATATTACGTTATTGATATATGTGAAGGTCCCACGGAGACGTAGAGGCCAACTCGCCAGGAATGTTGTCACATAATAGCGCCGAGTGGTTAGGTCGGGTTATATTAGGTTATATTACGTTATTGATGGATATGAAGGTCTCACGGAGACGTAGAGGCCAACACGCCAGGAATGTTGTCGAATATTAGTACCGAGATGTTAGGTTGGGTTAGGTTAGGTTATATTAAGTTATTGATGTATATAAAGGTCCCATGGATACGTAGAGGCAGCAAGACAGGAATGTGGTTAAGTATTACCTCCGAGACGTTATGTTGGGTTAGGTTACGTTATATTACGTTATTGATGTATAGAAAAGCCCCACGGAGACGTAGAGGCCAACTCGCCAGGAATGTTGTCAAATATTAGTGCCGAGAGGTTGGGTTGGGTTAGGTTAGGTTATATTACGCTATTGATGTATATAAAAGTCCGACGGTGACGTAGAGCCCAACTCGACAGGAATGTTGTCAAATATTACCGCCGAGATGTTACGTTGGTTTAGGTTAGGTTAAATTACGTTATTGATGTATATGAATGTCCCACGGAGAGGTAGAGGCCAACTCGCCAGGAATGTTGTCAAATATTAGTGCCGAGATGATAGGTTGGGTTAGGTTAGATTATATTACGTTATTGATGTATATAAAAGTTCCACGGTGACGTAGAGGCCAACTCGACAGGAATGTTGTCCAATATTAGTGCCGAGATGATAGGTTGGGTTAGGTTAGATTATATTACGTTATTGATGTATATAAAAGTCCCACGGAGACGTAGGGGCCAACTCGACAGGAATGTTGGCAAATAATAGCGCCGAAAGGTTAGGTTGGGTTAGGCTAGGTTATATTACGCTACTGATGTATATAAAAGTCCCACGGTGCCGTAGATGCCAACTCGCCAGGAATGTTGTCAAATATTACCGCCGAGATGTTACGTTGGGTTAGGTTAGGTTATATTACGTTATTAATGTATATAAAAGTCCCACGGAGACGTAGAGGCCAACTCGTCAGAAATGTTGTCAAATATTAGTGCCGAGAGGTTGGGTTGGGTTAGGTTAGGCTATATTATGTTATTGATGTATATAAAGGCCCCACGGAGACGTAAAGGCCAACCCGCCAGGAATGTTGTCAAATATTACCACCGAGATGTTACGTTGGGCTAGGTTAGGTTATATTACGTTATTGATGTATATAAAGGTCCCACGGAAACATAGAGGCCAACAAGCCAGGAATGTTGTCAAATATTACCGCCGAGATGTTACGTTGGTTTAGGTTAGGTTAAATTACGTTATTGATGTATATGAAGGACCCACGGAGAGGTAGAGGCCAACTCGCCAGGAATGTTGTCAAATATTAGTGGGGAGATGATAGGTTGGGTTAGGTTAGATTATATTACGTTATTGATGTATATAAAAGTCCCACGGAGACGTAGAGGCCAACTCGTCAGGAATGTTGTCAAATATTACCGCCGAGATGTTACGTTGGTTTAGGTTAGGTTAAATTACGTTATTGATGTATATGAAGGTCCCACGTAGAGGTAGAGGCCAACTCGCCAGGAATGTTGTCAAATATTAGTGGCGAGATGATAGGTTGGGTTAGGTTAGATTATATTACGTTATTGATGTATATAAAAGTCCCACGGAGACGTAGAGGCCAACTCGCTCTGAATGTTGTCAAATATTAGTGCCGAGAGGTTGGGGTGGGTTAGGATAGGTTATATTATGTTATTGATGTATATAAAGGCCCCACGGAGACGTAGAGGCCAACCCGCCAGGAATGTTGGCAAATAATATCGCCGAAAGGTTAGGTTGGGCTATGTTAGGTTATAGTACGTTATTGATGTATATAAAGGTCCCACGGTGACGTAGAGGCCAACTCGCCAGGAATGTTGTCAAATATTACCGCCGAGATGTTAGGTTGGGTTAGGTTAGGTTATATTACGCTATTGATGTATATAAAAGTCCGACGGTGACGTAGAGCCCAACTCGACAGGAATGTTGTCAAATAATAGCGCCGAAAGGTTAGGTTGGGTTAGGTTAGGTTATATTACGTTATTGATGTATATGAAGGTCCCGCGGAGACGTAGAGGCCAACCCGCCAGGAATGTTGTCAAATAATAGCGCCGAAAGGTTAGGTTGGGTTAGTTTAGGTTATATTACGTTATTGATATATGTGAAGGTCCCACGGACACGTAGATGCCAACTCGCCAGGAATGTTGTCACATAATAGCGCCGAGTGGTTAGGTCGGGTTATGTTAGGTTATATTACGTTATTGATGGATATGAAGGTCTCACGGAGACGTAGAGGCCAGCTCGCCAGGAATGTTGTCAAATATTACCACCGAGATGAAACGTTGGGCTAGGTTAGGTTATATTACGTTATTGATGTATATAAAGGTCCCACGGAAACATAGAGGCCAACAAGCCAGGAATGTTGTCAAATATTACCGCCGATATGTTACGTTGGTTTAGGTTAGGTTAAATTACGTTATTGATGT
Source organism: Xylocopa violacea (assembly GCA_963969225.1). Lineage (NCBI taxonomy): Eukaryota > Metazoa > Arthropoda > Insecta > Hymenoptera > Apidae > Xylocopa > Xylocopa violacea. The sequence continues at coordinate 2,571,512 of CAXAJV010000920.1, forward strand.
ATATGAAGGTCCCACGGAGAGGTAGAGGCCAACTCGCCAGGAATGTTGTCAAATATTAGTGCCGAGATGATAGATTGGGTTAGGTTAGATTATATTACGTTATTGATGTATATAAAAGTCCCACGGTGACGTAGAGGCCAACTCGCCAGGAATGTTGTCAAATATTGGTGCCGAGATGATAGGTTGGGTTAGGTTAGATTATATTACGTTATTGATGTATATAAAAGTCCCACGGAGACGTAGGGGCCAACTCGACAGGAATGTTGTCAAATAATAGCGCCGAAAGGTTAGGTTGGGTTAGGTTAGGTTATATTACGTTATTGATGTATATGAAGGTCCCGCGGAGACGTAGAGGCCAACCCGCCAGGAATGTTGTCAAATAATAGCGCCGAAAGGTTAGGTTGGGTTAGTTTAGGTTATATTACGTTATTGATATATGTGAAGGTCCCACGGACACGTAGATGCCAACTCGCCAGGAATGTTGTCACATAATAGCGCCGAGTGGTTAGGTTGGGTTATATTAGGTTATATTACTTTATTGATGGATGTGAAGGCCTCACGGAGACGTAGACGCCAACTCGCCAGGAATGTTGGCAAATAATATCGCCGAAAGGTTAGGTTGGGCTAGGTTAGGTTATATTACGTTATTGATGTATATAAAGGTCCCACGGTGACGTAGAGACCAACTCGACAGGAATGTTGTCAAATATTAGTGCCGAGAGGTTGGGTTGGGTTAGGTTAGGTTATATTATGTTATTGATGTATATAAAGGCCCCACGGAGACGTAGAGGCCAACCCGCCAGGAATGTTGGCAAATAATACCGCCGAAAGGTTAGGTTGGGCTAGGTTAGGTTATATTACGTTATTGATGTATATAAAGGCCCCACGGAAACATAGAGGCCAACAAGCCAGGAATGTTGTCAAATATTACCGCCGAATGTTACGTTGGTTTAGGTTAGGTTAAATTAAGTTATTGATGTATATGAAGGTCCCACGGAGAGGTAGAGGGCAACTCGCCAGGAATGTTGTCAAATATTGGTGCCGAGATGTTAGTTTGGGTTAGGTCAGGTAATATCACGTTATTGATGTATATGAAGGTCCAACGGTGAAGTAGAGGCCAACTCGCCAGGAATGTTGTCAAATATTACCACCGATGTGTTAGGTTGGGCTAGGTTAGGTTATATTACGTTATTGATGTATATAAAGGTCCCACGGTGACGTAGAGGCCAACTCGACAGGAATGTTGTCAAATATTTGTGCCGAGAGGTTGGGTTGGGTTGGGTTAGGTTAGGTTATATTGTGTTATTGATGTATATAAAGGCCCCACGGAGACGTAAAGGCCAACCCGCCAGGAATGTTGGCAAATAATAGCGCCGAAAGGTTAGGTTGGGTTAGGCTAGGTTATATTACGCTACTGATGTATATAAAAGTCCCACGGTGCCGTAGAGGCCAACTCGCCAGGAATGTTGTCAAATATTACCGCCGAGATGTTACGTTGGGTTAGGTTAGGTTATATTACGTTATTGATGTATATAAAAGTCCCACGGAGACGTAGAGGCCAACTCGTCAGGAATGTTGTCAAATATTAGTGCCGAGAGGTTGGGTTGGGTTAGGTTAGGTTATATTATTTTATTGATGTATATAAAGGCCCCACGGAGACGTAGAGGCCAACCCGCCAGGAATGTTGGCAAATAATATCGCCGAAAGGTTAGGTTGGGCTAGGTTAGGTTATATTACGTTATTGATATATATAAAGGTCCCACGGTGACGTAGAGGCCAACTCGACAGGAATGTTGTCAAATATTAGTGCCCAGAGGTTGGGTTGGGTTAGGTTAGGTTATATTATGTTATTGATGTATATAAAGGCCCCACCCAGACGTAAAGGCCAACCCGCCAGGAATGTTGTCAAATATTACCACCGAGATGATACGTTGGGCTAGGTTAGGTTATATTACGTTATTGATGTATATAAAGGTCCCACGGAAACATAGAGGCCAACAAGCCAGGAATGTTGTCAAATATTACCGCCGAGATGTTACGTTGGTTTAGGTTAGGTTAAATTACGTTATTGATGTATATGAAGGTCCCACGGAGAGGTAGAGGCCAACTCGCCAGGAATGTTGTCAAATATTAGTGGCGAGATGATAGGTTGGGTTAGGTTAGATTATATTACGTTATTGATGTATATAAAAGTCCCACGGAGACGTAGAGACCAACTCGTCAGGAATGTTGTCAAATATTAGTGCCGAGAGGTTGGGGTGGGTTAGGTTAGGTTATATTATGTTATTGATGTATATAAAGGCCCCACGGAGACGTAAAGGCCAACCCGCCAGGAATGTTGTCAAATATTACCACCGAGATGATACGTTGGGCTAGGTTAGGTTATATTACGTTATTGATGTATATAAACGTCCCACGGAAACATAGAGGCCAACAAGCCAGGAATGTTGTCAAATATTACCGCCGAGATGTTACGTTGGTTTAGGTTAGGTTAAATTACGTTATTGATGTATATGAAGGTCCCACGGAGAGGTAGAGGCCAACTCGCCAGGAATGTTGTCAAATATTAGTGGCGAGATGATAGGTTGGGTTAGGTTAGATTATATTACGTTATTGATGTATATAAAAGTCCCACGGAGACGTAGAGGCCAACTCGTCAGGAATGTTGTCAAATATTAGTGCCGAGAGGTTGGGGTGGGTTAGGTTAGGTTATATTATGTTATTGATGTATATAAAGGCCCCACGGAGATGTAGAGGCCAACCCGCCAGGAATGTTGGCAAATAATATCGCCGAAAGGTTAGGTTGGGCTATGTTATGTTATATTACGTTATTGATGTATATAAAGGTCCCACGGTGACGTAGAGGCCAACTCGCCAGGAATGTTGTCAAATATTACCGCCGAGATGTTACGTTGGGTTAGGTTAGGTTATATTACGTTATTGATGTATATAAAATTCCCACGCAGACGTAGAGGCCAACTCGCCAGGAATGTGGACAAATATTAGTACCGAGATGTCAGGTTGGGTTAGGTTAGGTTATATTACGCTATTTATGTATATAAAAGTCCCACGGAGACGTAGAGGCCAACTCGCCAGGAATGTTGTCAAATATTACCGCCGATATGATAGGTTGGGTTAGGCTAGGTTATATTACGCTACTGATGTATATAAAAGTCCCACGGTGACGTAGAGGCCAACTCGCCAGGAATGTTGTCAAATAATAGCGCCGAAAGGTTAGGTTGGGTTAGGTTATGTTATATTACGTTATTGATGTATATGAAGGTCCCGCGGAGACGTAGAGGCCAACCCGCCAGGAATGTTGTCAAATAATAGCGCCGAAAGGTTAGGTTGGGTTAGTTTAGGTTATATTACGTTATTGATATATGTGAAGGTCCCACGGACACGTAGATGCCAACTCGCCAGGAATGTTGTCACATAATACGGCCGAGTGGTTAGGTCGGGTTATATTAGGTTATATTACGTTATTGATGGATATGAAGGTCTCACGGAGACGTAGAGGCCAGCTCGCCAGGAATGTTGTCAAATATTACCACCGAGATGAAACGTTGGGCTAGGTTAGGTTATATTACGTTATTGATGTATATAAAGGTCCCACGGAAACATAGAGGCCAACAAGCCAGGAATGTTGTCAAATATTACCGCCGATATGTTACGTTGGTTTAGGTTAGGTTAAATTACGTTATTGATGTATATGAAGGTCCCACGGAGAGGTAGAGGCCAACTCGCCAGGAATGTTGTCAAATATTAGTGCCGAGATGATAGATTGGGTTAGGTTAGATTATATTACGTTATTGATGTATATAAAAGTCCCACGGTGACGTAGAGGCCAACTCGCCAGGAATGTTGTCAAATATTGGTGCCGAGATGATAGGTTGGGTTAGGTTAGATTATATTACGTTATTGATGTATATAAAAGTCCCACGGAGACGTAGGGGCCAACTCGACAGGAATGTTGTCAAATAATAGCGCCGAAAGGTTAGGTTGGGTTAGGTTAGGTTATATTACGTTATTGATGTATATGAAGGTCCCGCGGAGACGTAGAGGCCAACCCGCCAGGAATGTTGTCAAATAATAGCGCCGAAAGGTTAGGTTGGGTTAGTTTAGGTTATATTACGTTATTGATATATGTGAAGGTCCCACGGACACGTAGATGCCAACTCGCCAGGAATGTTGTCACATAATAGCGCCGAGTGGTTAGGTTGGGTTATATTAGGTTATATTACTTTATTGATGGATGTGAAGGCCTCACGGAGACGTAGACGCCAACTCGCCAGGAATGTTGGCAAATAATATCGCCGAAAGGTTAGGTTGGGCTAGGTTAGGTTATATTACGTTATTGATGTATATAAAGGTCCCACGGTGACGTAGAGGCCAACTCGACAGGAATGTTGTCAAATATTAGTGCCGAGAGGTTGGGTTGGGTTAGGTTAGGTTATATTATGTTATTGATGTATATAAAGGCCCCACGGAGACGTAGAGGCCAACCCGCCAGGAATGTTGGCAAATAATACCGCCGAAAGGTTAGGTTGGGCTAGGTTAGGTTATATTACGTTATTGATGTATATAAAGGCCCCACGGAAACATAGAGGCCAACAAGCCAGGAATGTTGTCAAATATTACCGCCGAATGTTACGTTGGTTTAGGTTAGGTTAAATTACGTTATTGATGTATATGAAGGTCCCACGGAGAGGTAGAGGGCAACTCGTCAGGAATGTTGTCAAATATTGGTGCCGAGATGTTAGTTTGGGTTAGGTCAGGTAATATCACGTTATTGATGTATATGAAGGTCCAACGGTGAAGCAGAGGCCAACTCCCCAGGAATGTTGTCAAATATTACCACCGATGTGTTAGGTTGGGCTAGGTTAGGTTATATTACGTTATTGATGTATATAAAGGTCCCACGGTGACGTAGAGGCCAACTCGACAGGAATGTTGTCAAATATTTGTGCCGAGAGGTTGGGTTGGGTTGGGTTAGGTTAGGTTATATTGTGTTATTGATGTATATAAAGGCCCCACGGAGACGTAAAGGCCAACCCGCCAGGAATGATGGCAAATAATAGCGCCGAAAGGTTAGGTTGGGTTAGGCTAGGTTATATTACGCTACTGATGTATATAAAAGTCCCACGGTGCCGTAGAGGCCAACTCGCCAGGAATGTTGTCAAATATTACCGCCGAGATGTTACGTTGAGTTAGGTTAGGTTATATTACCTTATTGATGTATATAAAAGTCCCACGGAGACGTAGAGGCCAACTCGTCAGGAATGTTGTCAAATATTAGTGCCGAGAGGTTGGGTTGGGTTAAGTTAGGTTATATTATTTTATTGATGTATATAAAGGTCCCATGGATACGTAGAGGCAACAAGACAGGAATGTGGTTAAGTATTACCTCCGAGACGTTATGTTGGGTTAGGTTACGTTATATTACGTTATTGATGTATAGAAAAGCCCCACGGAGACGTAGAGGCCAACTCGCCAGGAATGTTGTCAAATATTAGTGCCGAGAGGTTGGGTTGGGTTAGGTTAGGTTATATTACGCTATTGATGTATATAAAAGTCCGACGGTGACGTAGAGCCCAACTCGACAGGAATGTTGTCAAATAATAGCGCCGAAAGGTTAGGTTGGGTTAGGTTAGGTTATATTACGTTATTGATGTATATGAAGGTCCCGCGGAGACGTAGAGGCCAACCCGCCAGGAATGTTGTCAAATAATAGCGCCGAAAGGTTAGGTTGGGTTAGTTTAGGTTATATTACGTTATTGATATATGTGAAGGTCCCACGGACACGTAGATGCCAACTCGCCAGGAATGTTGTCACATAATAGCGCCGAGTGGTTAGGTCGGGTTATGTTAGGTTATATTACGTTATTGATGGATATGAAGGTCTCACGGAGACGTAGAGGCCAGCTCGCCAGGAATGTTGTCAAATATTACCACCGAGATGAAACGTTGGGCTAGGTTAGGCTATATTACGTTATTGATGTATATAAAGGTCCCACGGAAACATAGAGGCCAACAAGCCAGGAATGTTGTCAAATATTACCGCCGATATGTTACGTTGGTTTAGGTTAGGTCAAATTACGTTATTGATGTATATGAAGGTCCCACGGAGAGGTAGAGGCCAACTCGCCAGGAATGTTGTCAAATATTAGTGCCGAGATGATAGATTGGGTTAGGTTAGATTATATTACGTTATTGATGTATATAAAAGTCCCACGGTGACGTAGAGGCCAACTCGCCAGGAATGTTGTCAAATATTGGTGCCGAGATGATAGGTTGGGTTAGGTTAGATTATATTACGTTATTGATGTATATAAAAGTCCCACGGAGACGTAGAGACCAACTCGTCAGGAATGTTGTCAAATATTAGTGCCGAGAGGTTGGGGTGGGTTAGGTTAGGTTATATTATGTTATTGATGTATATAAAGGCCCCACGGAGACGTAAAGGCCAACCCGCCAGGAATGTTGTCAAATATTACCACCGAGATGATACGTTGGGCTAGGTTAGGTTATATTACGTTATTGATGTATATAAACGTCCCACGGAAACATAGAGGCCAACAAGCCAGGAATGTTGTCAAATATTACCGCCGAGATGTTACGTTGGTTTAGGTTAGGTTAAATTACGTTATTGATGTATATGAAGGTCCCACGGAGAGGTAGAGGCCAACTCGCCAGGAATGTTGTCAAATATTAGTGGCGAGATGATAGGTTGGGTTAGGTTAGATTATATTACGTTATTGATGTATATAAAAGTCCCACGGAGACGTAGAGGCCAACTCGTCAGGAATGTTGTCAAATATTAGTGCCGAGAGGTTGGGGTGGGTTAGGTTAGGTTATATTATGTTATTGATGTATATAAAGGCCCCACGGAGATGTAGAGGCCAACCCGCCAGGAATGTTGGCAAATAATATCGCCGAAAGGTTAGGTTGGGCTATGTTAGGTTATATTACGTTATTGATGTATATAAAGGTCCCACGGTGACGTAGAGGCCAACTCGCCAGGAATGTTGTCAAATATTACCGCCGAGATGTTACGTTGGGTTAGGTTAGGTTATATTACGTTATTGATGTATATAAAATTCCCACGCAGACGTAGAGGCCAACTCGCCAGGAATGTGGACAAATATTAGTACCGAGATGTCAGGTTGGGTTAGGTTAGGTTATATTACGCTATTTATGTATATAAAAGTCCCACGGAGACGTAGAGGCCAACTCGCCAGGAATGTTGTCAAATATTACCGCCGATATGATAGGTTGGGTTAGGCTAGGTTATATTACGCTACTGATGTATATAAAAGTCCCACGGTGACGTAGAGGCCAACTCGCCAGGAATGTTGTCAAATAATAGCGCCGAAAGGTTAGGTTGGGTTAGGTTATGTTATATTACGTTATTGATGTATATGAAGGTCCCGCGGAGACGTAGAGGCCAACCCGCCAGGAATGTTGTCAAATAATAGCGCCGAAAGGTTAGGTTGGGTTAGTTTAGGTTATATTACGTTATTGATATATGTGAAGGTCCCACGGACACGTAGATGCCAACTCGCCAGGAATGTTGTCACATAATACCGCCGAGTGGTTAGGTCGGGTTATATTAGGTTATATTACGTTATTGATGGATATGAAGGTCTCACGGAGACGTAGAGGCCAGCTCGCCAGGAATGTTGTCAAATATTACCACCGAGATGAAACGTTGGGCTAGGTTAGGTTATATTACGTTATTGATGTATATAAAGGTCCCACGGAAACATAGAGGCCAACAAGCCAGGAATGTTGTCAAATATTACCGCCGATATGTTACGTTGGTTTAGGTTAGGTTAAATTACGTTATTGATGTATATGAAGGTCCCACGGAGAGGTAGAGGCCAACTCGCCAGGAATGTTGTCAAATATTAGTGCCGAGATGATAGATTGGGTTAGGCTAGATTATATTACGTTATTGATGTATATAAAAGTCCCACGGTGACGTAGAGGCCAACTCGCCAGGAATGTTGTCAAATATTGGTGCCGAGATGATAGGTTGGGTTAGGTTAGATTATATTACGTTATTGATGTATATAAAAGTCCCACGGAGACGTAGGGGCCAACTCGACAGGAATGTTGTCAAATAATAGCGCCGAAAGGTTAGGTTGGGTTAGGTTAGGTTATATTACGTTATTGATGTATATGAAGGTCCCGCGGAGACGTAGAGGCCAACCCGCCAGGAATGTTGTCAAATAATAGCGCCGAAAGGTTAGGTTGGGTTAGTTTAGGTTATATTACGTTATTGATATATGTGAAGGTCCCACGGACACGTAGATGCCAACTCGCCAGGAATGTTGTCACATAATAGCGCCGAGTGGTTAGGTTGGGTTATATTAGGTTATATTACTTTATTGATGGATGTGAAGGCCTCACGGAGACGTAGACGCCAACTCGCCAGGAATGTTGGCAAATAATATCGCCGAAAGGTTAGGTTGGGCTAGGTTAGGTTATATTACGTTATTGATGTATATAAAGGTCCCACGGTGACGTAGAGACCAACTCGACAGGAATGTTGTCAAATATTAGTGCCGAGAGGTTGGGTTGGGTTAGGTTAGGTTATATTATGTTATTGATGTATATAAAGGCCCCACGGAGACGTAGAGGCCAACCCGCCAGGAATGTTGGCAAATAATACCGCCGAAAGGTTAGGTTGGGCTAGGTTAGGTTATATTACGTTATTGATGTATATAAAGGCCCCACGGAAACATAGAGGCCAACAAGCCAGGAATGTTGTCAAATATTACCGCCGAATGTTACGTTGGTTTAGGTTAGGTTAAATTACGTTATTGATGTATATGAAGGTCCCACGGAGAGGTAGAGGGCAACTCGCCAGGAATGTTGTCAAATATTGGTGCCGAGATGTTAGTTTGGGTTAGGTCAGGTAATATCACGTTATTGATGTATATGAAGGTCCAACGGTGAAGTAGAGGCCAACTCGCCAGGAATGTTGTCAAATATTACCACCGATGTGTTAGGTTGGGCTAGGTTAGGTTATATTACGTTATTGATGTATATAAAGGTCCCACGGTGACGTAGAGGCCAACTCGACAGGAATGTTGTCAAATATTTGTGCCGAGAGGTTGGGTTGGGTTGGGTTAGGCTAGGTTATATTGTGTTATTGATGTATATAAAGGCCCCACGGAGACGTAAAGGCCAAGCCGCCAGGAATGTTGGCAAATAATAGCGCCGAAAGGTTAGGTTGGGTTAGGCTAGGTTATATTACGCTACTGATGTATATAAAAGACCCACGGTGCCGTAGAGGCCAACTCGCCAGGAATGTTGTCAAATATTACCGCCGAGATGTTACGTTGGGTTAGGTTAGGTTATATTACGTTATTGATGTATATAAAAGTCCCACGGAGACGTAGAGGCCAACTCGTCAGGAATGTTGTCAAATATTAGTGCCGAGAGGTTGGGTTGGGTTAGGTTAGGTTATATTATTTTATTGATGTATATAAAGGCCCCACGGAGACGTAGAGGCCAACCCGCCAGGAATGTTGGCAAATAATATCGCCGAAAGGTTAGGTTGGGCTAGGTTAGGTTATATTACGTTATTGATATATATAAAGGTTCCACGGTGACGTAGAGGCCAACTCGACAGGAATGTTGTCAAATATTAGTGCCCAGAGGTTGGGTTGGGTTAGGTTAGGTTATATTATGTTATTGATGTATATAAAGGCCCCACGGAGACGTAAAGGCCAACCCGCCAGGAATGTTGTCAAATATTACCACCGAGATGATACGTTGGGCTAGGTTAGGTTATATTACGTTATTGATGTATATAAAGGTCCCACGGAAACATAGAGGCCAACAAGCCTGGAATGTTGTCAAATATTACCGCCGAGATGTTACGTTGGTTTAGGTTAGGTTAAATTACGTTATTGATGTATATGAAGGTCCCACGGAGAGGTAGAGGCCAACTCGCCAGGAATGTTGTCAAATATTAGTGGCGAGATGATAGGTTGGGTTAGGTTAGATTATATTACGTTATTGATGTATATAAAAGTCCCACGGAGACGTAGAGGCCAACTCGTCAGGAATGTTGTCAAATATTAGTGCCGAGAGGTTGGGGTGGGTTAGGTTAGGTTATATTATGTTATTGATGTATATAAAGGCCCCACGGAGATGTAGAGGCCAACCCGCCAGGAATGTTGGCAAATAATATCGCCGAAAGGTTAGGTTGGGCTATGTTAGGTTATATTACGTTATTGATGTATATAAAGGTCCCACGGTGACGTAGAGGCCAACTCGCCAGGAATGTTGTCAAATATTACCGCCGAGATGTTACGTTGGGTTAGGTTAGGTTATATTACGTTATTGATGTATATAAAATTCCCACGCAGACGTAGAGGCCAACTCGCCAGGAATGTGGACAAATATTAGTACCGAGATGTTAGGTTGGGTTAGGTTAGGTTATATTACGCTATTTATGTATATAAAAGTCCCACGGAGACGTAGAGGCCAACTCGCCAGGAATGTTGTCAAATATTACCGCCGATATGATAGGTTGGGTTAGGCTAGGTTATATTACGCTACTGATGTATATAAAAGTCCCACGGTGACGTAGAGGCCAGCTCGCCAGGAATGTTGTCAAATAATATCGCCGAAAGGTTAGGTTGGGCTATGTTAGGTTATATTACGTTATTGATGTATATAAAGGTCCCACGGTGACGTAGAGGCCAACTCGCCAGGAATGTTGTCAAATATTACCGCCGAGATGTTACGTTGGGTTAGGTTAGGTTATATTACGTTATTGATGTATATAAAATTCCCACGCAGACGTAGAGGCCAACTCGCCAGGAATGTGGACAAATATTAGTACCGAGATGTTAGGTTGGGTTAGGTTAGGTTATATTACGCTATTTATGTATATAAAAGTCCCACGGAGACGTAGAGGCCAACTCGCCAGGAATGTTGTCAAATATTACCGCCGATATGATAGGTTGGGTTAGGCTAGGTTATATTACGCTACTGATGTATATAAAAGTCCCACGGTGACGTAGAGGCCAGCTCGCCAGGAATGTTGTCAAATAATAGCGCCGAAAGGTTAGGTTGGGTTAGGTTATGTTATATTACGTTATTGATGTATATGAAGGTCCCGCGGAGACGTAGAGGCCAACCCGCCAGGAATGTTGTCAAATAATAGCGCCGAAAGGTTAGGTTGGGTTAGTTTAGGTTATATTACGTTATTGATATATGTGAAGGTCCCACGGACACGTAGATGCCAACTCGCCAGGAATGTTGTCACATAATACCGCCGAGTGGTTAGGTCGGGTTATATTAGGTTATATTACGTTATTGATGGATATGAAGGTCTCACGGAGACGTAGAGGCCAGCTCGCCAGGAATGTTGTCAAATATTACCACCGAGATGAAACGTTGGGCTAGGTTAGGTTATATTACGTTATTGATGTATATAAAGGTCCCACGGAAACATAGAGGCCAACAAGCCAGGAATGTTGTCAAATATTACCGCCGATATGTTACGTTGGTTTAGGTTAGGTTAAATTACGTTATTGATGTATATGAAGGTCCCACGGAGAGGTAGAGGCCAACTCGCCAGGAATGTTCTCAAATATTAGTGCCGAGATGATAGATTGGGTTAGGTTAGATTATATTACGTTATTGATGTATATAAAAGTCCCACGGTGACGTAGAGGCCAACTCGCCAGGAATGTTGTCAAATATTGGTGCCGAGATGATAGGTTGGGTTAGGTTAGATTATATTACGTTATTGATGTATATAAAAGTCCCACGGAGACGTAGGGGCCAACTCGACAGGAATGTTGGCAAATAATAGCGCCGAAAGGTTAGGTTGGGTTAGGCTAGGTTATATTACGCTACTGATGTATATAAAAGTCCCACGGTGCCGTAGAGGCCAACTCGCCAGGAATGTTGTCAAATATTACCGCCGAGATGTTACGTTGGCTTAGGTTAGGTTATATTACGTTATTGATGTATATAAAAGTCCCACGGACACGTAGATGCCAACTCGCCAGGAATGTTGTCACATAATAGCGCCGAGTGGTTAGGTTGGGTTATATTAGGTTATATTACTTTATTGATGGATGTGAAGGCCTCACGGAGACGTAGACGCCAACTCGCCAGGAATGTTGGCAAATAATATCGCCGAAAGGTTAGGTTGGGCTAGGTTAGGTTATATTACGTTATTGATGTATATAAAGGTCCCACGGTGACGTAGAGGCCAACTCGACAGGAATGTTGTCAAATATTAGTGCCGCGAGGTTGGGTTGGGTTAGGTTAGGTTATATTATGTTATTGATGTATATAAAGGCCCCACGGAGACGTAGAGGCCAACCCGCCAGGAATGTTGGCAAATAATACCGCCGAAAGGTTAGGTTGTGCTAGGTTAGGTTATATTACGTTATTGATGTATATAAAGGCCCCACGGAAACATAGAGGCCAACAAGCCAGGAATGTTGTCAAATATTACCGCCGAATGTTACGTTGGTTTAGGTTAGGTTAAATTACGTTATTGATGTATATGAAGGTCCCACGGAGAGGTAGAGGGCAACTCGTCAGGAACGTTGTCAAATATTGGTGCCGAGATGTTAGTTTGGGTTAGGTCAGGTAATATCACGTTATTGATGTATATGAAGGTCCAACGGTGAAGTAGAGGCCAACTCCCCAGGAATGTTGTCAAATATTACCACCGATGTGTTAGGTTGGGCTAGGTTAGGTTATATTACGTTATTGATGTATATAAAGGTCCCACGGTGACGTAGAGGCCAACTCGACAGGAATGTTGTCAAATATTTGTGCCGAGAGGTTGGGTTGGGTTGGGTTAGGTTAGGTTATATTGTGTTATTGATGTATATAAAGGCCCCACGGAGACGTAAAGGCCAACCCGCCAGGAATGTTGGCAAATAATAGCGCCGAAAGGTTAGGTTGGGTTAGGCTAGGTTATATTACGCTACTGATGTATATAAAAGTCCCACGGAGACGTAGAGGCCAACTCGTCAGGAATGTTGTCAAATATTAGTGCCGAGAGGTTGGGTTGGGTTAGGTTAGGTTATATCATTTTATTGATGTATATAAAGGCCCCACGGAGACGTAGAGGCCAACCCGCCAGGAATGTTGGCAAATAATATCGCCGAAAGGTTAGGTTGGGCTAGGTTAGGTTATATTACGTTATTGATATATATAAAGGTCCCACGGTGACGTAGAGGCCAACTCGACAGGAATGTTGTCAAATATTAGTGCCCAGAGGTTGGGTTGGGTTAGGTTAGGTTATATTATGTTATTGATGTATATAAAGGCCCCACGGAGACGTAAAGGCCAACCCGCCAGGAATGTTGTCAAATATTACCACCGAGATGATACGTTGGGCTAGGTTAGGTTATATTACGTTATTGATGTATATAAAGGTCCCACGGAAACATAGAGGCCAACAAGCCAGGAATGTTGTCAAATATTACCGCCGAGATGTTACGTTGGTTTAGGTTAGGTTAAATTACGTTATTGATGTATATGAAGGTCCCACGGAGAGGTAGAGGCCAACTCGCCAGGAATGTTGTCAAATATTAGTGGCGAGATGATAGGTTGGGTTAGGTTAGATTATATTACGTTATTGATGTATATAAAAGTCCCACGGAGACGTAGAGACCAACTCGTCAGGAATGTTGTCAAATATTAGTGCCGAGAGGTTGGGGTGGGTTAGGTTAGGTTATATTATGTTATTGATGTATATAAAGGCCCCACGGAGACGTAAAGGCCAACCCGCCAGGAATGTTGTCAATTATTACCACCGAGATGATACGTTGGGCTAGGTTAGGTTATATTACGTTATTGATGTATATAAAGGTCCCACGGAAACATAGAGGCCAACAAGCCAGGAATGTTGTCAAATATTACCGCCGAGATGTTACGTTGGTTTAGGTTAGGTTAAATTACGTTATTGATGTATATGAAGGTCCCACGGAGAGGTAGAGGCCAACTCGCCAGGAATGTTGTCAAATATTAGTGGCGAGATGATAGGTTGGGTTAGGTTAGATTATATTACGTTATTGATGTATATAAAAGTCCCACGGAGACGTAGAGGCCAACTCGTCAGGAATGTTGTCAAATATTTGTGCCGAGAGGTTGGGGTGGGTTAGGTTAGGTTATATTATGTTATTGATGTATATAAAGGCCCCACGGAGATGTAGAGGCCAACCCGCCAGGAATGTTGGCAAATAATATCGCCGAAAGGTTAGGTTGGGCTATGTTAGGTTATATTACGTTATTGATGTATATAAAGGTCCCACGGTGACGTAGAGGCCAACTCGCCAGGAATGTTGTCAAATATTACCGCCGAGATGTTACGTTGGGTTAGGTTAGGTTATATTACGTTATTGATGTATATAAAATTCCCACGCAGACGTAGAGGCCAACTCGCCAGGAATGTGGACAAATATTAGTACCGAGATGTTAGGTTGGGTTAGGTTAGGTTATATTACGCTATTTATGTATATAAAAGTCCCACGGAGACGTAGAGGCCAACTCGCCAGGAATGTTGTCAAATATTACCGCCGATATGATAGGTTGGGTTAGGCTAGGTTATATTACGCTACTGATGTATATAAAAGTCCCACGGTGACGTAGAGGCCAGCTCGCCAGGAATGTTGTCAAATAATAGCGCCGAAAGGTTAGGTTGGGTTAGGTTATGTTATATTACGTTATTGATGTATATGAAGGTCCCGCGGAGACGTAGAGGCCAACCCGCCAGGAATGTTGTCAAATAATAGCGCCGAAAGGTTAGGTTGGGTTAGTTTAGGTTATATTACGTTATTGATATATGTGAAGGTCCCACGGACACGTAGATGCCAAATCGCCAGGAATGTTGTCACATAATACCGCCGAGTGGTTAGGTCGGGCTATATTAGGTTATATTACGTTATTGATGGATATGAAGGTCTCACGGAGACGTAGAGGCCAGCTCGCCAGGAATGTTGTCAAATATTACCACCGAGATGAAACGTTGGGCTAGGTTAGGTTATATTACGTTATTGATGTATATAAAGGTCCCACGGAAACATAGAGGCCAACAAGCCAGGAATGTTGTCAAATATTACCGCCGATATGTTACGTTGGTTTAGGTTAGGTTAAATTACGTTATTGATGTATATGAAGGTCCCACGGAGAGGTAGAGGCCAACTCGCCAGGAATGTTGTCAAATATTAGTGCCGAGATGATAGATTGGGTTAGGTTAGATTATATTACGTTATTGATGTATATAAAAGTCCCACGGTGACGTAGAGGCCAACTCGCCAGGAATGTTGTCAAATATTGGTGCCGAGATGATAGGTTGGGTTAGGTTAGATTATATTACGTTATTGATGTATATAAAAGTCCCACGGAGACGTAGGGGCCAACTCGACAGGAATGTTGTCAAATAATAGCGCCGAAAGGTTAGGTTGGGTTAGGTTAGGTTATATTACGTTATTGATGTATATGAAGGTCCCGCGGAGACGTAGATGCCAACTCGCCAGGAATGTTGTCACATAATACCGCCGAGTGGTTAGGTCGGGTTATATTAGGTTATATTACGTTATTGATGGATATGAAGGTCTCACGGAGACGTAGAGGCCAGCTCGCCAGGAATGTTGTCAAATATTACCACCGAGATGAAACGTTGGGCTAGGTTAGGTTATATTACGTTATTGATGTATATAAAGGTCCCACGGAAACATAGAGGCCAACAAGCCAGGAATGTTGTCAAATATTGCCGCCGATATGTTACGTTGGTTTAGGTTAGGTTAAATTACGTTATTGATGTATATGAAGGTCCCACGGAGAGGTAGAGGCCAACTCGCCAGGAATGTTGTCAAATATTAGTGCCGAGATGATAGATTGGGTTAGGTTAGATTATATTACGTTATTGATGTATATAAAAGTCCCACGGTGACGTAGAGGCCAACTCGCCAGGAATGTTGTCAAATATTGGTGCCGAGATGATAGGTTGGGTTAGGTTAGATTATATTACGTTATTGATGTATATAAAAGTCCCACGGAGACGTAGGGGCCAACTCGACAGGAATGTTGTCAAATAATAGCGCCGAAAGGTTAGGTTGGGTTAGGTTAGGTTATATTACGTTATTGATGTATATGAAGGTCCCGCGGAGACGTAGAGGCCAACCCGCCAGGAATGTTGTCAAATAATAGCGCCGAAAGGTTAGGTTGGGTTAGTTTAGGTTATATTACGTTATTGATATATGTGAAGGTCCCACGGACACGTAGATGCCAACTCGCCAGGAATGTTGTCACATAATAGCGCCGAGTGGTTAGGTTGGGTTATATTAGGTTATATTACTTTATTGATGGATGTGAAGGCCTGACGGAGACGTAGACGCCAACTCGCCAGGAATGTTGGCAAATAATATCGCCGAAAGGATAGGTTGGGCTAGGTTAGGTTATATTACGTTATTGATGTATATAAAGGTCCCACGGTGACGTAGAGGCCAACTCGACAGGAATGTTGTCAAATATTAGTGCCGCGAGGTTGGGTTGGGTTAGGTTAGGTTATATTATGTTATTGATGTATATAAAGGCCCCACGGAGACGTAGAGGCCAACCCGCCAGGAATGTTGGCAAATAATACCGCCGAAAGGTTAGGTTGGGCTAGGTTAGGTTATATTACGTTATTGATGTATATAAAGGCCCCACGGAAACATAGAGGCCAACAAGCCAGGAATGTTGTCAAATATTACCGCCGAATGTTACGTTGGTTTAGGTTAGGTTAAATTACGTTATTGATGTATATGAAGGTCCCACGGAGAGGTAGAGGGCAACTCGTCAGGAATGTTGTCAAATATTACCGCCGAGATGTTACGTTGAGTTAGGTTAGGTTATATTACGTTATTGATGTATATAAAAGTCCCACGGAGACGTAGAGGCCAACTCGTCAGGAATGTTGTCAAATATTAGTGCCGAGAGGTTGGGTTGGGTTAGGTTAGGTTATATTATTTTATTGATGTATATAAAGGCCCCACGGAGACGTAAAGGCCAACCCGCCAGGAATGTTGTCAAATATTACCACCGAGATGATACGTTGGGCTAGGTTAGGTTATATTACGTTATTGATGTATATAAAGGTCCCACGGAAACATAGAGGCCAACAAGCCAGGAATGTTGTCAAATATTACCGCCGAGATGTTACGTTGGTTTAGGTTAGGTTAAATTACGTTATTGATGTATATGAAGGTCCCACGGAGAGGTAGAGGCCAACTCGCCAGGAATGTTGTCAAATATTAGTGGCGAGATGATAGGTTGGGTTAGGTTAGATTATATTACGTTATTGATGTATATAAAAGTCCCACGGAGACGTAGAGACCAACTCGTCAGGAATGTTGTCAAATATTAGTGCCGAGAGGTTGGGGTGGGTTAGGTTAGGTTATATTATGTTATTGATGTATATAAAGGCCCCACGGAGACGTAAAGGCCAACCCGCCAGGAATGTTGTCAAATATTACCACCGAGATGATACCTTGGGCTAGGTTAGGTTATATTACGTTATTGATGTATATAAACGTCCCACGGAAACATAGAGGCCAACAAGCCAGGAATGTTGTCAAATATTACCGCCGAGATGTTACGTTGGTTTAGGTTAGGTTATATTACGCTATTTATGTATATAAAAGTCCCACGGAGACGTAGAGGCCAACTCGCCAGGAATGTTGTCAAATATTACCGCCGATATGATAGGTTGGGTTAGGCTAGGTTATATTACGCTACTGATGTATATAAAAGTCCCACGGTGACGTAGAGGCCAACTCGCCAGGAATGTTGTCAAATATTACCGCCGAGATGTTACGTTGGGTTAGGTTAGGTTATATTACGTTATTGATGTATATAAAAGTCCCACGGAGACGTAGAGGCCAACTCGTCAGGAATGTTGTCAAATATTAGTGCCGAGAGGTTGGGTTGGGTTAGGTTAGGTTATATTATTTTATTGATGTATATAAAGGCCCCATGGAGACGTAGAGGCCAACCCGCCAGGAATGTTGGCAAATAATATCGCCGAAAGGTTAGGTTGGGCTAGGTTAGGTTATATTACGTTATTGATATATATAAAGGTCCCACGGTGACGTAGAGGCCAACTCGACAGGAATGTTGTCAAATATTAGTGCCCAGAGGTTGGGTTGGGTTAGGTTAGGTTATATTATGTTATTGATATATATAAAGGCCCCACGGAGACGTAAAGGCCAACCCGCCAGGAATGTTGTCAAATATTACCACCGAGATGATACGTTGGGCTAGGTTAGGTTATATTACGTTATTGATGTATATAAAGGTCCCACGGAAACATAGAGGCCAACAAGCCAGGAATGTTGTCAAATATTACCGCCGAGATGTTACGTTGGTTTAGGTTAGGTTAAATTACGTTATTGATGTATATGAAGGTCCCACGGAGAGGTAGAGGCCAACTCGCCAGGAATGTTGTCAAATATTAGTGGCGAGATGATAGGTTGGGTTAGGTTAGATTATATTACGTTATTGATGTATATAAAAGTCCCACGGAGACGTAGAGACCAACTCGTCAGGAATGTTGTCAAATATTAGTGCCGAGAGGTTGGGGTGGGTTAGGTTAGGTTATATTATGTTATTGATGTATATAAAGGCCCCACGGAGATGTAGAGGCCAACCCGCCAGGAATGTTGGCAAATAATATCGCCGAAAGGTTAGGTTGGGCTATGTTAGGTTATATTACGTTATTGATGTATATAAAGGTCCCACGGTGACGTAGAGGCCAACTCGCCAGGAATGTTGTCAAATATTACCGCCGAGATGTTACGTTGGGTTAGGTTAGGTTATATTACGTTATTGATGTATATAAAATTCCCACGCAGACGTAGAGGCCAACTCGCCAGGAATGTGGACAAATATTAGTACCGAGATGTTAGGTTGGGTTAGGTTAGGTTATATTACGCTATTTATGTATATAAAAGTCCCACGGAGACGTAGAGGCCAACTCGCCAGGAATGTTGTCAAATATTACCGCCGATATGATAGGTTGGGCTAGGTTAGGTTATATGACGTTATTGATGTATATAAAGGTCCCACGGAAACATAGAGGCCAACAAGCCAGGAATGTTGTCAAATACTACCGCCGAGATGTTACGTTGGTTTAGGTTAGGTTAAATTACGTTATTGATGTATATGAAGGTCCCACGGAGAGGTAGAGGCCAACTCGCCAGGAATGTTGTCAAATATTAGTGCCGAGATGTTAGGTTGGGTTAGGTTAGGTAATATTAAGTTATTGATATATATAAAGGTCCCACGGTGACGTAGAGGCCAACTCGACAGGAATGTTGTCAAATATTAGTGCCCAGAGGTTGGGTTGGGTTAGGTTAGGTTATATTATGTTATTGATGTATATAAAGGCCCCACGGAGACGTAAAGGCCAACCCGCCAGGAATGTTGTCAAATATTACCACCGAGATGATACGTTGGGCTAGGTTAGGTTATATTACGTTATTGATGTATATAAAGGTCCCACGGAAACATAGAGGCCAACAAGCCAGGAATGTTGTCAAATATTACCGCCGAGATGTTACGTTGGTTTAGGTTAGGTTAAATTACGTTATTGATGTATATGAAGGTCCCACGGAGAGGTAGAGGCCAACTCGCCAGGAATGTTGTCAAATATTAGTGGCGAGATGATAGGTTGGGTTAGGTTAGATTATATTACGTTATTGATGTATATAAAAGTCCCACGGAGACGTAGAGACCAACTCGTCAGGAATGTTGTCAAATATTAGTGCCGAGAGGTTGGGGTGGGTTAGGTTAGGTTATATTATGTTATTGATGTATATAAAGGCCCCACGGAGACGTAAAGGCCAACCCGCCAGGAATGTTGTCAATTATTACCACCGAGATGATACGTTGGGCTAGGTTAGGTTATATTACGTTATTGATGTATATAAACGTCCCACGGAAACATAGAGGCCAACAAGCCAGGAATGTTGTCAAATATTACCGCCGAGATGTTACGTTGGTTTAGGTTAGGTTAAATTACGTTATTGATGTATATGAAGGTCCCACGGAGAGGTAGAGGCCAACTCGCCAGGAATGTTGTCAAATATTAGTGGCGAGATGATAGGTTGGGTTAGGTTAGATTATATTACGTTATTGATGTATATAAAAGTCCCACGGAGACGTAGAGGCCAACTCGTCAGGAATGTTGTCAAATATTTGTGCCGAGAGGTTGGGGTGGGTTAGGTTAGGTTATATTATGTTATTGATGTATATAAAGGCCCCACGGAGATGTAGAGGCCAACCCGCCAGGAATGTTGGCAAATAATATCGCCGAAAGGTTAGGTTGGGCTATGTTAGGTTATATTACGTTATTGATGTATATAAAGGTCCCACGGTGACGTAGAGGCCAACTCGCCAGGAATGTTGTCAAATATTACCGCCGAGATGTTACGTTGGGTTAGGTTAGGTTATATTACGTTATTGATGTATATAAAATTCCCACGCAGACGTAGAGGCCAACTCGCCAGGAATGTGGACAAATATTAGTACCGAGATGTTAGGTTGGGTTAGGTTAGGTTATATTACGCTATTTATGTATATAAAAGTCCCACGGAGACGTAGAGGCCAACTCGCCAGGAATGTTGTCAAATATTACCGCCGATATGATAGGTTGGGTTAGGCTAGGTTATATTACGCTACTGATGTATATAAAAGTCCCACGGTGACGTAGAGGCCAGCTCGCCAGGAATGTTGTCAAATAATAGCGCCGAAAGGTTAGGTTGGGTTAGGTTATGTTATATTACGTTATTGATGTATATGAAGGTCCCGCGGAGACGTAGAGGCCAACCCGCCAGGAATGTTGTCAAATAATAGCGCCGAAAGGTTAGGTTGGGTTAGTTTAGGTTATATTACGTTATTGATATATGTGAAGGTCCCACGGACACGTAGATGCCAAATCGCCAGGAATGTTGTCACATAATACCGCCGAGTGGTTAGGTCGGGCTATATTAGGTTATATTACGTTATTGATGGATATGAAGGTCTCACGGAGACGTAGAGGCCAGCTCGCCAGGAATGTTGTCAAATATTACCACCGAGATGAAACGTTGGGCTAGGTTAGGTTATATTACGTTATTGATGTATATAAAGGTCCCACGGAAACATAGAGGCCAACAAGCCAGGAATGTTGTCAAATATTACCGCCGATATGTTACGTTGGTTTAGGTTAGGTTAAATTACGTTATTGATGTATATGAAGGTCCCACGGAGAGGTAGAGGCCAACTCGCCAGGAATGTTGTCAAATATTAGTGCCGAGATGATAGATTGGGTTAGGTTAGATTATATTACGTTATTGATGTATATAAAAGTCCCACGGTGACGTAGAGGCCAACTCGCCAGGAATGTTGTCAAATATTGGTGCCGAGATGATAGGTTGGGTTAGGTTAGATTATACTACGTTATTGATGTATATAAAAGTCCCACGGAGACGTAGGGGCCAACTCGACAGGAATGTTGTCAAATAATAGCGCCGAAAGGTTAGGTTGGGTTAGGTTAGGTTATATTACGTTATTGATGTATATGAAGGTCCCGCGGAGACGTAGATGCCAACTCGCCAGGAATGTTGTCACATAATACCGCCGAGTGGTTAGGTCGGGTTATATTAGGTTATATTACGTTATTGATGGATATGAAGGTCTCACGGAGACGTAGAGGCCAGCTCGCCAGGAATGTTGTCAAATATTACCACCGAGATGAAACGTTGGGCTAGGTTAGGTTATATTACGTTATTGATGTATATAAAGGTCCCACGGAAACATAGAGGCCAACAAGCCAGGAATGTTGTCAAATATTACCGCCGATATGTTACGTTGGTTTAGGTTAGGTTAAATTACGTTATTGATGTATATGAAGGTCCCACGGAGAGGTAGAGGCCAACTCGCCAGGAATGTTGTCAAATATTAGTGCCGAGATGATAGATTGGGTTAGGTTAGATTATATTACGTTATTGATGTATATAAAAGTCCCACGGTGACGTAGAGGCCAACTCGCCAGGAATGTTGTCAAATATTGGTGCCGAGATGATAGGTTGGGTTAGGTTAGATTATATTACGTTATTGATGTATATAAAAGTCCCACGGAGACGTAGGGGCCAACCCGCCAGGAATGTTGTCAAATAATAGCGCCGAAAGGTTAGGTTGGGTTAGTTTAGGTTATATTACGTTATTGATATATGTGAAGGTCCCACGGACACGTAGATGCCAACTCGCCAGGAATGTTGTCACATAATAGCGCCGAGTGGTTAGGTTGGGTTATATTAGGTTATATTACTTTATTGATGGATGTGAAGGCCTCACGGAGACGTAGACGCCAACTCGCCAGGAATGTTGGCAAATAATATCGCCGAAAGGTTAGGTTGGGCTAGGTTAGGTTATATTACGTTATTGATGTATATAAAGGTCCCACGGTGACGTAGAGGCCAACTCGACAGGAATGTTGTCAAATATTAGTGCCGCGAGGTTGGGTTGGGTTAGGTTAGGTTATATTATGTTATTGATGTATATAAAGGCCCCACGGAGACGTAGAGGCCAACCCGCCAGGAATGTTGGCAAATAATACCGCCGAAAGGTTAGGTTGGGCTAGGTTAGGTTATATTACGTTATTGATGTATATAAAGGCCCCACGGAAACATAGAGGCCAACAAGCCAGGAATGTTGTCAAATATTACCGCCGAATGTTACGTTGGTTTAGGTTAGGTTAAATTACGTTATTGATGTATATGAAGGTCCCACGGAGAGGTAGAGGGCAACTCGTCAGGAATGTTGTCAAATATTGGTGCCGAGATGTTAGTTTGGGTTAGGTCAGGTAATATCACGTTATTGATGTATATGAAGGTCCAACGGTGAAGTAGAGGCCAACTCCCCAGGAATGTTGTCAAATATTACCACCGATGTGTTAGGTTGGGCTAGGTTAGGTTATATTACGTTATTGATGTATATAAATGTCCCACGGTGACGTAGAGGCCAACTCGACAGGAATGTTGTCAAATATTTGTGCCGAGAGGTTGGGTTGGGTTGGGTTAGGTTAGGTTATATTGTGTTATTGATGTATATAAAGGCCCCACGGAGACGTAAAGGCCAACCCGCCAGGAATGTTGGCAAATAATAGCGCCGAAAGGTTAGGTTGGGTTAGGCTAGGTTATATTACGCTACTGATGTATATAAAAGTCCCACGGTGCCGTAGAGGCAAACTCGCCAGGAATGTTGTCAAATATTACCGCCGAGATGTTACGTTGAGTTAGGTTAGGTTATATTACGTTATTGATGTATATAAAAGTCCCACGGAGACGTAGAGGCCAACTCGTCAGGAATGTTGTCAAATATTAGTGCCGAGAGGTTGGGTTGGGTTAGGTTAGGTTATATTATTTTATTGATGTATATAAAGGCCCCACGGAGACGTAAAGGCCAACCCGCCAGGAATGTTGTCAAATATTACCACCGAGATGATACGTTGGGCTAGGTTAGGTTATATTACGTTATTGATGTATATAAAGGTCCCACGGAAACATAGAGGCCAACAAGCCAGGAATGTTGTCAAATATTACCGCCGAGATGTTACGTTGGTTTAGGTTAGGTTAAATTACGTTATTGATGTATATGAAGGTCCCACGGAGAGGTAGAGGCCAACTCGCCAGGAATGTTGTCAAATATTAGTGGCGAGATGATAGGTTGGGTTAGGTTAGATTATATTACGTTATTGATGTATATAAAAGTCCCACGGAGACGTAGAGACCAACTCGTCAGGAATGTTGTCAAATATTAGTGCCGAGAGGTTGGGGTGGGTTAGGTTAGGTTATATTATGTTATTGATGTATATAAAGGCCCCACGGAGACGTAAAGGCCAACCCGCCAGGAATGTTGTCAAATATTACCACCGAGATGATACCTTGGGCTAGGTTAGGTTATATTACGTTATTGATGTATATAAACGTCCCACGGAAACATAGAGGCCAACAAGCCAGGAATGTTGTCAAATATTACCGCCGAGATGTTACGTTGGTTTAGGTTAGGTTATATTACGCTATTTATGTATATAAAAGTCCCACGGAGACGTAGAGGCCAACTCGCCAGGAATGTTGTCAAATATTACCGCCGATATGATAGGTTGGGTTAGGCTAGGTTATATTACGCTACTGATGTATATAAAAGTCCCACGGTGACGTAGAGGCCAACTCGCCAGGAATGTTGTCAAATATTACCGCCGAGATGTTACGTTGGGTTAGGTTAGGTTATATTACGTTATTGATGTATATAAAAGTCCCACGGAGACGTAGAGGCCAACTCGTCAGGAATGTTGTCAAATATTAGTGCCGAGAGGTTGGGTTGGGTTAGGTTAGGTTATATTATTTTATTGATGTATATAAAGGCCCCATGGAGACGTAGAGGCCAACCCGCCAGGAATGTTGGCAAATAATATCGCCGAAAGGTTAGGTTGGGCTAGGTTAGGTTATATTACGTTATTGATATATATAAAGGTCCCACGGTGACGTAGAGGCCAACTCGACAGGAATGTTGTCAAATATTAGTGCCCAGAGGTTGGGTTGGGTTAGGTTAGGTTATATTATGTTATTGATATATATAAAGGCCCCACGGAGACGTAAAGGCCAACCCGCCAGGAATGTTGTCAAATATTACCACCGAGATGATACGTTGGGCTAGGTTAGGTTATATTACGTTATTGATGTATATAAAGGTCCCACGGAAACATAGAGGCCAACAAGCCAGGAATGTTGTCAAATATTACCGCCGAGATGTTACGTTGGTTTAGGTTAGGTTAAATTACGTTATTGATGTATATGAAGGTCCCACGGAGAGGTAGAGGCCAACTCGCCAGGAATGTTGTCAAATATTAGTGGCGAGATGATAGGTTGGGTTAGGTTAGATTATATTACGTTATTGATGTATATAAAAGTCCCACGGAGACGTAGAGACCAACTCGTCAGGAATGTTGTCAAATATTAGTGCCGAGAGGTTGGGGTGGGTTAGGTTAGGTTATATTATGTTATTGATGTATATAAAGGCCCCACGGAGATGTAGAGGCCAACCCGCCAGGAATGTTGGCAAATAATATCGCCGAAAGGTTAGGTTGGGCTATGTTAGGTTATATTACGTTATTGATGTATATAAAGGTCCCACGGTGACGTAGAGGCCAACTCGCCAGGAATGTTGTCAAATATTACCGCCGAGATGTTACGTTGGGTTAGGTTAGGTTATATTACGTTATTGATGTATATAAAATTCCCACGCAGACGTAGAGGCCAACTCGCCAGGAATGTGGACAAATATTAGTACCGAGATGTTAGGTTGGGTTAGGTTAGGTTATATTACGCTATTTATGTATATAAAAGTCCCACGGAGACGTAGAGGCCAACTCGCCAGGAATGTTGTCAAATATTACCGCCGATATGATAGGTTGGGCTAGGTTAGGTTATATGACGTTATTGATGTATATAAAGGTCCCACGGAAACATAGAGGCCAACAAGCCAGGAATGTTGTCAAATACTACCGCCGAGATGTTACGTTGGTTTAGGTTAGGTTAAATTACGTTATTGATGTATATGAAGGTCCCACGGAGAGGTAGAGGCCAACTCGCCAGGAATGTTGTCAAATATTAGTGCCGAGATGTTAGGTTGGGTTAGGTTAGGTAATATTAAGTTATTGGTGTATATAAAAGTCCCACGGAGACGTAGAGGCCAACTCGTCAGGAATGTTGTCAAATATTAGTGCCGAGAGGTTGGGGTGGGTTAGGTTAGGTTATATTATGTTATTGATGTATATAAAGGCCCCACGGAGACGTAAAGGCCAACCCGCCAGGAATGTTGTCAAATATTACCACCGAGATGATACGTTGGGCTAGGTTAGGTTATATTACGTTATTGATGTATATAAAGGTCCCACGGAAACATAGAGGCCAACAAGCCAGGAATGTTGTCAAATATTACCGCCGAGATGTTACGTTGGTTTAGGTTAGGTTAAATTACGTTATTGATGTATATGAAGGTCCCACGGAGAGGTAGAGGGCAACTCGCCAGGAATGTTGTCAAATATTGGTGCCGAGATGTTAGGTTGGGTTAGGTTAGGTAATATCACGTTATTGATGTATATGAAGGTCCCACGGTGACGTAGAGGCCAACTCGCCAGGAATGTTGTCAAATATTACCACCGATGTGTTAGGTTGGGCTAGGTTAGGTTATATTACGTTATTGATGTATATAAAGGTCCCACGGTGACGTAGAGGCCAACTCGACAGGAATGTTGTCAAATATTAGTGCCGAGAGGTTGGGTTGGGTTGGGTTAGGTTAGGTTATATTATGTTATTGATGTATATAAAGGCCCCACGGAGACGTAAAGGCCAACCCGCCAGGAATGTTGGCAAATAATAGCGCCGAAAGGTTAGGTTGGGTTAGGCTAGGTTATATTACGCTACTGATGTATATAAAAGTCCCACGGTGCCGTAGATGCCAACTCGCCAGGAATGTTGTCAAATATTACCGCCGAGATGTTACGTTGGGTTAGGTTAGGTTATATTACGTTATTGATGTATATAAAAGTCCCACGGAGACGTAGAGGCCAACTCGTCAGGAATGTTGTCAAATATTAGTGCCGAGAGGTTGGGTTGGGTTAGGTTAGGCTATATTATGTTATTGATGTATATAAAGGCCCCACGGAGACGTAAAGGCCAACTCGCCAGGAATGTTGTCAAATATTACCACCGAGATGATACGTTGGGCTAGGTTAGGTTATATTACGTTATTGATGTATATAAAGGTCCCACGGAGAGGTAGAGGCCAACTCGCCAGGAATGTTGTCAAATATTAGTGCCGAGATGATAGATTGGGTTAGGTTAGATTATATTACGTTATTGATGTATATAAAAGTCCCACGGTGACGTAGAGGCCAACTCGCCAGGAATGTTGTCAAATATTGGTGCCGAGATGATAGGTTGGGTTAGGTTAGATTATATTACGTTATTGATGTATATAAAAGTCCCACGGAGACGTAGGGGCCAACTCGACAGGAATGTTGTCAAATAATAGCGCCGAAAGGTTAGGTTGGGTTAGGTTAGGTTATATTACGTTATTGATGTATATGAAGGTCCCGCGGAGACGTAGAGGCCAACCCGCCAGGAATGTTGTCAAATAATAGCGCCGAAAGGTTAGGTTGGGTTAGTTTAGGTTATATTACGTTATTGATATATGTGAAGGTCCCACGGACACGTAGATGCCAACTCGCCAGGAATGTTGTCACATAATAGCGCCGAGTGGTTAGGTTGGGTTATATTAGGTTATATTACTTTATTGATGGATGTGAAGGCCTCACGGAGACGTAGACGCCAACTCGCCAGGAATGTGGACAAATATTAGTACCGAGATGTTAGGTTGGGTTAGGTTAGGTTATATTACGCTATTTATGTATATAAAAGTCCCACGGAGACGTAGAGGCCAACTCGCCAGGAATGTTGTCAAATATTACCGCCGATATGATAGGTTGGGCTAGGTTAGGTTATATGACGTTATTGATGTATATAAAGGTCCCACGGAAACATAGAGGCCAACAAGCCAGGAATGTTGTCAAATACTACCGCCGAGATGTTACGTTGGTTTAGGTTAGGTTAAATTACGTTATTGATGTATATGAAGGTCCCACGGAGAGGTAGAGGCCAACTCGCCAGGAATGTTGTCAAATATTAGTGCCGAGATGTTAGGTTGGGTTAGGTTAGGTAATATTAAGTTATTGGTGTATATAAAAGTCCCACGGAGACGTAGAGGCCAACTCGTCAGGAATGTTGTCAAATATTAGTGCCGAGAGGTTGGGGTGGGTTAGGTTAGGTTATATTATGTTATTGATGTATATAAAGGCCCCACGGAGACGTAAAGGCCAACCCGCCAGGAATGTTGTCAAATATTACCACCGAGATGATACGTTGGGCTAGGTTAGGTTATATTACGTTATTGATGTATATAAAGGTCCCACGGAAACATAGAGGCCAACAAGCCAGGAATGTTGTCAAATATTACCGCCGAGATGTTACGTTGGTTTAGGTTAGGTTAAATTACGTTATTGATGTATATGAAGGTCCCACGGAGAGGTAGAGGGCAACTCGCCAGGAATGTTGTCAAATATTGGTGCCGAGATGTTAGGTTGGGTTAGGTTAGGTAATATCACGTTATTGATGTATATGAAGGTCCCACGGTGACGTAGAGGCCAACTCGCCAGGAATGTTGTCAAATATTACCACCGATGTGTTAGGTTGGGCTAGGTTAGGTTATATTACGTTATTGATGTATATAAAGGTCCCACGGTGACGTAGAGGCCAACTCGACAGGAATGTTGTCAAATATTAGTGCCGAGAGGTTGGGTTGGGTTGGGTTAGGTTAGGTTATATTATGTTATTGATGTATATAAAGGCCCCACGGAGACGTAAAGGCCAACCCGCCAGGAATGTTGGCAAATAATAGCGCCGAAAGGTTAGGTTGGGTTAGGCTAGGTTATATTACGCTACTGATGTATATAAAGGTCCCACGGTGCCGTAGATGCCAACTCGCCAGGAATGTTGTCAAATATTACCGCCGAGATGTTACGTTGGGTTAGGTTAGGTTATATTACGTTATTGATGTATATAAAAGTCCCACGGAGACGTAGAGGCCAACTCGTCAGGAATGTTGTCAAATATTAGTGCCGAGAGGTTGGGTTGGGTTAGGTTAGGCTATATTATGTTATTGATGTATATAAAGGCCCCACGGAGACGTAAAGGCCAACCCGCCAGGAATGTTGTCAAATATTACCACCGAGATGATACGTTGGGCTAGGTTAGGTTATATTACGTTATTGATGTATATAAAGGTCCCACGGAGAGGTAGAGGCCAACTCGCCAGGAATGTTGTCAAATATTAGTGCCGAGATGATAGATTGGGTTAGGTTAGATTATATTACGTTATTGATGTATATAAAAGTCCCACGGTGAAGTAGAGGCCAACTCGCCAGGAATGTTGTCAAATATTACCACCGATGTGTTAGGTTGGGCTAGGTTAGGTTATATTACGTTATTGATGTATATAAAGGTCCCACGGTGACGTAGAGGCCAACTCGACAGGAATGTTGTCAAATATTTGTGCCGAGAGGTTGGGTTGGGTTGGGTTAGGTTAGGTTATATTGTGTTATTGATGTATATAAAGGCCCCACGGAGACGTAAAGGCCAACCCGCCAGGAATGTTGGCAAATAATAGCGCCGAAAGGTTAGGTTGGGTTAGGCTAGGTTATATTACGCTACTGATGTATATAAAAGTCCCACGGTGCCGTAGAGGCCAACTCGCCAGGAATGTTGTCAAATATTACCGCCGAGATGTTACGTTGGGTTAGGTTAGATTATATTACGTTATTGATGTATATAAAAGTCCCACGGAGACGTAGAGGCCAACTCGTCAGGAATGTTGTCAAATATTAGTGCCGAGAGGTTGGGGTGGGTTAGGTTAGGTTATATTATGTTATTGATGTATATAAAGGCCCCACGGAGACGTAAAGGCCAACCCGCCAGGAATGTTGTCAAATATTACCACCGAGATGATACGTTGGGCTAGGTTAGGTTATATTACGTTATTGATGTATATAAACGTCCCACGGAAACATAGAGGCCAACAAGCCAGGAATGTTGTCAAATATTACCGCCGAGATGTTACGTTGGTTTAGGTTAGGTTAAATTACGTTATTGATGTATATGAAGGTCCCACGGAGAGGTAGAGGCCAACTCGCCAGGAATGTTGTCAAATATTAGTGGCGAGATGATAGGTTGGGTTAGGTTAGATTATATTACGTTATTGATGTATATAAAAGTCCCACGGAGACGTAGAGGCCAACTCGTCAGGAATGTTGTCAAATATTAGTGCCGAGAGGTTGGGGTGGGTTAGGTTAGGTTATATTATGTTATTGATGTATATAAAGGCCCCACGGAGATGTAGAGGCCAACCCGCCAGGAATGTTGGCAAATAATATCGCCGAAAGGTTAGGTTGGGCTATGTTAGGTTATATTACGTTATTGATGTATATAAAGGTCCCACGGTGACGTAGAGGCCAACTCGCCAGGAATGTTGTCAAATATTACCGCCGCGATGTTACGTTGGGTTAGGTTAGGTTATATTACGTTATTGATGTATATAAAATTCCCACGCAGACGTAGAGGCCAACTCGCCAGGAATGTGGACAAATATTAGTACCGAGATGTTAGGTTGGGTTAGGTTAGGTTATATTACGCTATTTATGTATATAAAAGTCCCACGGAGACGTAGAGGCCAACTCGCCAGGAATGTTGTCAAATATTACCGCCGATATGATAGGTTGGGCTAGGTTAGGTTATATGACGTTATTGATGTATATAAAGGTCCCACGGAAACATAGAGGCCAACAAGCCAGGAATGTTGTCAAATACTACCGCCGAGATGTTACGTTGGTTTAGGTTAGGTTAAATTACGTTATTGATGTATATGAAGGTCCCACGGAGAGGTAGAGGCCAACTCGCCAGGAATGTTGTCAAATATTAGTGCCGAGATGTTAGGTTGGGTTAGGTTAGGTAATATTAAGTTATTGATGTATATAAAAGTCCCACGGAGACGTAGAGGCCAACTCGTCAGGAATGTTGTCAAATATTAGTGCCGAGAGGTTGGGGTGGGTTAGGTTAGGTTATATTATGTTATTGATGTATATAAAGGCCCCACGGAGACGTAAAGGCCAACCCGCCAGGAATGTTGTCAAATATTACCACCGAGACGATACGTTGGGCCAGGTTAGGTTATATTACGTTATTGATGTATATAAAGGTCCCACGGAAACATAGAGGCCAACAAGCCAGGAATGTTGTCAAATATTACCGCCGAGATGTTACGTTGGTTTAGGTTAGGTTAAATTACGTTATTGATGTATATGAAGGTCCCACGGAGAGGTAGAGGGCAACTCGCCAGGAATGTTGTCAAATATTGGTGCCGAGATGTTAGGTTGGGTTAGGTTAGGTAATATCACGTTATTGATGTATATGAAGGTCCCACGGTGGCGTAGAGGCCAACTCGCCAGGAATGTTGTCAAATATTACCACCGATGTGTTAGGTTGGGCTAGGTTAGGTTATATTACGTTATTGATGTATATAAAGGTCCCACGGTGACGTAGAGGCCAACTCGACAGGAATGTTGTCAAATATTAGTGCCGAGAGGTTGGGTTGGGTTGGGTTAGGTTAGGTTATATTATGTTATTGATGTATATAAAGGCCCCACGGAGACGTAAAGGCCAACCCGCCAGGAATGTTGTCAAATATTACCACCGAGATGATACGTTGGGCTAGGTTAGGTTATATTACGTTATTGATGTATATAAAGGTCCCACGGAAACATAGAGGCCAACAAACTAGGAATGTTGTCAAATATTACCGCCGAGATGTTACGTTGGTTTAGGTTAGGTTAAATTACGTTATTGATGTATATGAAGGTCCCACGGAGAGGTAGAGGCCAACTCGCCAGGAATGTTGTCAAATATTAGTGGCGAGATGATAGGTTGGGTTAGGTTAGATTATATTACGTTATTGATGTATATAAAAGTCCCACGGAGACGTAGAGGCCAACTCGTCAGGAATGTTGTCAAATATTACCGCCGAGATGTTACGTTGGTTTAGGTTAGGTTAAATTACGTTATTGATGTATATGAAGGTCCCACGTAGAGGTAGAGGCCAACTCGCCAGGAATGTTGTCAAATATTAGTGGCGAGATGATAGGTTGGGTTAGGTTAGATTATATTACGTTATTGATGTATATAAAAGTCCCACGGAGACGTAGAGGCCAACTCGTCAGGAATGTTGTCAAATATTAGTGCCGAGAGGTTGGGGTGGGTTAGGTTAGGTTATATTATGTTATTGATGTATATAAAGGCCCCACGGAGACGTAGGGGCCAACCCGCCAGGAATGTTGGCAAATAATATCGCCGAAAGGTTAGGTTGGGCTATGTTAGGTTATAGTACGTTATTGATGTATATAAAGGTTCCACGGTGACGTAGAGGCCAACTCGCCAGGAATGTTGTCAAATGTTACCGCCGAGATGTTAGGTTGGGTTAGGTTAGGTTATGTTACGCTATTGATGTATATAAAAGTCCCACGGTGACGTAGAGGCCAACTCGACAGGAATGTTGTCAAATATTAGTGCCGAGAGGTTGGGTTGGGTTAGGTTAGATTATATTATGTAATTGATGTATATAAAGGCCCCACGGAGACGTAGAGGCCAACCCGCCAGGAATATTGACAAATAATAGCGCCGAAAGGGTAGGTTGAGTTAGTTTATGTTATATTACGTTATTGATATATGTGAAGGTCCCACGGAGACGTAGAGGCCAACTCGCCAGGAATGTTGTCACATAATAGCGCCGAGTGGTTAGGTCGGGTTATATTAGGTTATATTACGTTATTGATGGATATGAAGGTCTCACGGAGACGTAGAGGCCAACACGCCAGGAATGTTGTCGAATATTAGTACCGAGATGTTAGGTTGGGTTAGGTTAGGTTATATTATGTTATTGATGTATATAAAGGCCCCACGGAGACGTAGAGGCCAACCCGCCAGGAATGTTGGCAAATAATACCGCCGAAAGGTTAGGTTGGGCTAGGTTAGGTTATATTACGTTATTGATGTATATAAAGGCCCCACCGAAACATAGAGGCCAACAAGCCAGGAATGTTGTCAAATATTACCGCCGAATGTTACGTTGGTTTAGGTTAGGTTAAATTACGTTATTGATGTATATGAAGGTCCCACGGAGAGGTAGAGGGCAACTCGCCAGGAATGTTGTCAAATATTGGTGCCGAGATGTTAGTTTGGGTTAGGTCAGGTAATATCACGCTATTGATGTATATGAAGGTCCAACGGTGAAGTAGAGGCCAACTCGCCAGGAATGTTGTCAAATATTACCGCCGAGATGTTACGTTGGGTTAGGTTAGGTTATATTACGTTATTGATGTATATAAAAGTCCCACGGAGACGTAGAGGCCAACTCGTCAGGAATGTTGTCAAATATTAGTGCCGAGAGGTTGGGTTGGGTTAGGTTAGGCTATATTATGTTATTGATGTATATAAAGGCCCCACGGAGACGTAAAGGCCAACCCGCCAGGAATGTTGTCAAATATTACCACCGAGATGATACGTTGGGCTAGGTTAGGTTATATTACGTTATTGATGTATATAAAGGTCCCACGGAGAGGTAGAGGCCAACTCGCCAGGAATGTTGTCAAATATTAGTGCCGAGATGATAGATTGGGTTAGGTTAGATTATATTACGTTATTGATGTATATAAAAGTCCCACGGTGACGTAGAGGCCAACTCGCCAGGAATGTTGTCAAATATTGGTGCCGAGATGATAGGTTGGGTTAGGTTAGATTATATTACGTTATTGATGTATATAAAAGTCCCACGGAGACGTAGGGGCCAACTCGACAGGAATGTTGTCAAATAATAGCGCCGAAAGGTTAGGTTGGGTTAGGTTAGGTTATATTACGTTATTGATGTATATGAAGGTCCCGCGGAGACGTAGAGGCCAACCCGCCAGGAATGTTGTCAAATAATAGCGCCGAAAGGTTAGGTTGGGTTAGTTTAGGTTATATTACGTTATTGATATATGTGAAGGTCCCACGGACACGTAGATGCCAACTCGCCAGGAATGTTGTCACATAATAGCGCCGAGTGGTTAGGTTGGGTTATATTAGGTTATATTACTTTATTGATGGATGTGAAGGCCTCACGGAGACGTAGACGCCAACTCGCCAGGAATGTTGGCAAATAATATCGCCGAAAGGTTAGGTTGGGCTAGGTTAGGTTATATTACGTTATTGATGTATATAAAGGTCCCACGGTGACGTAGAGGCCAACTCGACAGGAATGTTGTTAAATATTAGTGCCGAGAGGTTGGGTTGGGTTAGGTTAGGTTATATTATGTTATTGATGTATATAAAGGCCCCACGGAGACGTAGGGGCCAACCCGCCAGGAATGTTGGCAAATAATACCGCCGAAAGGTTAGGTTGGGCTAGGTTAGGTTATATTACGTTATTGATGTATATAAAGGCCCCACGGAAACATAGAGGCCAACAAGCCAGGAATGTTGTCAAATATTACCGCCGAATGTTACGTTGGTTTAGGTTAGGTTAAATTACGTTATTGATGTATATGAAGGTCCCACGGAGAGGTAGAGGGCAACTCGCCAGGAATGTTGTCAAATATTGGTGCCGAGATGTTAGTTTGGGTTAGGTCAGGTAATATCACGTTATTGATGTATATGAAGGTCCAACGGTGAAGTAGAGGCCAACTCGCCAGGAATGTTGTCAAATATTACCACCGATGTGTTAGGTTGGGCTAGGTTAGGTTATATTACGTTATTGATGTATATAAAGGTCCCACGGTGACGTAGAGGCCAACTCGACAGGAATGTTGTCAAATATTTGTGCCGAGAGGTTGGGTTGGGTTGGGTTAGGTTAGGTTATATTGTGTTATTGATGTATATAAAGGCCCCACGGAGACGTAAAGGCCAACCCGCCAGGAATGTTGGCAAATAATAGCGCCGAAAGGTTAGGTTGGGTTAGGCTAGGTTATATTACGCTACTGATGTATATAAAAGTCCCACGGTGCCGTAGAGGCCAACTCGCCAGGAATGTTGTCAAATATTACCGCCGAGATGTTACGTTGGGTTAGGTTAGATTATATTACGTTATTGATGTATATAAAAGTCCCACGGAGACGTAGAGGCCAACTCGTCAGGAATGTTGTCAAATATTAGTGCCGAGAGGTTGGGGTGGGTTAGGTTAGGTTATATTATGTTATTGATGTATATAAAGGCCCCACGGAGACGTAAAGGCCAACCCGCCAGGAATGTTGTCAAATATTACCACCGAGATGATACGTTGGGCTAGGTTAGGTTATATTACGTTATTGATGTATATAAACGTCCCACGGAAACATAGAGGCCAACAAGCCAGGAATGTTGTCAAATATTACCGCCGAGATGTTACGTTGGTTTAGGTTAGGTTAAATTACGTTATTGATGTATATGAAGGTCCCACGGAGAGGTAGAGGCCAAGTCGCCAGGAATGTTGTCAAATATTAGTGGCGAGATGATAGGTTGGGTTAGGTTAGATTATATTACGTTATTGATGTATATAAAAGTCCCACGGAGACGTAGAGGCCAACTCGTCAGGAATGTTGTCAAATATTAGTGCCGAGAGGTTGGGGTGGGTTAGGTTAGGTTATATTATGTTATTGATGTATATAAAGGCCCCACGGAGATGTAGAGGCCAACCCGCCAGGAATGTTGGCAAATAATATCGCCGAAAGGTTAGGTTGGGCTATGTTAGGTTATATTACGTTATTGATGTATATAAAGGTCCCACGGTGACGTAGAGGCCAACTCGCCAGGAATGTTGTCAAATATTACCGCCGAGATGTTACGTTGGGTTAGGTTAGGTTATATTACGTTATTGATGTATATAAAATTCCCACGCAGACGTAGAGGCCAACTTGCCAGGAATGTGGACAAATATTAGTACCGAGATGTTAGGTTGGGTTAGGTTAGGTTATATTACGCTATTTATGTATATAAAAGTCCCACGGAGACGTAGAGGCCAACTCGCCAGGAATGTTGTCAAATATTACCGCCGATATGATAGGTTGGGCTAGGTTAGGTTATATGACGTTATTGATGTATATAAAGGTCCCACGGAAACATAGAGGCCAACAAGCCAGGAATGTTGTCAAATACTACCGCCGAGATGTTACGTTGGTTTAGGTTAGGTTAAATTACGTTATTGATGTATATGAAGGTCCCACGGAGAGGTAGAGGCCAACTCGCCAGGAATGTTGTCAAATATTAGTGCCGAGATGTTAGGTTGGGTTAGGTTAGGTAATATTAAGTTATTGATGTATATAAAAGTCCCACGGAGACGTAGAGGCCAACTCGTCAGGAATGTTGTCAAATATTAGTGCCGAGAGGTTGGGGTGGGTTAGGTTAGGTTATATTATGTTATTGATGTATATAAAGGCCCCACGGAGACGTAAAGGCCAACCCGCCAGGAATGTTGTCAAATATTACCACCAAGACGATACGTTGGGCCAGGTTAGGTTATATTACGTTATTGATGTATATAAAGGTCCCACGGAAACATAGAGGCCAACAAGCCAGGAATGTTGTCAAATATTACCGCCGAGATGTTACGTTGGTTTAGGTTAGGTTAAATTACGTTATTGATGTATATGAAGGTCCCACGGAGAGGTAGAGGGCAACTCGCCAGGAATGTTGTCAAATATTGGTGCCGAGATGTTAGGTTAGGTTAGGTTAGGTAATATCACGTTATTGATGTATATGAAGGTCCCACGGTGGCGTAGAGGCCAACTCGCCAGGAATGTTGTCAAATATTACCACCGATGTGTTAGGTTGGGCTAGGTTAGGTTATATTACGTTATTGATGTATATAAAGGTCCCACGGTGACGTAGAGGCCAACTCGACAGGAATGTTGTCAAATATTAGTGCCGAGAGGTTGGGTTGGGTTGGGTTAGGTTAGGTTATATTATGTTATTGATGTATATAAAGGCCCCACGGAGACGTAAAGGCCAACCCGCCAGGAATGTTGTCAAATATTACCACCGAGATGATACGTTGGGCTAGGTTAGGTTATATTACGTTATTGATGTATATAAAGGTCCCACGGAAACATAGAGGCCAACAAACTAGGAATGTTGTCAAATATTACCGCCGAGATGTTACGTTGGTTTAGGTTAGGTTAAATTACGTTATTGATGTATATGAAGGTCCCACGGAGAGGTAGAGGCCAACTCGCCAGGAATGTTGTCAAATATTAGTGGCGAGATGATAGGTTGGGTTAGGTTAGATTATATTACGTTATTGATGTATATAAAAGTCCCACGGAGACGTAGAGGCCAACTCGTCAGGAATGTTGTCGAATATTAGTGCCGAGAGGTTGGGTTGGGTTAGGTTAGGTTATATTATTTTATTGATGTATATAAAGGCCCCACGGAGACGTAGAGGCCAACCCGCCAGGAATGTTGGCAAATAATATCGCCGAAAGGTTAGGTTGGGCTAGGTTAGGTTATATTACGTTATTGATGTATATAAACGTCCCACGGAAACATAGAGGCCAACAAGCCAGGAATGTTGTCAAATATTACCGCCGAGATGTTACGTTGGTTTAGGTTAGGTCAAATTACGTTATTGATGTATATGAAGGACCCACGGAGAGGTAGAGGCCAACTCGCCAGGAATGTTGTCAAATATTAGTGGCGAGATGATAGGTTGGGTTAGGTTAGATTATATTACGTTATTGATGTATATAAAAGTCCCACGGAGACGTAAAGGCCAACTCGTCAGGAATGTTGTCAAATATTAGTGCCGAGATGTTGGGGTGGGTTAGGTTAGTTTATATTATGTTATTGATGTATATAAAGGCCCCACGGAGATGTAGAGGCCAACCCGCCAGGAATGTTGGCAAATAATATCGCCGAAAGGTTAGGTTGGGCTATGTTAGGTTATACGACGTTATTGATGTATATAAAGGTCCCACGGAAACATAGAGGCCAACAAGCCAGGAATGTTGTCAAATACTACCGCCGAGATGTTACGTTGGTTTAGGTTATGTTATATTACGTTATTGATGTATATGAAGGTCCCACGGAGAGGTAGAGGCCAACTCGCCAGGAATGTTGTCGAATATTAGTACCGAGATGTTAGGTTGGGTTAGGTTAGGTTATATTAAGTTATTGATGTATATAAAGGTCCCATGGATACGTAGAGGCAACAAGACAGGAATGTGGTTAAGTATTACCTCCGAGACGTTATGTTGGGTTAGGTTACGTTATATTACGTTATTGATGTATAGAAAAGCCCCACGGAGACGTAGAGGCCAACTCGCCAGGAATGTTGTCAAATATTAGTGCCGAGAGGTTGGGTTGGGTTAGGTTAGGTTATATTACGCTATTGATGTATATAAAAGTCCGACGGTGACGTAGAGCCCAACTCGACAGGAATGTTGTCAAATAATAGCGCCGAAAGGTTAGGTTGGGTTAGGTTAGGTTATATTACGTTATTGATGTATATGAAGGTCCCGCGGAGACGTAGAGGCCAACCCGCCAGGAATGTTGTCAAATAATAGCGCCGAAAGGTTAGGTTGGGTTAGTTTAGGTTATATTACGTTATTGATATATGTGAAGGTCCCACGGACACGTAGCTGCCAACTCGCCAGGAATGTTGTCACATAACAGCGCCGAGTGGTTAGGTTGGGTTATATTAGGTTATATTACTTTATTGATGGATGTGAAGGCCTCACGGAGACGTAGACGCCAACTCGCCAGGAATGTTGGCAAATAATATCGCCGAAAGGTTAGGTTGGGCTAGGTTAGGTTATATTACGTTATTGGTGTATATAAAGGTCCCACGGAGACGTAGAGGCCAACTCGCCAGGAATGTTGTCAAATATTACCGCCGATGTGTTAGGTTGGATTAGGTTAGGTTATATTACGTTATTGATGTATATAAAGGTCCCACGGTGACGTAGAGGCCAACTCGCCAGGAATGTTGTCAAATATTACCGCCGAGATGTTACGTTGGGTTAGGTTAGGTTATATTACGTTATTGATGTATATAAAAGTCCCACGGAGACGTAGAGGCCAACTCGTCAGGAATGTTGTCAAATATTAGTGCCGAGAGGTTGGGTTGGGTTAGGTTAGGTTATATTATTTTATTGATGTATATAAAGGCCCCACGGAGACGTAGAGGCCAACCCGCCAGGAATGTTGGCAAATAATAGCGCCGAAAGGTTAGGTTGGGTTAGGCTAGGTTATATTACGCTACTGATGTATATAAAAGTCCCACGGAGACGTAGATGCCAACTCGCCAGGAATGTTGCCACATAATAGCGCCGAGTGGTTAGGTTGGGTTAGGTTAGGTTATATTACGCTATTGATGTATACAAAAGTCCCACGGATACCATGACGCCAATAAGCCAGGAATGTCGTCAAATAATAGCGCCGAAATGTTAGGCTGGGTTATGTAAGGTTATATTACGTTATTGATGTATATGAAGGTCCCACGGAGACGTAGAGGCCAACTCGCCAGGAATGTGGTCAAATATTACCGCCGATGTGTTAGGTTGGATTAGGTTAGGTTAAATTACGTTATTGATGTATATGAAGGTCCCACGGAGACGTAGAGGCCAACCCGCCAGGAATGTTGTCAAATAATAGCGCCGAAAGGTTAGGTTGGGTTAGGTTAGGTTATATTACGTTATTGATGTATATGAAGATCCCGCGGAGACGTAGAGGCCAACCCGCCAGGAATGTTGTCAAATAATAGCGCCGAAAGGTTAGGTTGGGTTAGTTTAGGTTATATTACGTTATTGATATATGTGAAGGTCCCACGGACACGTAGATGCCAACTCGCCAGGAATGTTGTCACATAATAGCGCCGAGTGGTTAGGTTGAGTTATATTAGGTTATATTACTTTATTGATGGATGTGAAGGCCTCACGGAGACGTAGACGCCAACTCGCCAGGAATGTTGGCAAATAATATCGCCGAAAGGTTAGGTTGGGCTAGGTTAGGTTATATTACGTTATTGATGTATATAAAGGTCCCACGGTGACGTAGAGGCCAACTCGACAGGAATGTTGTCAAATATTAGTGCCGAGAGGTTGGGTTGGGTTAGGTTAGGTTATATTATGTTATTGATGTATATAAAGGCCCCACGGAGACGTAGAGGCCAACCCGCCAGGAATGTTGGCAAATAATACCGCCGAAAGGTTAGGTTGGGCTAGGTTAGGTTATATTACGTTATTGATGTATATAAAGGTCCCACGGAAACATAGAGGCCAACAAGCCAGGAATGTTGTCAAATATTACCGCCGAGATGTTGCGTTGGTTTAGGTTAGGTTAAATTACGTTATTGATGTATATGAAGGACCCACGGAGAGGTAGAGGCCAACTCGCCAGGAATATTGTCAAATATTAGTGGGGAGATGATAGGTTGGGTTAGGTTAGATTATATTACGTTATTGATGTATATAAAAGTCCCACGGAGACGTAGAGGCCAACTCGTCAGGAATGTTGTCAAATATTACCGCCGAGATGTTACGTTGGTTTAGGTTAGGTTAAATTACGTTATTGATGTATATGAAGGTCCCACGTAGAGGTAGAGGCCAACTCGCCAGGAATGTTGTCAAATATTGGTGCCGAGATGATAGGTTGGGTTAGGTTAGGTTATATTACGCTATTGATGTATATAAAAGTCCCACGGTGACGTAGAGGCCAACTCGACAGGAATGTTGTCAAATATTAGTGCCGAGAGGTTGGGTTGGGTTAGGTTAGATTATATTATGTGATTGATGTATATAAAGGCCCCACGGAGACGTAGAGGCCAACCCGCCAGGAATATTGACAAATAATAGCGCCGAAAGGGTAGGTTGAGTTAGTTTATGTTATATTACGTTATTGATATATGTGAAGGTCCCACGGAGACGTAGAGGCCAACTCGCCAGGAATGTTGTCACATAATAGCGCCGAGTGGTTAGGTTGGGTTATATTAGGTTATATTACTTTATTGATGGATGTGAAGGCCTCACGGAGACGTAGACGCCAACTCGCCAGGAATGTTGGCAAATAATATCGCCGAAAGGTTAGGTTGGGCTAGGTTAGGTTATATTACGTTATTGATGTATATAAAGGTCCCACGGTGACGTAGAGGCCAACTCGACAGGAATGTTGTCAAATATTAGTGCCGAGAGGTTGGGTTGGGTTAGGTTAGGTTATATTATGTTATTGATGTATATAAAGGCCCCACGGAGACGTAGAGGCCAACCCGCCAGGAATGTTGGCAAATAATACCGCCGAAAGGTTAGGTTGGGCTAGGTTAGGTTATATTTCGTTATTGATGTATATAAAGGCCCCACGGAAACATAGAGGCCAACAAGCCAGGAATGTTGTCAAATATTACCGCCGAATGTTACGTTGGTTTAGGTTAGGTTAAATTACGTTATTGATGTATATGAAGGTCCCACGGAGAGGTAGAGGGCAACTCGCCAGGAATGTTGTCAAATATTGGTGCCGAGATGTTAGTTTGGGTTAGGTCAGGTAATATCACGTTATTGATGTATATGAAGGTCCAACGGTGAAGTAGAGGCCAACTCGCCAGGAATGTTGTCAAATATTTCCACCGATGTGTTAGGTTGGGCTAGGTTAGGTTATATTACGTTATTGATGTATATAAAGGTCCCACGGTGACGTAGAGGCCAACTCGACAGGAATGTTGTCAAATATTTGTGCCGAGAGGTTGGGTTGGGTTGGGTTAGGTTAGGTTATATTGTGTTATTGATGTATATAAAGGCCCCACGGAGACGTAAAGGCCAACCCGCCAGGAATGTTGGCAAATAATAGCGCCGAAAGGTTAGGTTGGGTTAGGCTAGGTTATATTACACTACTGATGTATATAAAAGTCCCACGGTGCCGTAGAGGCCAACTCGCCAGGAATGTTGTCAAATATTACCGCCGAGATGTTACGTTGGGTTAGGTTAGGTTATATTACGTTATTGATGTATATAAAAGTCCCACGGAGACGTAGAGGCCAACTCGTCAGGAATGTTGTCAAATATTAGTGCCGAGAGGTTGGGTTGGGTTAGGTTAGGTTATATTATTTTATTGATGTATATAAAGGCCCCACGGAGACGTAGAGGCCAACCCGCCAGGAATGTTGGCAAATAATATCGCCGAAAGGTTAGGTTGGGCTAGGTTAGGTTATATTACGTTATTGATATATATGAAGGTCCCACGGTGACGTAGAGGCCAACTCGACAGGAATGTTGTCAAATATTAGTGCCCAGAGGTTGGGTTGGGTTAGGTTAGGTTATATTATGTTATTGATGTATATAAAGGCCCCACGGAGACGTAAAGGCCAACCCGCCAGGAATGTTGTCAAATATTACCACCGAGATGATACGTTGGGCTAGGTTAGGTTATATTACGTTATTGATGTATATAAAGGTCCTACGGAAACATAGAGGCCAACAAGCCAGGAATGTTGTCAAATATTACCGCCGAGATGTTACGTTGTTTTAGGTTAGGTTAAATTACGTTATTGATGTATATGAAGGTCCCACGGAGAGGTAGAGGCCAACTCGCCAGGAATGTTGTCAAATATTAGTGGCGAGATGATAGGTTGGGTTAGGTTAGATTATATTACGTTATTGATGTATATAAAAGTCCCACGGAGACGTAGAGACCAACTCGTCAGGAATGTTGTCAAATATTAGTGCCGAGAGGTTGGGGTGGGTTAGGTTAGGTTATATTATGTTATTGATGTATATAAAGGCCCCACGGAGACGTAGGGGCCAACTCGACAGGAATGTTGTCAAATATTACCGCCGATATGATAGGTTGGGTTAGGCTAGGTTATATTACGCTACTGATGTATATAAAAGTCCCACGGTGACGTAGAGGCCAACTCGCCAGGAATGTTGTCAAATAATAGCGCCGAAAGGTTAGGTTGGGTTAGGTTATGTTATATTACGTTATTGATGTATATGAAGGTCCCGCGGAGACGTAGAGGCCAACCCGCCAGGAATGTTGTCAAATAATAGCGCCGAAAGGTTAGGTTGGGTTAGTTTAGGTTATATTACGTTATTGATATATGTGAAGGTCCCACGGACACGTAGATGCCAACTCGCCAGGAATGTTGTCACATAATAGCGCCGAGTGGTTAGGTCGGGTTATATTAGGTTATATTACGTTATTGATGGATATGAAGGTCTCACGGAGACGTAGAGCCCAGCTCGCCAGGAATGTTGTCAAATATTACCACCGAGATGAAACGTTGGGCTAGGTTAGGTTATATTACGTTATTGATGTATATAAAGGTCCCACGGAAACATAGAGGCCAACAAGCCAGGAATGTTGTCAAATATTACCGCCGATATGTTACGTTGGTTTAGGTTAGGTTAAATTACGTTATTGATGTATATGAAGGTCCCACGGAGAGGTAGAGGCCAACTCGCCAGGAATGTTGTCAAATATTAGTGCCGAGATGATAGATTGGGTTAGGTTAGATTATATTACGTTATTGATGTATATAAAAGTCCCACGGTGACGTAGAGGCCAACTCGCCAGGAATGTTGTCAAATATTGGTGCCGAGATGATAGGTTAGGTTGGGTTAGTTTAGGTTATATTACGTTATTGATATATGTGAAGGTCCCACGGACACGTAGATGCCAACTCGCCAGGAATGTTGTCACATAATAGCGCCGAGTGGTTAGGTTGGGTTATATTAGGTTATATTACTTTATTGATGGATGTGAAGGCCTCACGGAGACGTAGACGCCAACTCGCCAGGAATGTTGGCAAATAATATCGCCGAAAGGTTAGGTTGGGCTAGGTTAGGTTATATTACGTTATTGATGTATATAAAAGTCCCACGGAGACGTAGAGGCCAACTCGTCAGGAATGTTGTCAAATATTAGTGCCGTGAGGTTGGGTTGGGTTAGGTTAGGTTATATTATTTTATTGATGTATATAAAGGCCCCACGGAGACGTAGAGGCCAACCCGCCAGGAATGTTGGCAAATAATATCGCCGAAAGGTTAGGTTGGGCTAGGTTAGGTTATATTACGTTATTGATATATATAAAGGTCCCACGGTGACGTAGAGGCCAACTCGACAGGAATGTTGTCAAATATTAGTGCCCAGAGGTTGGGTTGGGTTAGGTTAGGTTATATTATGTTATTGATGTATATAAACGCCCCACGGAGACGTAAAGGCCAACCCGCCAGGAATGTTGTCAAATATTACCACCGAGATGATACGTTGGGCTAGGTTAGGTTATATTACGTTATTGATGTATATAAAGGTCCTACGGAAACATAGAGGCCAACAAGCTAGGAATGTTGTCAAATATTACCGCCGAGATGTTACGTTGGTTTAGGTTAGGTTAAATTACGTTATTGATGTATATGAAGGTCCCGCGGAGACGTAGAGGCCAACCCGCCAGGAATGTTGTCAAATAATAGCGCCGAAAGGTTAGGTTGGGTTAGTTTAGGTTATATTACGTTATTGATATATGTGAAGGTCCCACGGACACGTAGATGCCAACTCGCCAGGAATGTTGTCACATAATAGCGCCGAGTGGTTAGGTCGGGTTATATTAGGTTATATTACGTTATTGATGGATATGAAGGTCTCACGGAGACGTAGAGGCCAGCTCGCCAGGAATGTTGTCAAATATTACCACCGAGATGAAACGTTGGGCTAGGTTAGGTTATA
This sequence comes from Xylocopa violacea, assembly GCA_963969225.1. Classification (NCBI taxonomy): domain Eukaryota; kingdom Metazoa; phylum Arthropoda; class Insecta; order Hymenoptera; family Apidae; genus Xylocopa; species Xylocopa violacea. The sequence goes on from CAXAJV010000920.1 coordinate 2,615,914, forward strand.
TTACGTTATTGATGTATATAAAGGTCCCACGGAAACATAGAGGCCAACAAGCCAGGAATGTTGTCAAATATTACCGCCGATATGTTACGTTGGTTTAGGTTAGGTTAAATTACGTTATTGATGTATATGAAGGTCCCACGGAGAGGTAGAGGGCAACTCGCCAGGAATGTTGTCAAATATTGGTGCCGAGATGTTAGTTTGGGTTAGGTCAGGTAATATCACGTTATTGATGTATATGAAGGTCCAACGGTGAAGTAGAGGCCAACTCGCCAGGAATGTTGTCAAATATTACCACCGATGTGTTAGGTTGGGCTAGGTTAGGTTATATTACGTTATTGATGTATATAAAGGTCCCACGGTGACGTAGAGGCCAACTCGACAGGAATGTTGTCAAATATTTGTGCCGAGAGGTTGGGTTGGGTTGGGTTAGGTTAGGTTATATTGTGTTATTGATGTATATAAAGGCCCCACGGAGACGTAAAGGCCAACCCGCCAGGAATGTTGGCAAATAATAGCGCCGAAAGGTTAGGTTGGGTTAGGCTAGGTTATATTACGCTACTGATGTATATAAAAGTCCCACGGTGCCGTAGAGGCCAACTCGCCAGGAATGTTGTCAAATATTACCGCCGAGATGTTACGTTGGGTTAGGTTAGGTTATATTACGTTATTGATGTATATAAAAGTCCCACGGAGACGTAGAGGCCAACTCGTCAGGAATGTTGTCAAATATTAGTGCCGAGAGGTTGGGTTGGGTTAGGTTAGGTTATATTATTTTATTGATGTATATAAAGGCCCCACGGAGACGTAGAGGCCAACCCGCCAGGAATGTTGGCAAATAATATCGCCGAAAGGTTAGGTTGGGCTAGGTTAGGTTATATTACGTTATTGATATATATAAAGGTCCCACGGTGACGTAGAGGCCAACTCGACAGGAATGTTGTCAAATATTAGTGCCCAGAGGTTGGGTTGGGTTAGGTTAGGTTATATTATGTTATTGATGTATATAAAGGCCCCACGGAGACGTAAAGGCCAACCCGCCAGGAATGTTGTCAAATATTAGTGGCGAGATGATAGGTTGGGTTAGGTTAGATTATATTACGTTATTGATGTATATAAAAGTCCCACGGAGACGTAGAGGCCAACTCGTCAGGAATGTTGTCAAATATTAGTGCCGAGATGTTAGGTTGGGTTAGGTTAGGTTATATTACGCTATTTATGTATATAAAAGTCCCACGGAGACGTAGAGGCCAACTCGCCAGGAATGTTGTCAAATATTACCGCCGATATGATAGGTTGGGTTAGGCTAGGTTATATTACGCTACTGATGTATATAAAAGTCCCACGGTGACGTAGAGGCCAACTCGCCAGGAATGTTGTCAAATATTACCGCCGAGATGTTACGTTGGGTTAGGTTAGGTTATATTACGTTATTGATGTATATAAAAGTCCCACGGAGACGTAGAGGCCAACTCGTCAGGAATGTTGTCAAATATTAGTGCCGAGAAGTTGGGTTGGGTTAGGTCAGGTTATATTATTTTATTGATGTATATAAAGGCCCCACGGAGACGTAGAGGCCAACCCGCCAGGAATGTTGGCAAATAATATCGCCGAAAGGTTAGGTTGGGCTAGGTTAGGTTATATTACGTTATTGATATATATAAAGGTCCCACGGTGACGTAGAGGCCAACTCGACAGGAATGTTGTCAAATATTAGTGCCCAGAGGTTGGGTTGGGTTAGGTTAGGTTATATTATGTTATTGATGTATATAAAGGCCCCACGGAGACGTAAAGGCCAACCCGCCAGGAATGTTGTCAAATATTACCACCGAGATGATACGTTGGGCTAGGTTAGGTTATATTACGTTATTGATGTATATAAAGGTCCCACGGAAACATAGAGGCCAACAAGCCAGGAATGTTGTCAAATATTACCGCCGAGATGTTACGTTGGTTTAGGTTAGATTATATTACGTTATTGATGTATATGAAGGTCCCACGGAGACGTAGAGACCAACTCGTCAGGAATGTTCTCAAATATTAGTGCCGAGAGGTTGGGGTGGGTTAGGTTAGGTTATATTATGTTATTGATGTATATAAAGGCCCCACGGAGACGTAAAGGCCAACCCGCCAGGAATGTTGTCAAATATTACCACCGAGATGATACGTTGGGCTAGGTTAGGTTATATTACTTTATTGATGTATATAAACGTCCCACGGAAACATAGAGGCCAACAAGCCAGGAATGTTGTCAAATATTACCGCCGAGATGTTACGTTGGTTTAGGTTAGGTTAAATTACGTTATTGATGTATATGAAGGTCCCACGGAGAGGTAGAGGCCAACTCGCCAGGAATGTTGTCAAATATTAGTGGCGAGATGATAGGTTTGGTTAGGTTAGATTATATTACGTTATTGATGTATATAAAAGTCCCACGGGGACGTAGAGGCCAACTCGTCAGGCATGTTGTCAAATATTAGTGCCGAGAGGTTGGGGTGGGTTAGGTTAGGTTATATTATGTTATTGATGTATATAAAGGCCCCACGGAGATGTAGAGGCCAACCCGCCAGGAATGTTGGCAAATAATATCGCCGAAAGGTTAGGTTGGGCTATGTTAGGTTATATTACGTTATTGATGTATATAAAGGTCCCACGGTGACGTAGAGGCCAACTCGCCAGGAATGTTGTCAAATATTACCGCCGAGATGTTACGTTGGGTTAGGTTAGGTTATATTACGTTATTGATGTATATAAAATTCCCACGCAGACGTAGAGGCCAACTCGCCAGGAATGTGGACAAATATTAGTACCGAGATGTTAGGTTGGGTTAGGTTAGGTTATATGACGTTATTGATGTATATAAAGGTCCCACGGAAACATAGAGGCCAACAAGCCAGGAATGTTGTCAAATACTACCGCCGAGATGTTACGTTGGTTTAGGTTAGGTTAAATTACGTTATTGATGTATATGAAGGTCCCACGGACACGTAGATGCCAACTCGCCAGGAATGTTGTCACATAATAGCGCCGAGTGGTTAGGTCGGGTTATATTAGGTTATATTACGTTATTGATGGATATGAAGGTCTCACGGAGACGTAGAGGCCAGCTCGCCAGGAATGTTGTCAAATATTACCACCGAGATGAAACGTTGGGCTAGGTTAGGTTATATTACGTTATTGATGTATATAAAGGTCCCACGGAAACATAGAGGCCAACAAGCCAGGAATGTTGTCAAATATTACCGCCGATATGTTACGTTGGTTTAGGTTAGGTTAAATTACGTTATTGATGTATATGAAGGTCCCACGGAGAGGTAGAGGCCAACTCGCCAGGAATGTTGTCAAATATTAGTGCCGAGATGATAGATTGGGTTAGGTTAGATTATATTACGTTATTGATGTATATAAAAGTCCCACGGTGACGTAGAGGCCAACTCGCCAGGAATGTTGTCAAATATTGGTGCCGAGATGATAGGTTGGGTTAGGTTAGATTATATTACGTTATTGATGTATATAAAAGTCCCACGGAGACGTAGGGGCCAACTCGACAGGAATGTTGTCAAATAATAGCGCCGAAAGGTTAGGTTGGGTTAGGTTAGGTTATATTACGTTATTGATGTATATGAAGGTCCCGCGGAGACGTAGAGGCCAACCCGCAAGGAATGTTGTCAAATAATAGCGCCGAAAGGTTAGGTTGGGTTAGTTTAGGTTATATTACGTTATTGATATATGTGAAGGTCCCACGGACACGTAGATGCCAACTCGCCAGGAATGTTGTCACATAATAGCGCCGAGTGGTTAGGTTGGGTTATATTAGGTTATATTACTTTATTGATGGATGTGAAGGCCTCACGGAGACGTAGACGCCAACTCGCCAGGAATGTTGGCAAATAATAGCGCCGAAAGGTTAGGTTGGGTTAGGCTAGGTTATATTACGCTACTGATGTATATAAAAGTCCCACGGTGCCGTAGAGGCCAACTCGCCAGGAATGTTGTCAAATATTACCGCCGAGATGTTAGTTTGGGTTAGGTTAGGTTATATTACGTTATTGATGTATATGAAGGTCCAACGGAGACGTAAAGGCCAACTCGCCAGGAATGTTGGCAAATAATAGCGCCGAAAGGTTAGGTTGGGTTAGGCTAGGTTATATTACACTACTGATGTATATAAAAGTCCCACGGTGCCGTAGAGGCCAACTCGCCAGGAATGTTGTCAAATATTACCGCCGAGATGTTACGTTGGGTTAGGTTAGGTTATATTACGTTATTGATGTATATAAAAGTCCCACGGAGACGTAGAGGCCAACTCGTCAGGAATGTTGTCAAATATTAGTGCCGAGAGGTTGGGTTGGGTTAGGTTAGGTTATATTATTTTATTGATGTATATAAAGGCCCCACGGAGACGTAGAGGCCAACCCGCCAGGAATGTTGGCAAATAATATCGCCGAAAGGTTAGGTTGGGCTAGGTTAGGTTATATTACTTTATTGATATATATAAAGGTCCCACGGTGACGTAGAGGCCAACTCGACAGGAATGTTGTCAAATATTAGTGCCCAGAGGTTGGGTTGGGTTAGGTTAGGTTATATTATGTTATTGATGTATATAAACGCCCCACGGAGACGTAAAGGCCAACCCGCCAGGAATGTTGTCAAATATTACCACCGAGATGATACGTTGGGCTAGGTTAGGTTATATTACGTTATTGATGTATATAAAGGTCCTACGGAAACATAGAGGCCAACAAGCTAGGAATGTTGTCAAATATTACCGCCGAGATGTTACGTTGGTTTAGGTTAGGTTAAATTACGTTATTGATGTATATGAAGGTCCCGCGGAGACGTAGAGTCCAACCCGCCAGGAATGTTGTCAAATAATAGCGCCGAAAGGTTAGGTTGGGTTAGTTTTGGTTATATTACGTTATTGATATATGTGAAGGTCCCACGGACACGTAGATGCCAACTCGCCAGGAATGTTGTCACATAATAGCGCCGAGTGGTTAGGTCGGGTTATATTAGGTTATATTACGTTATTGATGGATATGAAGGTCTCACGGAGACGTAGAGGCCAGCTCGCCAGGAATGTTGTCAAATATTACCACCGAGATGAAACGTTGGGCTAGGTTAGGTTATATTACGTTATTGATGTATATAAAGGTCCCACGGAAACATAGAGGCCAACAAGCCAGGAATGTTGTCAAATATTACCGCCGATATGTTACGTTGGTTTAGGTTAGGTTAAATTACGTTATTGATGTATATGAAGGTCCCACGGAGAGGTAGAGGGCAACTCGCCAGGAATGTTGTCAAATATTGGTGCCGAGATGTTAGTTTGGGTTAGGTCAGGTAATATCACGTTATTGATGTATATGAAGGTCCAACGGTGAAGTAGAGGCCAACTCGCCAGGAATGTTGTCAAATATTACCACCGATGTGTTAGGTTGGGCTAGGTTAGGTTATATTACGTTATTGATGTATATAAAGGTCCCACGGTGACGTAGAGGCCAACTCGACAGGAATGTTGTCAAATATTTGTGCCGAGAGGTTGGGTTGGGTTGGGTTAGGTTAGGTTATATTGTGTTATTGATGTATATAAAGGCCCCACGGAGACGTAAAGGCCAACCCGCCAGGAATGTTGGCAAATAATAGCGCCGAAAGGTTAGGTTGGGTTAGGCTAGGTTATATTACGCTACTGATGTATATAAAAGTCCCACGGTGCCGTAGAGGCCAACTCGCCAGGAATGTTGTCAAATATTACCGCCGAGATGTTACGTTGGGTTAGGTTAGGTTATATTACGTTATTGATGTATATAAAAGTCCCACGGAGACGTAGAGGCCAACTCGTCAGGAATGTTGTCAAATATTAGTGCCGAGAGGTTGGGTTGGGTTAGGTTAGGTTATATTATTTTATTGATGTATATAAAGGCCCCACGGAGACGTAGAGGCCAACCCGCCAGGAATGTTGGCAAATAATATCGCCGAAAGGTTAGGTTGGGCTAGGTTAGGTTATATTACGTTATTGATATATATATAAAGGTCCCACGGTGACGTAGAGGCCAACTCGACAGGAATGTTGTCAAATATTAGTGCCCAGAGGTTGGGTTGGGTTAGGTTAGGTTATATTATGTTATTGATGTATATAAAGGCCCCACGGAGACGTAAAGGCCAAACCGCCAGGAATGTTGTCAAATATTAGTGGCGAGATGATAGGTTGGGTTAGGTTAGATTATATTACGTTATTGATGTATATAAAAGTCCCACGGAGACGTAGAGGCCAACTCGTCAGGAATGTTGTCAAATATTAGTGCCAAGATGTTAGGTTGGGTTAGGTTAGGTTATATTACGCTATTTATGTATATAAAAGTCCCACGGAGACGTAGAGGCCAACTCGCCAGGAATGTTGTCAAATATTACCGCCGATATGATAGGTTGGGTTAGGCTAGGTTATATTACGCTACTGATGTATATAAAAGTCCCACGGTGACGTAGAGGCCAACTCGCCAGGAATGTTGTCAAATATTACCGCCGAGATGTTACGTTGGGTTAGGTTAGGTTATATTACGTTATTGATGTATATAAAAGTCCCACGGAGACGTAGAGGCCAACTCGTCAGGAATGTTGTCAAATATTAGTGCCGAGAAGTTGGGTTGGGTTAGGTCAGGTTATATTATTTTATTGATGTATATAAAGGCCCCACGGAGACGTAGAGGCCAACCCGCCAGGAATGTTGGCAAATAATATCGCCGAAAGGTTAGGTTGGGCTAGGTTAGGTTATATTACGTTATTGATATATATATAAAGGTCCCACGGTGACGTAGAGGCCAACTCGACAGGAATGTTGTCAAATATTAGTGCCCAGAGGTTGGGTTGGGTTAGGTTAGGTTATATTATGTTATTGATGTATATAAAGGCCCCACGGAGACGTAAAGGCCAAACCGCCAGGAATGTTGTCAAATATTAGTGGCGAGATGATAGGTTGGGTTAGGTTAGATTATATTACGTTATTGATGTATATAAAAGTCCCACGGAGACGTAGAGGCCAACTCGTCAGGAATGTTGTCAAATATTAGTGCCGAGATGTTAGGTTGGGTTAGGTTAGGTTATATTACGCTATTTATGTATATAAAAGTCCCACGGAGACGTAGAGGCCAACTCGCCAGGAATGTTGTCAAATATTACCGCCGATATGATAGGTTGGGTTAGGCTAGGTTATATTACGCTACTGATGTATATAAAAGTCCCACGGTGACGTAGAGGCCAACTCGCCAGGAATGTTGTCAAATATTACCGCCGAGATGTTACGTTGGGTTAGGTTAGGTTATATTACGTTATTGATGTATATAAAAGTCCCACGGAGACGTAGAGGCCAACTCGTCAGGAATGTTGTCAAATATTAGTGCCGAGAAGTTGGGTTGGGTTAGGTCAGGTTATATTATTTTATTGATGTATATAAAGGCCCCACGGAGACGTAGAGGCCAACCCGCCAGGAATGTTGGCAAATAATATCGCCGAAAGGTTAGGTTGGGCTAGGTTAGGTTATATTACGTTATTGATATATATAAAGGTCCCACGGTGACGTAGAGGCCAACTCGACAGGAATGTTGTCAAATATTAGTGCCCAGAGGTTGGGTTGGGTTAGGTTAGGTTATATTATGTTATTGATGTATATAAAGGCCCCACGGAGACGTAAAGGCCAACCCGCCAGGAATGTTGTCAAATATTACCACCGAGATGATACGTTGGGCTAGGTTAGGTTATATTACGTTATTGATGTATATAAAGGTCCTACGGAAACATAGAGGCCAACAAGCTAGGAATGTTGTCAAATATTACCGCCGAGATGTTACGTTGGTTTAGGTTAGGTTAAATTACGTTATTGATGTATATGAAGGTCCCGCGGAGACGTAGAGGCCAACCCGCCAGGAATGTTGTCAAATAATAGCGCCGAAAGGTTAGGTTGGGTTAGTTTAGGTTATATTACGTTATTGATATATGTGAAGGTCCCACGGACACGTAGATGCCAACTCGCCAGGAATGTTGTCACATAATAGCGCCGAGTGGTTAGGTCGGGTTATATTAGGTTATATTACGTTATTGATGGATATGAAGGTCTCACGGAGACGTAGAGGCCAGCTCGCCAGGAATGTTGTCAAATATTACCACCGAGATGAAACGTTGGGCTAGGTTAGGTTATATTACGTTATTGATGTATATAAAGGTCCCACGGAAACATAGAGGCCAACAAGCCAGGAATGTTGTCAAATATTACCGCCGATATGTTACGTTGGTTTAGGTTAGGTTAAATTACGTTATTGATGTATATGAAGGTCCCACGGAGAGGTAGAGGGCAACTCGCCAGGAATGTTGTCAAATATTGGTGCCGAGATGTTAGTTTGGGTTAGGTCAGGTAATATCACGTTATTGATGTATATGAAGGTCCAACGGTGAAGTAGAGGCCAACTCGCCAGGAATGTTGTCAAATATTACCACCGATGTGTTAGGTTGGGCTAGGTTAGGTTATATTACGTTATTGATGTATATAAAGGTCCCACGGTGACGTAGAGGCCAACTCGACAGGAATGTTGTCAAATATTTGTGCCGAGAGGTTGGGTTGGGTTGGGTTAGGTTAGGTTATATTGTGTTATTGATGTATATAAAGGCCCCACGGAGACGTAAAGGCCAAACCGCCAGGAATGTTGTCAAATATTAGTGGCGAGATGATAGGTTGGGTTAGGTTAGATTATATTACGTTATTGATGTAATAAAAGTCCCACGGAGACGTAGAGGCCAACTCGTCAGGAATGTTGTCAAATATTAGTGCCGAGATGTTAGGTTGGGTTAGGTTAGGTTATATTACGCTATTTATGTATATAAAAGTCCCACGGAGACGTAGAGGCCAACTCGCCAGGAATGTTGTCAAATATTACCGCCGATATGATAGGTTGGGTTAGGCTAGGTTATATTACGCTACTGATGTATATAAAAGTCCCACGGTGACGTAGAGGCCAACTCGCCAGGAATGTTGTCAAATATTACCGCCGAGATGTTACGTTGGGTTAGGTTAGGTTATATTACGTTATTGATGTATATAAAAGTCCCACGGAGACGTAGAGGCCAACTCGTCAGGAATGTTGTCAAATATTAGTGCCGAGAAGTTGGGTTGGGTTAGGTCAGGTTATATTATTTTATTGATGTATATAAAGGCCCCACGGAGACGTAGAGGCCAACCCGCCAGGAATGTTGGCAAATAATATCGCCGAAAGGTTAGGTTGGGCTAGGTTAGGTTATATTACGTTATTGATATATATAAAGGTCCCACGGTGACGTAGAGGCCAACTCGACAGGAATGTTGTCAAATATTAGTGCCCAGAGGTTGGGTTGGGTTAGGTTAGGTTATATTATGTTATTGATGTATATAAAGGCCCCACGGAGACGTAAAGGCCAACCCGCCAGGAATGTTGTCAAATATTACCACCGAGATGATACGTTGGGCTAGGTTAGGTTATATTACGTTATTGATGTATATAAAGGTCCTACGGAAACATAGAGGCCAACAAGCTAGGAATGTTGTCAAATATTACCGCCGAGATGTTACGTTGGTTTAGGTTAGGTTAAATTACGTTATTGATGTATATGAAGGTCCCGCGGAGACGTAGAGGCCAACCCGCCAGGAATGTTGTCAAATAATAGCGCCGAAAGGTTAGGTTGGGTTAGTTTAGGTTATATTACGTTATTGATATATGTGAAGGTCCCACGGACACGTAGATGCCAACTCGCCAGGAATGTTGTCACATAATAGCGCCGAGTGGTTAGGTCGGGTTATATTAGGTTATATTACGTTATTGATGGATATGAAGGTCTCACGGAGACGTAGAGGCCAGCTCGCCAGGAATGTTGTCAAATATTACCACCGAGATGAAACGTTGGGCTAGGATAGGTTATATTACGTTATTGATGTATATAAAGGTCCCACGGAAACATAGAGGCCAACAAGCCAGGAATGTTGTCAAATATTACCGCCGATATGTTACGTTGGTTTAGGTTAGGTTAAATTACGTTATTGATGTATATGAAGGTCCCACGGAGAGGTAGAGGGCAACTCGCCAGGAATGTTGTCAAATATTGGTGCCGAGATGTTAGTTTGGGTTAGGTCAGGTAATATCACGTTATTGATGTATATGAAGGTCCAACGGTGAAGTAGAGGCCAACTCGCCAGGAATGTTGTCAAATATTACCACCGATGTGTTAGGTTGGGCTAGGTTAGGTTATATTACGTTATTGATGTATATAAAGGTCCCACGGTGACGTAGAGGCCAACTCGACAGGAATGTTGTCAAATATTTGTGCCGAGAGGTTGGGTTGGGTTGGGTTAGGTTAGGTTATATTGTGTTATTGATGTATATAAAGGCCCCACGGAGACGTAAAGGCCAACCCGCCAGGAATGTTGGCAAATAATAGCGCCGAAAGGTTAGGTTGGGTTAGGCTAGGTTATATTACGCTACTGATGTATATAAAAGTCCCACGGTGCCGTAGAGGCCAACTCGCCAGGAATGTTGTCAAATATTACCGCCGAGATGTTACGTTGGGTTAGGTTAGGTTATATTACGTTATTGATGTATATAAAAGTCCCACGGAGACGTAGAGGCCAACTCGTCAGGAATGTTGTCAAATATTAGTGCCGAGAGGTTGGGTTGGGTTAGGTTAGGTTATATTATTTTATTGATGTATATAAAGGCCCCACGGAGACGTAGAGGCCAACCCGCCAGGAATGTTGGCAAATAATATCGCCGAAAGGTTAGGTTGGGCTAGGTTAGGTTATATTACGTTATTGATATATATAAAGGTCCCACGGTGACGTAGAGGCCAACTCGACAGGAATGTTGTCAAATATTAGTGCCCAGAGGTTGGGTTGGGTTAGGTTAGGTTATATTATGTTATTGATGTATATAAAGGCCCCACGGAGACGTAAAGGCCAACCCGCCAGGAATGTTGTCAAATATTAGTGGCGAGATGATAGGTTGGGTTAGGTTAGATTATATTACGTTATTGATGTATATAAAAGTCCCACGGAGACGTAGAGGCCAACTCGTCAGGAATGTTGTCAAATATTAGTGCCGAGATGTTAGGTTGGGTTAGGTTAGGTTATATTACGCTATTTATGTATATAAAAGTCCCACGGAGACGTAGAGGCCAACTCGCCAGGAATGTTGTCAAATATTACCGCCGATATGATAGGTTGGGTTAGGCTAGGTTATATTACGCTACTGATGTATATAAAAGTCCCACGGTGACGTAGAGGCCAACTCGCCAGGAATGTTGTCAAATATTACCGCCGAGATGCTACGTTGGGTTAGGTTAGGTTATATTACGTTATTGATGTATATAAAAGTCCCACGGAGACGTAGAGGCCAACTCGTCAGGAATGTTGTCAAATATTAGTGCCGAGAAGTTGGGTTGGGTTAGGTCAGGTTATATTATTTTATTGATGTATATAAAGGCCCCACGGAGACGTAGAGGCCAACCCGCCAGGAATGTTGGCAAATAATATCGCCGAAAGGTTAGGTTGGGCTAGGTTAGGTTATATTACGTTATTGATATATATAAAGGTCCCACGGTGACGTAGAGGCCAACTCGACAGGAATGTTGTCAAATATTAGTGCCCAGAGGTTGGGTTGGGTTAGGTTAGGTTATATTATGTTATTGATGTATATAAAGGCCCCACGGAGACGTAAAGGCCAACCCGCCAGGAATGTTGTCAAATATTACCGCCGAGATGTTACGTTGGGTTAGGTTAGGTTATATTACGTTATTGATGTATATAAAAGTCCCACGGAGACGTAGAGGCCAACTCGTCAGGAATGTTGTCAAATATTAGTGCCGAGAAGTTGGGTTGGGTTAGGTCAGGTTATATTATTTTATTGATGTATATAAAGGCCCCACGGAGACGTAGAGGCCAACCCGCCAGGAATGTTGGCAAATAATATCGCCGAAAGGTTAGGTTGGGCTAGGTTAGGTTATATTACGTTATTGATATATATAAAGGTCCCACGGTGACGTAGAGGCCAACTCGACAGGAATGTTGTCAAATATTAGTGCCCAGAGGTTGGGTTGGGTTAGGTTAGGTTATATTATGTTATTGATGTATATAAAGGCCCCACGGAGACGTAAAGGCCAACCCGCCAGGAATGTTGTCAAATATTACCACCGAGATGATACGTTGGGCTAGGTTAGGTTATATTACGTTATTGATGTATATAAAGGTCCCACGGAAACATAGAGGCCAACAAGCCAGGAATGTTGTCAAATATTACCGCCGAGATGTTACGTTGGTTTAGGTTAGGTTAAATTACGTTATTGATGTATATGAAGGTCCCACGGAGAGGTAGAGGCCAACTCGCCAGGAATGTTGTCAAATATTAGTGGCGAGATGATAGGTTGGGTTAGGTTAGATTATATTACGTTATTGATGTATATAAAAGTCCCACGGAGACGTAGAGACCAACTCGTCAGGAATGTTGTCAAATATTAGTGCCGAGAGGTTGGGGTGGGTTAGGTTAGGTTATATTATGTTATTGATGTATATAAAGGCCCCACGGAGACGTAGAGGCCAACCCGCCAGGAATGTTGGCAAATAATATCGCCGAAAGGTTAGGTTGGGCTAGGTTAGGTTATATTACGTTATTGATATATATAAAGGTCCCACGGTGACGTAGAGGCCAACTCGACAGGAATGTTGTCAAATATTAGTGCCCAGAGGTTGGGTTGGGTTAGGTTAGGTTATATTATGTTATTGATGTATATAAAGGCCCCACGGAGACGAAAAGGCCAACCCGCCAGAAATGTTGTCAAATATTACCACCGAGATGATACGTTGGGCTAGGTTAGGTTATATTACGTTATTGATGTATATAAAGGTCCCACGGAAACATAGAGGCCAACAAGGCAGGAATGTTGTCAAATATTACCGCCGAGATGTTACGTTGGTTTAGGTTAGGTTAAATTACGTTATTGATGTATATGAAGGTCCCACGGAGAGGTAGAGGCCAACTCGCCAGGAATGTTGTCAAATATTAGTGGCGAGATGATAGGTTGGGTTAGGTTAGATTATATTACGTTATTGATGTATATAAAAGTCCCACGGAGACGTAGAGACCAACTCGTCAGGAATGTTGTCAAATATTAGTGCCGAGAGGTTGGGGTGGGTTAGGTTAGGTTATATTATGTTATTGATGTATATAAAGGCCCCACGGAGACGTAAAGGCCAACCCGCAAGGAATGTTGTCAAATATTACCACCGAGATGATACGTTGGGCTAGGTTAGGTTATATTACGTTATTGATGTATATAAACGTCCCACGGAAACATAGAGGCCAACAAGCCAGGAATGTTGTCAAATATTACCGCCGAGATGTTACGTTGGTTTAGGTTAGGTTAAATTACGTTATTGATGTATATGAAGGTCCCACGGAGAGGTAGAGGCCAACTCGCCAGGAATGTTGTCAAATATTAGTGGCGAGATGATAGGTTGGGTTAGGTTAGATTATATTACGTTATTGATGTATATAAAAGTCCCACGGAGACGTAGAGGCCAACTCGTCAGGAATGTTGTCAAATATTAGTGCCGAGATGTTAGGTTGGGTTAGGTTAGGTTATATTACGCTATTTATGTATATAAAAGTCCCACGGAGACGTAGAGGCCAACTCGCCAGGAATGTTGTCAAATATTACCGCCGATATGATAGGTTGGGTTAGGCTAGGTTATATTACGCTACTGATGTATATAAAAGTCCCACGGTGACGTAGAGGCCAACTCGCCAGGAATGTTGTCAAATATTACCGCCGAGATGTTACGTTGGGTTAGGTTAGGTTATATTACGTTATTGATGTATATAAAACTCCCACGGAGACGTAGAGGCCAACTCGTCAGGAATGTTGTCAAATATTAGTGCCGAGAGGTTGGGTTGGGTTAGGTCAGGTTATATTATTTTATTGATGTATATAAAGGACCCACGGAGACGTAGAGGCCAACCCGCCAGGAATGTTGGCAAATAATATCGCCGAAAGGTTAGGTTGGGCTAGGTTAGGTTATATTACGTTATTGATATATATAAAGGTCCCACGGTGACGTAGAGGCCAACTCGACAGGAATGTTGTCAAATATTAGTGCCCAGAGGTTGGGTTGGGTTAGGTTAGGTTATATTATGTTATTGATGTATATAAAGGCCCCACGGAGACGTAAAGGCCAACCCGCCAGGAATGTTGTCAAATATTACCACCGAGATGATACGTTGGGCTAGGTTAGGTCATATTACGTTATTGATGTATATAAAGGTCCCACGGAAACATAGAGGCCAACAAGCCAGGAATGTTGTCAAATATTACCGCCGAGATGTTACGTTGGTTTAGGTTAGGTTAAATTACGTTATTGATGTATATGAAGGTCCCACGGAGAGGTAGAGGCCAACTCGCCAGGAATGTTGTCAAATATTAGTGGCGAGATGATAGGTTGGGTTAGGTTAGATTATATTACGTTATTGATGTATATAAAAGTCCCACGGAGACGTAGAGACCAACTCGTCAGGAATGTTGTCAAATATTAGTGCCGAGAGGTTGGGGTGGGTTAGGTTAGGTTATATTATGTTATTGATGTATATAAAGGCCCCACGGAGACGTAAAGGCCAACCCGCAAGGAATGTTGTCAAATATTACCACCGAGATGATACGTTGGGCTAGGTTAGGTTATATTACGTTATTGATGTATATAAACGTCCCACGGAAACATAGAGGCCAACAAGCCAGGAATGTGGACAAATATTAGTACCGAGATGTTAGGTTGGGTTAGGTTAGGTTATATTACGCTATTTATGTATATAAAAGTCCCACGGAGACGTAGAGGCCAACTCGCCAGGAATGTTGTCAAATATTACCGCCGATATGATAGGTTGGGCTAGGTTAGGTTATATGACGTTATTGATGTATATAAAGGTCCCACGGAAACATAGAGGCCAACAAGCCAGGAATGTTGTCAAATACTACCGCCGAGATGTTACGTTGGTTTAGGTTAGGTTAAATTACGTTATTGATGTATATGAAGGTCCCACGGAGAGGTAGAGGCCAACTCGCCAGGAATGTTGTCAAATATTAGTGCCGAGATGTTAGGTTGGGTTAGGTTAGGTAATATTAAGTTATTGATGTATATGAAGGTCCCACGGTGACGTAGAGGCCAACTCGCCAGGAATGTTGTCAAATATTACCGCCGATATGATAGGTTGGGCTAGGTTAGGTTATATTACGTTATTGATGTATATAAAGGTCCCACGGAAACATAGAGGTCAACAAGCCAGGAATGTTGTCAAATATTACCGCCGATATGTTATGTTGGTTTAGGTTAGGTTAAATTACGTTATTGATGTATATGAAGGTCCCACGGAGAGGTAGAGGCCAACTCGCCAGGAATGTTGTCAAATATTAGTGCCGAGGTGTTAGGTTGGGTTAGGTTAGGTAATATTACGTTATTGATGTATATGAAGGTCCCACGGAGACGTAGAGGCCAACTCGCCAGGAATGTTGTCAAATATTTCCACCGAGGTGTTAGGTTGGGTTAGGTTAGGTTATATTACGTTATTGATGTATATAACGGTCCCACGGAAACATAGATGTCAACAAGCCAAGAATGTTGTCAAATACTACCGCCGAGATGTTACGTTGGTTTAGGTTAGGTTAAATTACGTTATTGATGTATATAAAAGTCCCACGGAGACGTAGAGGCCAACTCGCCAGGAATGTGGTCAAATATTACCGCCGATATGATAGGTTGGGTTAGGTTACGTTATATTACGTTATTGATGTGTATGAAGGTCTCACGGTGAGGTAGAGGCCAACTCGACAGGAATGTTGTCAAATATTAGTGCCGACATGTTAGGTTGGGTTATGATACGTTAAATTACGTTATTGATGTATATGAAGGTCCCACGGAGACGTAGAGGCCAACTCGCCAGGAATGTTGTCAAATATTACCGCCGATATGATAGGTTGGGCTAGGTTAGGTTATATGACGTTATTGATGTATATAAAGGTCCCACGGAAACATAGAGGCCAACAAGCCAGGAATGTTGTCAAATACTACCGCCGAGATGTTACGTTGGTTTAGGTTAGGTTAAATTACGTTATTGATGTATATGAAGGTCTCACGGAGAGGTAGAGGCCAACTCGCCAGGAATGTTGTCAAATATTAATGCCGAGATGTTAGGTTGGGTTAGGTTAGGTAATATTAAGTTATTGATGTATATGAAGGTCCCACGGTGACGTAGAGGCCAACTCGCCAGGAATGTTGTCAAATATTACCGCCGAGATGTTAGGTTGGGTTAGGTTATGTTATATTACGTTATTGATGTATATGAAGGTCCCACGGAGAGGTAGAGGCCACTCGCCAGGAATGTTGTCAAATATTAGTGCCGAGATGTTAGGTTGGGTTAGGTTAGGTAATATTAAATTATTGATGTATATGAAGGTCCCACAGTGACGTAGGGGCCAACTCGCCAGGAATGTTGTCAAATATTACCGCCGATGTGTTAGGTTGGGTTAGGTTAGGTTATATTACGTTATTGATGTGTATGAAGGCCCCACGGAGACGTAGAGGCCAACTCGCCAGGAATGTTGTCAAATATTACCGCCGATATGATAGGTTGGGCTAGGTTAGGTTATATGACGTTATTGATGTATATAAAGGTCCCACGGAAACATAGAGGCCAACAAGCCAGGAATGTTGTCAAATACTACCGCCGAGATGTTACGTTGGTTTAGGTTAGGTTAAATTACGTTATTGATGTATATAAAAGTCCCACGGAGACGTAGAGGCCAACTCGCCAGGAATGTGGTCAAATATTACCGCCGATGTGATAGGTTGGGTTAGGGTACGTTAGATTACGTTATTGATGTATATGAAGGTCTCACGGTGAAGTAGAGGCCAACTCGACAGGAATGTTGTCAAATATTAGTGCCGACATGTTAGGTTGGGTTAGGATACGTTAAATTACGTTATTGATGTATATAAAAGTCCCACGGAGACGTAGAGGTCAACTCGCCAGGAATGTTGTCAAATATTACCGCCGAGATGATAGGTTGGGCTAGGTTAGGTTATATGACGTTATTGATGTATATAAAGGTCCCACGGAAACATAGAGGCCAACAAGCCAGGAATGTTGTCAAATATTACCGCCGATATGATAGGTTGGGCTAGGTTAGGTTATATGACGTTATTGATGTATATAAAGGTCCCACAGAAACATAGAGGCCAACAAGCCAGGAATGTTGTCAAATACTACCGCCGAGATGTTACGTTGGTTTAGGTTAGGTTAAATTACGTTATTGATGTATATGAAGGTCTCACGGAGATGTAGAGGCCAACTCGCCAGGAATGTTGTCAAATATTAGTGCCGAGATGTTAGGTTGGGTTAGGTTAGGTAATATTAAGTTATTGATGTATATAAAGGTCCCACGGTGACGTAGAGGCCAACTCGCCAGGAATGTTGTCAAATATTACCGCCGAGATGTTAGGTTGGGTTAGGTTATGTTATATTACGTTATTGATATATATGAAGGTCCCACGGAGAGGTAGAGGCCAACTCGCCAGGAATGTTGTCAAATATTAGTGCCGAGATGTTAGGTTGGGTTAGGTTAGGTAATATTAAGTTATTGATGTATATGAAGGTCCCACGGTGACGTAGAGGCCAACTCGCCAGGAATGTTGTCAAATATTACCGCCGATGTGTTAGGTTGGGTCAGGTTAGGTTATATTACGTTATTGATGTGTATGAAGGCCCCACGGAGACGTAGAGGCCAACTCGCCAGGAATGTTGTCAAATATTACCGCCCATATGATAGGTTGGGCTAGGTTAGGTTATATTACGTTATTGATGTGTATGAAGGTGTCACGGAGACGTAGAGGCCAACTCGCCAGGAATGTTGTCAAATATTACCGCCGAGGTGTTAGGTTGGGTTAGGTTAGGTTATATTACGTTATTGATGTATATAAAGGTCCCACGGAAACATAGAGGCCAACAAGCAAGGAATGTTGTCAAATATTACAGCCGAGATGTTACGTTGGGGTATATTAGGTTAAATTACGTTATTGATGTATATAAAAGTCCCACGGAGACGTAGAGGCCAACTCGCCAGGAATATTGTCATATAATAGCGCCGAGTGGTTAGGTTGGGTTATATTAGGTTATATTACGTTATTGATGGATATGAAGGTGCCACGGAGACGTAAAGGCCAACTCGCCAGGAATGTTGTCAAATATTACCGCCGAGATGTTAGGTTGGGTTAGGTTAGGTTATATTACGTTATTGATATATATAAAGGTCCCACGGAAACGTAGAGGCCAACTCGACAGGAATGTTTTCAAATATTACCGCCGAGATGATAGGTTGGCTTAGGTTAGGTTATATTACGTTATTGATGTATGTCAAGGTCCCACGGAGACGTAGAGGCCAACTCGCCAGGAATGTTGTAAAATATTAGTACCGAAATATTAGATTGGGTTAGGTTAGGTTATATTACGCTATTGATGTATATAAAAGTCCCACGGATACGTAGAGGCCAACTCGACAGGAATGTTGTCAAATAATAGCGCCGAAATCTTAGGTTGGGTTAGGTTAGGTTATATTACGTTATTGATATATATAAAGGTCCCACGGTGACGTAGAGGCCAACTCGACAGGAATGTTGTCAAATATTAGTGCCCAGAGATTGGGTTGGGTTAGGTTAGGTTATATTATGTTATTGATGTATATAAAGGCCCCACGGAGACGTAAAGGCCAACCCGCCAGGAATGTTGTCAAATATTACCACCGAGATGATACGTTGTGCTAGGTTAGGTTATATTACGTTATTGATGTATATAAAGGTCCCACGGAAACATAGAGGCCAACAAGCCAGGAATGTTGTCAAATATTACCGCCGAGATGTTACGTTGGTTTAGGTTAGGTTAAATTACGTTATTGATGTATATGAAGGTCCCACGGAGAGGTAGAGGCCAACTCGCCAGGAATGTTGTCAAATATTAGTGGCGAGATGATAGGTTGGGTTAGGTTAGATTATATTACGTTATTGATGTATATAAAAGTCCCACGGAGACGTAGAGACCAACTCGTCAGGAATGTTGTCAAATATTAGTGCCGAGAGGTTGGGGTGGGTTAGGTTAGGTTATATTATGTTATTGATGTATATAAAGGCCCCACGGAGACGTAAAGGCCAACCCGCCAGGAATGTTGTCAAATATTACCACCGAGATGATACGTTGGGCTAGGTTAGGTTATATTACTTTATTGATGTATATAAACGTCCCACGGAAACATAGAGGCCAACAAGCCAGAAATGTTGTCAAATATTACCGCCGAGATGTTACGTTGGTTTAGGTTAGGTTAAATTACGTTATTGATGTATATGAAGGTCCCACGGAGAGGTAGAGGCCAACTCGCCAGGAATGTTGTCAAATATTAGTGGCGAGATGATAGGTTGGGTTAGGTTAGATTATATTACGTTATTGATGTATATAAAAGTCCCACGGAGACGTAGAGGCCAACTCGTCAGGAATGTTGTCAAATATTAGTGCCGATAGGTTGGGGTGGGTTAGGTTAGGTTATATTATGTTATTGATGTATATAAAGGCCCCACGGAGATGTAGAGGCCAACCCGCCAGGAATGTTGGCAAATAATATCGCCGAAAGGTTAGGTTGGGCTATGTTAGGTTATATTACGTTATTGATGTATATAAAGGTCCCACGGTGACGTAGAGGCCAACTCGCCAGGAATGTTGTCAAATATTACCGCCGAGATGTTACGTTGGGTTAGGTTAGGTTATATTACGTTATTGATGTATATAAAATTCCCACGCAGACGTAGAGGCCAACTCGCCAGGAATGTGGACAAATATTAGTACCGAGATGTTAGGTTGGGTTAGGTTAGGTTATATTACGCTATTTATGTATATAAAAGTCCCACGGAGACGTAGAGGCCAACTCGCCAGGAATGTTGTCAAATATTACCGCCGATATGATAGGTTGGGCTAGGTTAGGTTATATGACGTTATTGATGTATATAAAGGTCCCACGGAAACATAGAGGCCAACAAGCCAGGAATGTTGTCAAATACTACCGCCGAGATGTTACGTTGGTTTAGGTTAGGTTAAATTACGTTATTGATGTATATGAAGGTCCCACGGAGAGGTAGAGGCCAACTCGCCAGGAATGTTGTCAAATATTAGTGCCGAGATGTTAGGTTGGGTTAGGTTAGGTAATATTAAGTTATTGATGTATATGAAGGTCCCACGGTGACGTAGAGGCCAACTCGCCAGGAATGTTGTCAAATATTACCGCCGAGATGTTAGGTTGGGTTAGGTTATGTTATATTACGTTATTGATGTATATGAAGGTCCCACGGAGAGGTAGAGGCCAACTCGCCAGGAATGTTGTCAAATATTAGTGCCGAGGTGTTAGGTTGGGTTAGGTTAGGTAATATTAAGTTATTGATGTATATGAAGGTCCCACGGTGACGTAGAGGCCAACTCGCCAGGAATGTTGTCAAATATTACCGCCGATGTGTTAGGTTGGGTTAGGTTAGGTTATATTACGTTATTGATGTGTATGAAGGCCCCACGGAGACGTAGAGGCCAACTCGCCAGGAATGTTGTCAAATATTACCGCCGATATGATAGGTTGGGCTAGGTTAGGTTATATTACGTTATTGATGTATATAAAGGTCCCACGGAAACATAGAGGTCAACAAGCCAGGAATGTTGTCAAATATTACCGCCGATATGTTATGTTGGTTTAGGTTAGGTTAAATTACGTTATTGATGTATATGAAGGTCCCACGGAGAGGTAGAGGCCAACTCGCCAGGAATGTTGTCAAATATTAGTGCCGAGGTGTTAGGTTGGGTTAGGTTAGGTAATATTACGTTATTGATGTATATGAAGGTCCCACGGAGACGTAGAGGCCAACTCGCCAGGAATGTTGTCAAATATTTCCACCGAGGTGTTAGGTTGGGTTAGGTTAGGTTATATTACGTTATTGATGTATATAACGGTCCCACGGAAACATAGATGTCAACAAGCCAAGAATGTTGTCAAATACTACCGCCGAGATGTTACGTTGGTTTAGGTTAGGTTAAATTACGTTATTGATGTATATAAAAGTCCCACGGAGACGTAGAGGCCAACTCGCCAGGAATGTGGTCAAATATTACCGCCGATATGATAGGTTGGGTTAGGTTACGTTATATTACGTTATTGATGTGTATGAAGGTCTCACGGTGAGGTAGAGGCCAACTCGACAGGAATGTTGTCAAATATTAGTGCCGACATGTTAGGTTGGGTTAGGATACGTTAAATTACGTTATTGATGTATATGAAGGTCCCACGGAGACGTAGAGGCCAACTCGCCAGGAATGTTGTCAAATATTACCGCCGATATGATAGGTTGGGCTAGGTTAGGTTATATGACGTTATTGATGTATATAAAGGTCCCACGGAAACATAGAGGCCAACAAGCCAGGAATGTTGTCAAATACTACCGCCGAGATGTTACGTTGGTTTAGGTTAGGTTAAATTACGTTATTGATGTATATGAAGGTCTCACGGAGAGGTAGAGGCCAACTCGCCAGGAATGTTGTCAAATATTAATGCCGAGATGTTAGGTTGGGTTAGGTTAGGTAATATTAAGTTATTGATGTATATGAAGGTCCCACGGTGACGTAGAGGCCAACTCGCCAGGAATGTTGTCAAATATTACCGCCGAGATGTTACGTTGGGTTAGGTTAGGTTATATTACGTTATTGATGTATATAAAATTCCCACGCAGACGTAGAGGCCAACTCGCCAGGAATGTGGACAAATATTAGTACCGAGATGTTAGGTTGGGTTAGGTTAGGTTATATTACGCTATTTATGTATATAAAAGTCCCACGGAGACGTAGAGGCCAACTCGCCAGGAATGTTGTCAAATATTACCGCCGATATGATAGGTTGGGCTAGGTTAGGTTATATGACGTTATTGATGTATATAAAGGTCCCACGGAAACATAGAGGCCAACAAGCCAGGAATGTTGTCAAATACTACCGCCGAGATGTTACGTTGGTTTAGGTTAGGTTAAATTACGTTATTGATGTATATGAAGGTCCCACGGAGAGGTAGAGGCCAACTCGACAGGAATGTTGTCAAATATTAGTGCCGAGATGTTAGGTTGGGTTAGGTTAGGTAATATTAAGTTATTGATGTATATGAAGGTCCCACGGTGACGTAGAGGCCAACTCGCCAGGAATGTTGTCAAATATTACCGCCGAGATGTTAGGTTGGGTTAGGTTATGTTATATTACGTTATTGATGTATATGAAGGTCCCACGGAGAGGTAGAGGCCAACTCGCCAGGAATGTTGTCAAATATTAGTGCCGAGGTGTTAGGTTGGGTTAGGTTAGGTAATATTAAGTTATTGATGTATATGAAGGTCCCACGGTGACGTAGAGGCCAACTCGCCAGGAATGTTGTCAAATATTACCGCCGATGTGTTAGGTTGGGTTAGGTTAGGTTATATTACGTTATTGATGTGTATGAAGGCCCCACGGAGACGTAGAGGCCAACTCGCCAGGAATGTTGTCAAATATTACCGCCGATATGATAGGTTGGGCTAGGTTAGGTTATATTACGTTATTGATGTATATAAAGGTCCCACGGAAACATAGAGGTCAACAAGCCAGGAATGTTGTCAAATATTACCGCCGATATGTTATGTTGGTTTAGGTTAGGTTAAATTACGTTATTGATGTATATGAAGGTCCCACGGAGAGGTAGAGGCCAACTCGCCAGGAATGTTGTCAAATATTAGTGCCGAGGTGTTAGGTTGGGTTAGGTTAGGTAATATTACGTTATTGATGTATATGAAGGTCCCACGGAGACGTAGAGGCCAACTCGCCAGGAATGTTGTCAAATATTTCCACCGAGGTGTTAGGTTGGGTTAGGTTAGGTTATATTACGTTATTGATGTATATAACGGTCCCACGGAAACATAGATGTCAACAAGCCAAGAATGTTGTCAAATACTACCGCCGAGATGTTACGTTGGTTTAGGTTAGGTTAAATTACGTTATTGATGTATATAAAAGTCCCACGGAGACGTAGAGGCCAACTCGCCAGGAATGTGGTCAAATATTACCGCCGATATGATAGGTTGGGTTAGGTTACGTTATATTACGTTATTGATGTGTATGAAGGTCTCACGGTGAGGTAGAGGCCAACTCGACAGGAATGTTGTCAAATATTAGTGCCGACATGTTAGGTTGGGTTAGGATACGTTAAATTACGTTATTGATGTATATGAAGGTCCCACGGAGACGTAGAGGCCAACTCGCCAGGAATGTTGTCAAATATTACCGCCGATATGATAGGTTGGGCTAGGTTAGGTTATATGACGTTATTGATGTATATAAAGGTCCCACGGAAACATAGAGGCCAACAAGCCAGGAATGTTGTCAAATACTACCGCCGAGATGTTACGTTGGTTTAGGTTAGGTTAAATTACGTTATTGATGTATATGAAGGTCTCACGGAGAGGTAGAGGCCAACTCGCCAGGAATGTTGTCAAATATTAATGCCGAGATGTTAGGTTGGGTTAGGTTAGGTAATATTAAGTTATTGATGTATATGAAGGTCCCACGGTGACGTAGAGGCCAACTCGCCAGGAATGTTGTCAAATATTACCGCCGAGATGTTAGGTTGGGTTAGGTTATGTTATATTACGTTATTGATGTATATGAAGGTCCCACGGAGAGGTAGAGGCCAACTCGCCAGGAATGTTGTCAAATATTAGTGCCGAGATGTTAGGTTGGGTTAGGTTAGGTAATATTAAATTATTGATGTATATGAAGGTCCCACAGTGACGTAGGGGCCAACTCGCCAGGAATGTTGTCAAATATTACCGCCGATGTGTTAGGTTGGGTTAGGTTAGGTTATATTACGTTATTGATGTGTATGAAGGCCCCACGGAGACGTAGAGGCCAACTCGCCAGGAATGTTGTCAAATATTACCGCCGATATGATAGGTTGGGCTAGGTTAGGTTATATGACGTTATTGATGTATATAAAGGTCCCACGGAAACATAGAGGCCAACAAGCCAGGAATGTTGTCAAATACTACCGCCGAGATGTTACGTTGGTTTAGGTTAGGTTAAATTACGTTATTGATGTATATAAAAGTCCCACGGAGACGTAGAGGCCAACTCGCCAGGAATGTGGTCAAATATTACCGCCGATGTGATAGGTTGGGTTAGGGTACGTTAGATTACGTTATTGATGTATATGAAGGTCTCACGGTGAAGTAGAGGCCAACTCGACAGGAATGTTGTCAAATATTAGTGCCGACATGTTAGGTTGGGTTAGGATACGTTAAATTACGTTATTGATGTATATAAAAGTCCCACGGAGACGTAGAGGTCAACTCGCCAGGAATGTTGTCAAATATTACCGCCGAGATGATAGGTTGGGCTAGGTTAGGTTATATGACGTTATTGATGTATATAAAGGTCCCACGGAAACATAGAGGCCAACAAGCCAGGAATGTTGTCAAATATTACCGCCGATATGATAGGTTGGGCTAGGTTAGGTTATATGACGTTATTGATGTATATAAAGGTCCCACGGAAACATAGAGGCCAACAAGCCAGGAATGTTGTCAAATATTAGTGCCGAGATGTTAGGTTGGGTTAGGTTAGGTAATATTAAGTTATTGATGTATATGAAGGTCCCACGGTGACGTAGAGGCCAACTCGCCAGGAATGTTGTCAAATATTACCGCCGAGATGTTAGGTTGGGTTAGGTTATGTTATATTACGTTATTGATATATATGAAGGTCCCACGGAGAGGTAGAGGCCAACTCGCCAGGAATGTTGTCAAATATTAGTGCCGAGATGTTAGGTTGGGTTAGGTTAGGTAATATTAAGTTATTGATGTATATGAAGGTCCCACGGTGACGTAGAGGCCAACTCGCCAGGAATGTTGTCAAATATTACCGCCGATGTGTTAGGTTGGGTCAGGTTAGGTTATATTACGTTATTGATGTGTATGAAGGCCCCACGGAGACGTAGAGGCCAACTCGCCAGGAATGTTGTCAAATATTACCGCCGATATGATAGGTTGGGCTAGGTTAGGTTATATGACGTTATTGATGTATATAAAGGTCCCACGGAAACATAGAGGCCAACAAGCCAGGAATGTTGTCAAATACTACCGCCGAGATGTTACGTTGGTTTAGGTTAGGTTAAATTACGTTATTGATGTATATAAAAGTCCCACGGAGACGTAGAGGCCAACTCGCCAGGAATGTGGTCAAATATTACCGCCGATGTGATAGGTTGGGTTAGGGTACGTTAGATTACGTTATTGATGTATATGAAGGTCTCACGGTGAAGTAGAGGCCAACTCGACAGGAATGTTGTCAAATATTAGTGCCGACATGTTAGGTTGGGTTAGGATACGTTAAATTACGTTATTGATGTATATAAAAGTCCCACGGAGACGTAGAGGTCAACTCGCCAGGAATGTTGTCAAATATTACCGCCGAGATGATAGGTTGGGCTAGGTTAGGTTATATGACGTTATTGATGTATATAAAGGTCCCACGGAAACATAGAGGCCAACTCGCCAGGAATGTTGTCAAATATTACCGCCGATATGATAGGTTGGGCTAGGTTAGGTTATATGACGTTATTGATGTATATAAAGGTCCCACGGAAACATAGAGGCCAACAAGCCAGGAATGTTGTCAAATACTACCGCCGAGATGTTACGTTGGTTTAGGTTAGGTTAAATTACGTTATTGATGTATATGAAGGTCTCACGGAGATGTAGAGGCCAACTCGCCAGGAATGTTGTCAAATATTAGTGCCGAGATGTTAGGTTGGGTTAGGTTAGGTAATATTAAGTTATTGATGTATATGAAGGTCCCACGGTGACGTAGAGGCCAACTCGCCAGGAATGTTGTCAAATATTACCGCCGAGATGTTAGGTTGGGTTAGGTTATGTTATATTACGTTATTGATATATATGAAGGTCCCACGGAGAGGTAGAGGCCAACTCGCCAGGAATGTTGTCAAATATTAGTGCCGAGATGTTAGGTTGGGTTAGGTTAGGTAATATTAAGTTATTGATGTATATGAAGGTCCCACGGTGACGTAGAGGCCAACTCGCCAGGAATGTTGTCAAATATTACCGCCGATGTGTTAGGTTGGGTCAGGTTAGGTTATATTACGTTATTGATGTGTATGAAGGCCCCACGGAGACGTAGAGGCCAACTCGCCAGGAATGTTGTCAAATATTACCGCCC
This sequence comes from Xylocopa violacea, assembly GCA_963969225.1. Classification (NCBI taxonomy): domain Eukaryota; kingdom Metazoa; phylum Arthropoda; class Insecta; order Hymenoptera; family Apidae; genus Xylocopa; species Xylocopa violacea. The sequence goes on from CAXAJV010000920.1 coordinate 2,642,284, forward strand.
ATATGATAGGTTGGGCTAGGTTAGGTTATATTACGTTATTGATGTGTATGAAGGTGTCACGGAGACGTAGAGGCCAACTCGCCAGGAATGTTGTCAAATATTGCCGCCGAGGTGTTAGGTTGGGTTAGGTTAGGTTATATTACGTTATTGATGTATATAAAGGTCCCACGGAAACATAGAGGCCAACAAGCAAGGAATGTTGTCAAATATTACAGCCGAGATGTTACGTTGGGGTATATTAGGTTAAATTACGTTATTGATGTATATAAAAGTCCCACGGAGACGTAGAGGCCAACTCGCCAGGAATATTGTCATATAATAGCGCCGAGTGGTTAGGTTGGGTTATATTAGGTTATATTACGTTATTGATGGATATGAAGGTGCCACGGAGACGTAAAGGCCAACTCGCCAGGAATGTTGTCAAATATTACCGCCGAGATGTTAGGTTGGGTTAGGTTAGGTTATATTACGTTATTGATATATATAAAGGTCCCACGGAAACGTAGAGGCCAACTCGACAGGAATGTTTTCAAATATTACCGCCGAGATGATAGGTTGGCTTAGGTTAGGTTATATTACGTTATTGATGTATGTCAAGGTCCCACGGAGACGTAGAGGCCAACTCGCCAGGAATGTTGTAAAATATTAGTACCGAAATATTAGATTGGGTTAGGTTAGGTTATATTACGCTATTGATGTATATAAAAGTCCCACGGATACGTAGAGGCCAACTCGACAGGAATGTTGTCAAATAATAGCGCCGAAATCTTAGGTTGGGTTAGGTTAGGTTATATTACGTTATTGAAATATATGAAGTTCCACGGAGACGTAGAGGCTAACTCGCCAGGAATGTTGTCAAATATTAGTGCCGAGAAGTTGGGTTGGGTTAGGTTAGGTAATATTACGTTATTGATGTATATAAAAGTCCCACGGAGACGTAGAGGCCAACTCGCCAGGAATGTTGTCAAATATTACCGCCGAGATGATACGTTGGGCTAGGTTAGGTTATATTACGTTATTGATGTATATAAAGGTCCCAGGGAAACATAGAGGCCAACAAGCCAGGGATGTTGTCAAATATTACCGCCGAGATGTTACGTAGGTTTAGGTTAGGTTAAATTACGTTATTGATGTATATGAAGGTCCCACGCAGAGGTAGAGGCCAACTCGCCAGGAATGTTGTCAAATATTAGTGCCGAGATGTTAGGTTGGGTTAGGTTAGATAATATTAAGTTATTGATGTATATGAAGGTCCCGCTGTGACGTAGAGGCCAACTCGCCAGGAATGTTGTCAAATATTACCGCCGAGATGTAAGGTTGGGTTAGGTTAGGTTATATTACGTTATTGATGTATATGAAGACCCCACGGAGACGTAGAGGCCAACTCGCCAGGAATGTTGTCAAATATTACCGCCGAGATGTTAGGTTGGGTTAGGTTAGGTTATATTACGTTATTGATGTATGTCAAGGTCCCACGGAGACGTAGAGACCAACTCGCCAGGAATGTTGTAAAATATTAGTACCGAAATATTAGATTGGGTTAGTTAGGTTATATTACGCTATTGATGTATATAAAAGTCCCACGGATACGTAGAGGCCAACTCGACAGGAATGTTGTCAAATAATAGCGCCGAAATCTTAGGTTGGGTTAGGTTAGGTTATATTACGTTATTGAAATATATGAAGTTCCACGGAGACGTAGAGGCTAACTCGCCAGGAATGTTGTCAAATATTAGTGCCGAGAAGTTGGGTTGGGTTAGGTTAGGTTATATTACGTTATTGATGTATATAAAAGCCCCACAGAGACGTAGATGCCAACTCGCCAGGAATGTTGTCAACTAATAGCGCCGAGAGGTTAGGTTGGGTTATATAAGGTTATATTACGTTATTGATGTATATAAAGGCCCCGCGGAGACGTAGATGCCAACCCGCCAGGAATGTTGTCAAATAATAGCGCCGAAAGGTTAGGTTGGGTTATGTAAGGTTATATTACGTTATTGATGTATATGAAGGTCCCACGGAGACGTAGAGGCCAACTCGCCAGGAATGTTGTCAAATATTACCGCCGAGATGATAGGTTGGGTTAGGTTAGGTTATATTACGTTATTGATGTATATGAAGGCCCCACGGAGACGTAGAGGCCAACTCGCCAGGAATGTTGTCAAATATTACCGCCGAGATGTTAGGTTGGGTTAGGTTAGTTTATATTACGTTATTGATGTATATGAAGGCCCCACGGAGACGTAGACGCCATCTGGCCAGGAATGTTGTCAAATATTACCGCCGAGATGATAGGTTGGGTTAGTTTAGATTATATTACTTTATTGATGTATGTGAAGGCCCCACGGAGACGTAGAGGCCATCTGGCCAGGAATGTTGTGAAATATTACCGCCGAGATGTTACGTTGGGGTATATTAGGTTAAATTACGTTATTGATGTATATAAAAGTCCCACGGAGACGTAGAGGCCAACTCGCCAGGAATATTGTCATATAATAGCGCCGAGTGGTTAGGTTGGGTTATATTAGGTTATATTACGTTATTGATGGATATGAAGGTGCCACGGAGACGTAAAGGCCAACTCGCCAGGAATGTTGTCAAATATTACCGCCGAGATGTTAGGTTGGGTTAGGTTAGGTTATATTACGTTATTGATATATATAAAGGTCCCACGGAAACGTAGAGGCCAACTCGACAGGAATGTTTTCAAATATTACCGCCGAGATGATAGGTTGGCTTAGGTTAGGTTATATTACGTTATTGATGTATGTCAAGGTCCCACGGAGACGTAGAGGCCAACTCGCCAGGAATGTTGTAAAATATTAGTACCGAAATATTAGATTGGGTTAGGTTAGGTTATATTACGCTATTGATGTATATAAAAGTCCCACGGATACGTAGAGGCCAACTCGACAGGAATGTTGTCAAATAATAGCGCCGAAATCTTAGGTTGGGTTAGGTTAGGTTATATTACGTTATTGAAATATATGAAGTTCCACGGAGACGTAGAGGCTAACTCGCCAGGAATGTTGTCAAATATTAGTGCCGAGAAGTTGGGTTGGGTTAGGTTAGGTAATATTACGTTATTGATGTATATAAAAGTCCCACGGAGACGTAGAGGCCAACTCGCCAGGAATGTTGTCAAATATTACCGCCGAGATGATACGTTGGGCTAGGTTAGGTTATATTACGTTATTGATGTATATAAAGGTCCCAGGGAAACATAGAGGCCAACAAGCCAGGGATGTTGTCAAATATTACCGCCGAGATGTTACGTAGGTTTAGGTTAGGTTAAATTACGTTATTGATGTATATGAAGGTCCCACGCAGAGGTAGAGGCCAACTCGCCAGGAATGTTGTCAAATATTAGTGCCGAGATGTTAGGTTGGGTTAGGTTAGATAATATTAAGTTATTGATGTATATGAAGGTCCCGCTGTGACGTAGAGGCCAACTCGCCAGGAATGTTGTCAAATATTACCGCCGAGATGTAAGGTTGGGTTAGGTTAGGTTATATTACGTTATTGATGTATATGAAGACCCCACGGAGACGTAGAGGCCAACTCGCCAGGAATGTTGTCAAATATTACCGCCGAGATGTTAGGTTGGGTTAGGTTAGGTTATATTACGTTATTGATGTATGTCAAGGTCCCACGGAGACGTAGAGACCAACTCGCCAGGAATGTTGTAAAATATTAGTACCGAAATATTAGATTGGGTTAGTTAGGTTATATTACGCTATTGATGTATATAAAAGTCCCACGGATACGTAGAGGCCAACTCGACAGGAATGTTGTCAAATAATAGCGCCGAAATCTTAGGTTGGGTTAGGTTAGGTTATGTTACGTTATTGAAATATATGAAGTTCCACGGAGACGTAGAGGCTAACTCGCCAGGAATGTTGTCAAATATTAGTGCCGAGAAGTTGGGTTGGGTTAGGTTAGGTTATATTACGTTATTGATGTATATAAAAGCCCCACAGAGACGTAGATGCCAACTCGCCAGGAATGTTGTCAACTAATAGCGCCGAGAGGTTAGGTTGGGTTATATAAGGTTATATTACGTTATTGATGTATATAAAGGCCCCGCGGAGACGTAGATGCCAACCCGCCAGGAATGTTGTCAAATAATAGCGCCGAAAGGTTAGGTTGGGTTATGTAAGGTTATATTACGTTATTGATGTATATGAAGGTCCCACGGAGACGTAGAGGCCAACTCGCCAGGAATGTTGTCAAATATTACCGCCGAGATGATAGGTTGGGTTAGGTTAGGTTATATTACGTTATTGATGTATATGAAGGCCCCACGGAGACGTAGAGGCCAACTCGCCAGGAATGTTGTCAAATATTACCGCCGAGATGTTAGGTTGGGTTAGGTTAGTTTATATTACGTTATTGATGTATATGAAGGCCCCACGGAGACGTAGACGCCATCTGGCCAGGAATGTTGTCAAATATTACCGCCGAGATGATAGGTTGGGTTAGTTTAGATTATATTACTTTATTGATGTATGTGAAGGCCCCACGGAGACGTAGAGGCCATCTGGCCAGGAATGTTGTGAAATATTACCGCCGAGATGATAGGTTGGGTTAGGTTAGATTATATTAAGTTATGGATGTATATGAAGGTCCCACGGTGACGTAGAGGCCAACTCGCCAGGAACGTTGTCAAATATTACCGCCGATGTGTTAGGTTGGGTTAGGTTAGGTTATATTACGTTATTGATGTGTATGAAGGCCCCACGGAGACGTAGAGGCCAACACGCCAGGAATGTTGTCAAATATTACCGCCCATATGATAGGTTGGGCTAGGTTATGTTATATTACGTTATTGATGTATATAAAGGTCCCACGGAAACATAGAGGTCAACAAGCCAGGAATGTTGTCAAATATTACCGCCGATATGTTATGTTGGTTTAGGTTAGGTTAAATTACGTTATTGATGTATATGAAGGTCCCACGGAGAGGTAGAGGCCAACTCGCCAGGAATGTTGTCAAATATTAGTGCCGAGATGTTAGGTTGGGTTAGGTTAGGTAATATTAAGTTATTGATGTATATGAAGGTCCCACGGTGACGTAGAGGCCAACTCGCCAGGAATGTTGTCAAATATTACCGCCGAGATGTTAGGTTGGGTTAGGTTATGTTATATTACGTTATTGATGTATATGAAGGTCCCACGGAGAGCTAGAGGCCAACTCGCCAGGAATGTTGTCAAATATTAGTGCCGAGATGTTAGGTTGGGTTAGGTTAGGTAATATTAAGTTATTGATGTATATGAAGGTCCCACGGTGACGTAGAGGCCAACTCGCCAGGAATGTTGTCAAATATTACCGCCGATGTGTTAGGTTGGGTTAGGTTAGGTTATATTACGTTATTGATGTATATGAAGGCCCCACGGAGACGTAGAGGCCAACTCGCCAGGAATGTTGTCAAATATTACCGCCGATATGATAGGTTGGGCTAGGTTAGGGTATATTACGTTATTGGTGTATATAAAGGTCCCACGGAAGCATAGAGGTCAACAAGCCAGGAATGTTGTCAAATATTACCGCCGATATGTTATGTTGGTTTAGGTTAGGTTAAATTACGTTATTGATGTATATGAAGGTCCCACGGAGAGGTAGAGGCCAACTCGCCAGGAATGTTGTCAAATATTAGTGCCGAGATGTTAGGTTGTGTTAGGTTAGGTTATATTACGTTATTGATGTATATGAAGGCCCCGCGGAGACGTAGAGGCCAACTCGCCAGGAATGTTGTCAAATATTACCCCCGATATGATAGGTTGGGCTAGGTTAGGTTATATGACGTTATTGATGTATATAAAGGTCCCACGGAAACGTAGAGGCCAACAAGCCAGGAATGTTGTCAAATACTACCGCCGAGATGTTACGTTGGTTTAGGTTAGGTTAAATTACGTCATTGATGTATATAAAAGTCCCACGGAGACGTAGAGGCCAACTCGCCAGGAATGTGGTAAAATATTACCGCCGATGTGATAGGTTGGGTTAGGGTACGTTAGATTACGTTATTGATGTATATGAAGGTCTCACGGTGAAGTAGAGGCCAACTCGACAGGAATGTTGTCAAATATTAGTGCCGACATGTTAGGTTGGGTTAGGATACGTTAAATTACGTTATTGATGTATATAAAAGTCCCACGGAGACGTAGAGGCCAACTCGCCAGGAATGTTGTCAAATATTACCGCCGATATGATAGGTTGGGCTAGGTTAGGTTATATGACGTTATTGATGTATATAAAGGTCCCACGGAAACATAGAGGCCAACAAGCCAGGAATGTTGTCAAATACTACCGCCGAGATGTTACGTTGGTTTAGGTTAGGTTAAATTACGTTATTGATGTATATGAAGGTCTCACGGAGAGGTAGAGGCCAACTCGCCAGGAATGTTGTCAAATATTAATGCCGAGATGTTAGGTTGGGTTAGGTTAGGTAATATTAAGTTATTGATGTATATGAAGGTCCCACGGTGACGTAGAGGCCAACTCGCCAGGAATGTTGTCAAATATTACCGCCGAGATGTTAGGTTGGGTTAGGTTATGTTATATTACGTTATTGATGTATATGAAGGTCCCACGGAGAGGTAGAGGCCAACTCGCCAGGAATGTTGTCAAATATTAGTGCCGAGATGTTAGGTTGGGTTAGGTTAGGTAATATTAAATTATTGATGTATATGAAGGTCCCACAGTGACGTAGGGGCCAACTCGCCAGGAATGTTGTCAAATATTACCGCCGATGTGTTAGGTTGGGTTAGGTTAGGTTATATTACGTTATTGATGTGTATGAAGGCCCCACGGAGACGTAGAGGCCAACTCGCCAGGAATGTTGTCAAATATTACCGCCGATATGATAGGTTGGGCTAGGTTAGGTTATATGACGTTATTGATGTATATAAAGATCCCACGGAAACATAGAGGCCCACAAGCCAGGAATGTTGTCAAATACTACCGCCGAGATGTTACGTTGGTTTAGGTTAGGTTAAATTACGTTATTGATGTATATAAAAGTCCCACGGAGACGTAGAGGCCAACTCGCCAGGAATGTGGTCAAATATTACCGCCGATGTGATAGGTTGGGTTAGGGTACGTTAGATTACGTTATTGATGTATATGAAGGGCTCACGGTGAAGTAGAGGCCAACTCGACAGGAATGTTGTCAAATATTAGTGCCGACATGTTAGGTTGGGTTAGGATACGTTAAATTACGTTATTGATGTATATAAAAGTCCCACGGAGACGTAGAGGTCAACTCGCCAGGAATGTTGTCAAATATTACCGCCGAGATGATAGGTTGGGCTAGGTTAGGTTATATGACGTTATTGATGTATATAAAGGTCCCACGGAAACATAGAGGCCAACAAGCCAGGAATGTTGTCAAATATTACCGCCGATATGATAGGTTGGGCTAGGTTAGGTTATATGACGTTATTGATGTATATAAAGGTCCAACGGAAACATAGAGGCCAACAAGCCAGGAATGTTGTCAAATACTACCGCCGAGATGTTACGTTGGTTTAGGTTAGGTTAAATTACGTTATTGATGTATATGAAGGTCTCACGGAGATGTAGAGGCCAACTCGCCAGGAATGTTGTCAAATATTAGTGCCGAGATGTTAGGTTGGGTTAGGTTAGGTAATATTAAGTTATTGATGTATATGAAGGTCCCACGGTGACGTAGAGGCCAACTCGCCAGGAATGTTGTCAAATATTACCGCCGAGATGTTAGGTTGGGTTAGGTTATGTTATATTACGTTATTGATATATATGAAGGTCCCACGGAGAGGTAGAGGCCAACTCGCCAGGAATGTTGTCAAATATTAGTGCCGAGATCTTAGGTTGGGTTAGGTTAGGTAATATTAAGTTATTGATGTATATGAAGGTCCCACGGTGACGTAGAGGCCAACTCGCCAGGAATGTTGTCAAATATTACCGCCGATGTGTTAGGTTGGGTCAGGTTAGGTTATATTACGTTATTGATGTGTATGAAGGCCCCACGGAGACGTAGAGGCCAACTCGCCAGGAATGTTGTCAAATATTACCGCCCATATGATAGGTTGGGCTAGGTTAGGTTATATTACGTTATTGATGTGTATGAAGGTGTAACGGAGACGTAGAGGCCAACTCGCCAGGAATGTTGTCAAATATTACCGCCGAGGTGTTAGGTTGGGTTAGGTTAGGTTATATTACGTTATTGATGTATATAAAGGTCCCACGGAAACATAGAGGCCAACAAGCAAGGAATGTTGTCAAATATTACAGCCGAGATGTTACGTTGGGGTATATTAGGTTAAATTACGTTATTGATGTATATAAAAGTCCCACGGAGACGTAGAGGCCAACTCGCCAGGAATATTGTCATATAATAGCGCCGAGTGGTTAGGTTGGGTTATATTAGGTTATATTACGTTACTGATGGATATGAAGGTGCCACGGAGACGTAGAGGCCAACTCGCCAGGAATGTTGTCAAATATTACCGCCGAGATGTTAGGTTGGGTTAGGTTAGGTTATATTACGTTATTGATATATATAAAGGTCCCACGGAAACGTAGAGGCCAACTCGACAGGAATGTTTTCAAATATTACCGCCGAGATGATAGGTTGGCTTAGGTTAGGTTATATTACGTTATTGATGTATGTCAAGGTCCCACGGAGACGTAGAGGCCAACTCGCCAGGAATGTTGTAAAATATTAGTACCGAAATATTAGATTGGGTTAGGTTAGGTTATATTACGCTATTGATGTATATAAAAGTCCCACGGATACGTAGAGGCCAACTCGACAGGAATGTTGTCAAATAGTAGCGCCGAAATCTTAGGTTGGGTTAGGTTAGGTTATATTACGTTATTGAAATATATGAAGTTCCACGGAGACGTAGAGGCTAACTCGCCAGGAATGTTGTCAAATATTAGTGCCGAGAAGTTGGGTTGGGTTAGGTTAGGTAATATTACGTTATTGATGTATATAAAAGTCCCACGGAGACGTAGAGGCCAACTCGCCAGGAATGTTGTCAAATATTACCGCCGAGATGATACGTTGGGCTAGGTTAGGTTATATTACGTTATTGATGTATATAAAGGTCCCAGGGAAACATAGAGGCCAACAAGCCAGGAATGTTGTCAAATATTACCGCCGATATGATAGGTTGGGCTAGGTTAGGTTATATGACGTTATTGATGTATATAAAGGTCCCACGGAAACATAGAGGCCAACAAGCCAGGAATGTTGTCAAATACTACCGCCGAGATGTTACGTTGGTTTAGGTTAGGTTAAATTACGTTATTGATGTATATGAAGGTCTCACGGAGATGTAGAGGCCAACTCGCCAGGAATGTTGTCAAATATTAGTGCCGAGATGTTAGGTTGGGTTAGGTTAGGTAATATTAAGTTATTGATGTATATGAAGGTCCCACGGTGACGTAGAGGCCAACTCGCCAGGAATGTTGTCAAATATTACCGCCGAGATGTTAGGTTGGGTTAGGTTATGTTATATTACGTTATTGATATATATGAAGGTCCCACGGAGAGGTAGAGGCCAACTCGCCAGGAATGTTGTCAAATATTAGTGCCGAGATCTTAGGTTGGGTTAGGTTAGGTAATATTAAGTTATTGATGTATATGAAGGTCCCACGGTGACGTAGAGGCCAACTCGCCAGGAATGTTGTCAAATATTACCGCCGATGTGTTAGGTTGGGTCAGGTTAGGTTATATTACGTTATTGATGTGTATGAAGGCCCCACGGAGACGTAGAGGCCAACTCGCCAGGAATGTTGTCAAATATTACCGCCCATATGATAGGTTGGGCTAGGTTAGGTTATATTACGTTATTGATGTGTATGAAGGTGTAACGGAGACGTAGAGGCCAACTCGCCAGGAATGTTGTCAAATATTACCGCCGAGGTGTTAGGTTGGGTTAGGTTAGGTTATATTACGTTATTGATGTATATAAAGGTCCCACGGAAACATAGAGGCCAACAAGCAAGGAATGTTGTCAAATATTACAGCCGAGATGTTACGTTGGGGTATATTAGGTTAAATTACGTTATTGATGTATATAAAAGTCCCACGGAGACGTAGAGGCCAACTCGCCAGGAATATTGTCATATAATAGCGCCGAGTGGTTAGGTTGGGTTATATTAGGTTATATTACGTTACTGATCGATATGAAGGTGCCACGGAGACGTAGAGGCCAACTCGCCAGGAATGTTGTCAAATATTACCGCCGAGATGTTAGGTTGGGTTAGGTTAGGTTATATTACGTTATTGATATATATAAAGGTCCCACGGAAACGTAGAGGCCAACTCGACAGGAATGTTTTCAAATATTACCGCCGAGATGATAGGTTGGCTTAGGTTAGGTTATATTACGTTATTGATGTATGTCAAGGTCCCACGGAGACGTAGAGGCCAACTCGCCAGGAATGTTGTAAAATATTAGTACCGAAATATTAGATTGGGTTAGGTTAGGTTATATTACGCTATTGATGTATATAAAAGTCCCACGGATACGTAGAGGCCAACTCGACAGGAATGTTGTCAAATAATAGCGCCGAAATCTTAGGTTGGGTTAGGTTAGGTTATATTACGTTATTGAAATATATGAAGTTCCACGGAGACGTAGAGGCTAACTCGCCAGGAATGTTGTCAAATATTAGTGCCGAGAAGTTGGGTTGGGTTAGGTTAGGTAATATTACGTTATTGATGTATATAAAAGTCCCACGGAGACGTAGAGGCCAACTCGCCAGGAATGTTGTCAAATATTACCGCCGAGATGATACGTTGGGCTAGGTTAGGTTATATTACGTTATTGATGTATATAAAGGTCCCAGGGAAACATAGAGGCCAACAAGCCAGGGATGTTGTCAAATATTACCGCCGAGATGTTAGGTTGGGTTAGGTTAGGTTATATTACGTTATTGATATATATAAAGGTCCCACGGAAACGTAGAGGCCAACTCGACAGGAATGTTTTCAAATATTACCGCCGAGATGATAGGTTGGCTTAGGTTAGGTTATATTACGTTATTGATGTATGTCAAGGTCCCACGGAGACGTAGAGGCCAACTCGCCAGGAATGTTGTAAAATATTAGTACCGAAATATTAGATTGGGTTAGGTTAGGTTATATTACGCTATTGATGTATATAAAAGTCCCACGGATACGTAGAGGCCAACTCGACAGGAATGTTGTCAAATAATAGCGCCGAAATCTTAGGTTGGGTTAGGTTAGGTTATATTACGTTATTGAAATATATGAAGTTCCACGGAGACGTAGAGGCTAACTCGCCAGGAATGTTGTCAAATATTAGTGCCGAGAAGTTGGGTTGGGTTAGGTTAGGTAATATTACGTTATTGATGTATATAAAAGTCCCACGGAGACGTAGAGGCCAACTCGCCAGGAATGTTGTCAAATATTACCGCCGAGATGATACGTTGGGCTAGGTTAGGTTATATTACGTTATTGATGTATATAAAGGTCCCAGGGAAACATAGAGGCCAACAAGCCAGGGATGTTGTCAAATATTACCGCCGAGATGTTACGTAGGTTTAGGTTAGGTTAAATTACGTTATTGATGTATATGAAGGTCCCACGCAGAGGTAGAGGCCAACTCGCCAGGAATGTTGTCAAATATTAGTGCCGAGATGTTAGGTTGGGTTAGGTTAGGTAATATTAAGTTATTGATGTATATGAAGGTCCTGCTGTGACGTAGAGGCCAACTCGCCAGGAATGTTGTCAAATATTACCGCCGAGATGTAAGGTTGGGTTAGGTTAGGTTATATTACGTTATTGATGTATATGAAGACCCCACGGAGACGTAGAGGCCAACTCGCCAGGAATGTTGTCAAATATTACCGCCGAGATGTTAGGTTGGGTTAGGTTAGGTTATATTACGTTATTGATGTATGTCAAGGTCCCACGGAGACGTAGAGGCCAACTCGCCAGGAATGTTGTAAAATATTAGTACCGAAATATTAGATTGGGTTAGTTAGGTTATATTACGCTATTGATGTATATAAAAGTCCCACGGATACGTAGAGGCCAACTCGACAGGAATGTTGTCAAATAATAGCGCCGAAATCTTAGGTTGGGTTAGGTTAGGTTATATTACGTTATTGAAATATATGAAGTTCCACGGAGACGTAGAGGCTAACTCGCCAGGAATGTTGTCAAATATTAGTGCCGAGAAGTTGGGTTGGGTTAGGTTAGGTTATATTACGTTATTGATGTATATAAAAGCCCCACAGAGACGTAGATGCCAACTCGCCAGGAATGTTGTCAACTAATAGCGCCGAGAGGTTAGGTTGGGTTATATAAGGTTATATTACGTTATTGATGTATATAAAGGCCCCGCGGAGACGTAGATGCCAACCCGCCAGGAATGTTGTCAAATAATAGCGCCGAAAGGTTAGGTTGGGTTATGTAAGGTTATATTACGTTATTGATGTATATGAAGGTCCCACGGAGACGTAGAGCCCAACTTGCCAGGAATGTTGTCAAATATTACCGCCGAGATGATAGGTTGGGTTAGGTTAGGTTATATTACGTTATTGATGAATATGAAGGCCCCACGGAGACGTAGAGGCCAACTCGCCAGGAATGTTGTCAAATATTACCGCCGAGATGTTAGGTTGGGTTAGGTTAGGTTATATTACGTTATTGATGTATATGAAGGCCCCACGGAGACGTAGACGCCATCTGGCCAGGAATGTTGTCAAATATTACCGCCGATATGATAGGTTGGGCTAGGTTAGGTTATATGACGTTATTGATGTATATAAAGGTCCCACGGAAACATAGAGGCCAACAAGCCAGGAATGTTGTCAAATACTACCGCCGAGATGTTACGTTGGTTTAGGTTAGGTTAAATTACGTTATTGATGTATATAAAAGTCCCACGGAGACGTAGAGGCCAACTCGCCAGGAATGTGGTCAAATATTACCGCCGATGTGATAGGTTGGGTTAGGGTACGTTAGATTACGTTATTGATGTATATGAAGGTCTCACGGTGAAGTAGAGGCCAACTCGACAGGAATGTTGTCAAATATTAGTGCCGACATGTTAGGTTGGGTTAGGATACGTTAAATTACGTTATTGATGTATATAAAGGTCCCACGGAAACATAGAGGTCAACAAGCCAGGAATGTTGTCAAATATTACCGCCGATATGTTATGTTGGTTTAGGTTAGGTTAAATTACGTTATTGATGTATATGAAGGTCCCACGGAGAGGTAGAGGCCAACTCGCCAGGAATGTTGTCAAATATTAGTGCCGAGATGTTAGGTTGGGTTAGGTTAGGTAATATTAAGTTATTGATGTATATGAAGGTCCCACGGTGACGTAGAGGCCAACTCGCCAGGAATGTTGTCAAATATTACCGCCGAGATGTTAGGTTGGGTTAGGTTATGTTATATTACGTTATTGATGTATATGAAGGTCCCACGGAGAGGTAGAGGCCAACTCGCCAGGAATGTTGTCAAATATTAGTGCCGAGATGTTAGGTTGGGTTAGGTTAAGTAATATTAAGTTATTGATGTATATGAAGGTCCCACGGTGACGTAGAGGCCAACTCGCCAGGAATGTTGTCAAATATTACCGCCGATGTGTTAGGTTGGGTTAGGTTAGGTTATATTACGTTATTGATGTGTATGAAGGCCCCACGGAGACGTAGAGGCCAACTCGCCAGGAATGTTGTCAAATATTACCGCCGATATGATAGGTTGGGCTAGGTTAGGGTATATTACGTTATTGATGTATATAAAGGTCCCACGGAAACATAGAGGTCAACAAGCCAGGAATGTTGTCAAATATTACCGCCGATATGTTATGTTGGTTTAGGTTAGGTTAAATTACGTTATTGATGTATATGAAGGTCCCACGGAGAGGTAGAGGCCAACTCGCCAGGAATGTTGTCAAATATTAGTGCCGAGATGTTAGGTTGTGTTAGGTTAGGTTATATTACGTTATTGATGTATATGAAGGCCCCGCGGAGACGTAGAGGCCAACTCGCCAGGAATGTTGTCAAATATTACCGCCGATGTGTTAGGTTGGGTTAGGTTAGGTTATATTACGTTATTGATGTGTATGAAGGCCCCACGGAGACGTAGAGGCCAACTCGCCAGGAATGTTGTCAAATATTACCGCCGATATGATAGGTTGGGCTAGGTTAGGTTATATGACGTTATTGATGTATATAAAGGTCCCACGGAAACATAGAGGCCAACAAGCCAGGAATGTTGTCAAATACTACCGCCGATATGTTACGTTGGTTTAGGTTAGGTTAAATTACGTTACTGATGTATATAAAATTCCCACGGAGACGTAGAGGCCAACTCGCCAGGAATGTGGTCAAATATTACCGCCGATATGTTATGTTGGTTTAGGTAAGGTTAAATTACGTTATTGATGTATATGAAGGTCCCACGGAGAGGTAGAGGCCAACTCGCCAGGAATGTTGTCAAATATTAGTGCCGAGATGTTAGGTTGTGTTAGGTTAGGTTATATTACGTTATTGATGTATATGAAGGCCCCGCGGAGACGTAGAGACCAACTCGCCAGGAATGTTGTCAAATATTACCGCCGATGTGTTAGGTTGGGTTAGGTTAGGTTATATTACGTTATTGATGTGTATGAAGGCCCCACGGAGACGTAGAGGCCAACTCGCCAGGAATGTTGTCAAATATTACCGCCGATATGATAGGTTGGGCTAGGTTAGGTTATATGACGTTATTGATGTATATAAAGGTCCCACGGAAACATAGAGGCCAACAAGCCAGGAATGTTGTCAAATACTACCGCCGATATGTTACGTTGGTTTAGGTTAGGTTAAATTACGTTATTGATGTATATGAAGGTCCCACGGAGAGGTAGAGGCCAACTCGCCAGGAATGTTGTCAAATATTAGTGCCGAGATGTTAGGTTGGGTTAGGTTAGGTAATATTAAGTTATTGATGTATATGAAGGTCCCACGGTGACGTAGAGGCCAACTCGCCAGGAATGTTGTCAAATATTACCGCCGAGATGTTAGGTTGGGTTAGGTTATGTTATATTACGTTATTGATGTATATGAAGGTCCCACGGAGAGGTAGAGGCCAACTCGCCAGGAATGTTGTCAAATATTAGTGCCGAGATGTTAGGTTGGGTTAGGTTAGGTAATATTAAGTTATTGATGTATATGAAGGTCCCACGGTGACGTAGAGGCCAACTCGCCAGGAATGTTGTCAAATATTACCGCCGATGTGTTAGGTTGGGTTAGGTTAGGTTATATTACGTTATTGATGTGTATGAAGGCCCCACGGAGACGTAGAGGCCAACTCGCCAGGAATGTTGTCAAATATTACCGCCGATATGATAGGTTGGGCTAGGTTAGGGTATATTACGTTATTGGTGTATATAAAGGTCCCACGGAAACATAGAGGTCAACAAGCCAGGAATGTTGTCAAATATTACCGCCGATATGTTATGTTGGTTTAGGTTAGGTTAAATTACGTTGTTGATGTATATGAAGGTCCCACGGAGAGGTAGAGGCCAACTCGCCAGGAATGTTGTCAAATATTAGTGCCGAGATGTTAGGTTGTGTTAGGTTAGGTTATATTACGTTATTGATGTATATGAAGGCCCCGCGGAGACGTAGAGGCCAACTCGCCAGGAATGTTGTCAAATATTACCGCCGATATGATAGGTTGGGCTAGGTTAGGTTATATGACGTTATTGATGTATATAAAGGTCCCACGGAAACATAGAGGCCAACAAGCCAGGAATGTTGTCAAATACTACCGCCGAGATGTTACGTTGGTTTAGGTTAGGTTAAATTACGTTATTGATGTATATAAAAGTCCCACGGAGACATAGAGGCCAACTCGCCAGGAATGTGGTAAAATATTACCGCCGATGTGATAGGTTGGGTTAGGGTACGTTAGATTACGTTATTGATGTATATGAAGGTCTCACGGTGAAGTAGAGGCCAACTCGACAGGAATGTTGTCAAATATTAGTGCCGACATGTTAGGTTGGGTTAGGATACGTTAAATTACGTTATTGATGTATATAAAAGTCCCACGGAGACGTAGAGGCCAACTCGCCAGGAATGTTGTCAAATATTACCGCCGATATGATAGGTTGGGCTAGGATAGGTTATATGACGTTATTGATGTATATAAAGGTCCCACGGAAACATAGAGGCCAACAAGCCAGGAATGTTGTCAAATACTACCGCCGAGATGTTATGTTGGTTTAGGTTAGGTTAAATTACGTTATTGATGTATATGAAGGTCCCACGGAGAGGTAGAGGCCAACTCGCCAGGAATGTTGTCAAATATTACCGCCGATATGATAGGTTGGGCTAGGTTAGGGTATATTACGTTATTGATGTATATAAAGGTCCCACGGAAACATAGAGGTCAACAAGCCAGGAATGTTGTCAAATATTACCGCCGATATGTTATGTTGGTTTAGGTTAGGTTAAATTACGTTATTGATATATATGAAGGTCCCACGGAGAGGTAGAGGCCAACTCGCCAGGAATGTTGTCAAATATTAGTGCCGAGATGTTAGGTTGTGTTAGGTTAGGTTATATTACGTTATTGATGTATATGAAGGCCCCGCGGAGACGTAGAGGCCAACTCGCCAGGAATGTTGTCAAATATTACCGCCGATGTGTTAGGTTGGGTTAGGTTAGGTTATATTACGTTATTGATGTGTATGAAGGCCCCACGGAGACGTAGAGGCCAACTCGCCAGGAATGTTGTCAAATATTACCGCCGATATGATAGGTTGGGCTAGGTTAGGTTATATGACGTTATTGATGTATATAAAGGTCCCACGGAAACATAGAGGCCAACAAGCCAGGAATGTTGTCAAATACTACCGCCGATATGTTACGTTGGCTTAGGTTAGGTTATATTACGTTATTGATGTATGTCAAGGTCCCACGGAGACGTAGAGGCCAACTCGCCAGGAATGTTGTAAAATATTAGTACCGAAATATTAGATTGGGTTAGGTTAGGTTATATTACGCTATTGATGTATATAAAAGTCCCACGGATACGTAGAGGCCAACTCGACAGGAATGTTGTCAAATAATAGCGCCGAAATCTTAGGTTGGGTTAGGTTAGGTTATATTACGTTATTGAAATATATGAAGTTCCACGGAGACGTAGAGGCTAACTCGCCAGGAATGTTGTCAAATATTAGTGCCGAGAAGTTGGGTTGGGTTAGGTTAGGTTATATTACGTTATTGATGTATATAAAAGCCCCACAGAGACGTAGATGCCAACTCGCCAGGAATGTTGTCAACTAATAGCGCCGAGAGGTTAGGTTGGGTTACATAAGGTTATATTACGTTATTGATGTATATAAAGGCCCCGCGGAGACGTAGATGCCAACCCGCCAGGAATGTTGTCAAATAATAGCGCCGAAAGGTTAGGTTGGGTTATGTAAGGTTATATTACGTTATTGATGTATATGAAGGTCCCACGGAGACGTAGAGGCCAACTCGCCAGGAATGTTGTCAAATATTACCGCCGAGATGATAGGTTGGGTTAGGTTAAGTTATATTACGTTATTGATGTATATGAAGGCCCCACGGAGACGTAGAGGCCACTCGCCAGGAATGTTGTCAAATATTACCGCCGAGATGTTAGGTTGGGTTAGGTTAGGTTATATTACGTTATTGATGTATATGAAGGCCCCACGGAGACGTAGACGCCATCTGGCCAGGAATGTTGTCAAATATTACCGCCGAGATGATAGGTTGGGTTAGTTTAGATTATATTACTTTATTGATGTATGTGAAGGCCCCACGGAGACGTAGAGGCCATCTGGCCAGGAATGTTGTGAAATATTACCGCCGAGATGATAGGTTGGGTTAGGTTAGATTATATTAAGTTATGGATGTATATGAAGGTCCCACGGTGACGTAGAGGCCAACTCGCCAGGAATGTTGTCAAATATTACGGCCGATGTGTTAGGTTGGGTTAGGTTAGGTTATATTACGTTATTGATGTGTATGAAGGCCCCACGGAGACGTAGAGGCCAACACGCCAGGAATGTTGTCAAATATTACCGCCCATATGATAGGTTGGGCTAGGTTATGTTATATTACGTTATTGATGTATATAAAGGTCCCACGGAAACATAGAGGTCAACAAGCCAGGAATGTTGTCAAATATTACCGCCGATATGTTATGTTGGTTTAGGTTAGGTTAAATTACGTTATTGATGTATATGAAGGTCCCACGGAGAGGTAGAGGCCAACTCGCCAGGAATGTTGTCAAATATTAGTGCCGAGATGTTAGGTTGGGTTAGGTTAGGTAATATTAAGTTATTGATGTATATGAAGGTCCCACGGTGACGTAGAGGCCAACTCGCCAGGAATGTTGTCAAATATTACCGCCGAGATGTTAGGTTGGGTTAGGTTATGTTATATTACGTTATTGATGTATATGAAGGTCCCACGGAGAGGTAGAGGCCAACTCGCCAGGAATGTTGTCAAATATTAGTGCCGAGATGTTAGGTTGGGTTAGGTTAGGTAATATTAAGTTATTGATGTATATGAAGGTCCCACGGTGACGTAGAGGCCAACTCGCCAGGAATGTTGTCAAATATTACCGCCGATGTGTTAGGTTGGGTTAGGTTAGGTTATATTACGTTATTGATGTGTATGAAGGCCCCACGGAGACGTAGAGGCCAACTCGCCAGGAATGTTGTCAAATATTACCGCCGATATGATAGGTTGGGCTAGGTTAGGGTATATTACGTTATTGGTGTATATAAAGGTCCCACGGAAACATAGAGGTCAACAAGCCAGGAATGTTGTCAAATATTACCGCCGATATGTTATGTTGGTTTAGGTTAGGTTAAATTACGTTGTTGATGTATATGAAGGTCCCACGGAGAGGTAGAGGCCAACTCGCCAGGAATGTTGTCAAATATTAGTGCCGAGATGTTAGGTTGGGTTAGGTTAGGTTATATTACGCTATTGATGTATATAAAGGTCCCACGGAGTCGTAGAGGCCAACTCGACACGAATGTTGTCAAATAATAGCGCCGAAATCTTAGGTTGGGTTAGGTTAGGTTATATTACGTTATTGATGTATATGAAGTTCCACGGAGACGTAGAGGCTAACTCGCCAGTAATGTTGTCAAACATTACCGTCGAGATGTTAGGTTGGGTTAGGTTAGGTTATATTACGTTATTGATATATATAAAGGTCCCACGGAAACGTAGAGGCCAACTCGACAGGAATGTTTTCAAATATTACCGCCGAGATGATAGGTTGGGTTAGGTTAGGTTATATTACGTTATTGATGTATATGAAGGTCCCACGGAGACGTAGAGGCCAACTCGCCAGGAATGTTGTCAAATATTACCGCCGAGATGTTAGGTTGGGTTAGGGTAGGTTAAATTACGTTATTGATGTATATAAAGGTCCCACGGAGACGTAGAGGCCAACTCGCCAGGAATGTTGTAAAATATTAGTACCGAGATATTAGGTTGGGTTAGGTTAGGTTATATTACGCTATTGATGTATATAAAAGTCCCACGGAGACGTAGAGGCCAATTCGCCAGGAATGTTGTCAAATATTACCGCCGAGAGGTTAGGTTGGGCTATATTAGGTTATATTACTTTATTGATGGATATGAAGGTATCACGGAGACGTAGAGGCCAACTCGCCAGGAATGTTGTCAAATATTACCGCCGAGATGTTAGGTTGGGTTAGGTTAGCTTATATTACGTTATTGATATATATAAAGGTCCCACGGAAACGTAGAGGCCAACTCGACAGGAATGTTTTCAAATATTACCGCCGAGATGATAGGTTGGCTTAGGTTAGGTTATATTACGTTATTGATGTATGTCAAGGTCCCACGGAGACGTAGAGGCCAACTCGCCAGGAATGTTGTAAAATATTAGTACCGAAATATTAGATTGGGTTAGGTTAGGTTATATTACGCTATTGATGTATATAAAAGTCCCACGGATACGTAGATGCCAACTCGACAGGAATGTCAAATAATAGCGCCGAAATCTTAGGTTGGGTTAGGTTAGGTTATATTACATTATTGAAATATATGAAGTTCCACGGAGACGTAGAGGCTAACTCGCCAGGAATGTTGTCAAATATTAGTGCCGAGAAGTTGGGTTGGGTTAGGTTAGGTTATATTACGTTATTGATGTATATAAAAGCCCCACAGAGACGTAGATGCCAACTCGCCAGGAATGTTGTCAACTAATAGCGCCGAGAGGTTAGGTTGGGTTATATAAGGTTATATTACGTTATTGATGTATATAAAGGCCCCACGGAGACGTAGAGGCCAACTCGCCAGGAATGTTGTCAAATATTACCGCCGATGTGTTAGGTTGGGTTAGGTTAGGTTATATTACGTTATTGATGTGTATGAAGGCCCCACGGAGACGTAGAGGCCAACTCGCCAGGAATGTTGTCAAATATTACCGCCCATATGATAGGTTGGGCTAGGTTAGGTTATATTACGTTATTGATGTGTATGAAGGTGTCACGGAGACGTAGAGGCCAACTCGCCAGAAATGTTGTCAAATATTACCGCCGAGATGTTACGTTGGTTTGGGTTAGGTTAAATTACGTTATTGATGTATATGAAGGTCCCACGGAGAGGTAGAGGCCAACTCGCCAGGAATGTTGTCAAATATTACCGCCGATATGATAGGTTGGGCTAGGTTAGGTTATATGACGTTATTGATGTATATAAAGGTCCCACGGAAACATAGAGGCCAACAAGCCAGGAATGTTGTCAAATACTACCGCCGAGATGTTACGTTGGTTTAGGTTAGGTTAAATTACGTTATTGATGTATATAAAAGTCCCACGGAGACGTAGAGGCCAACTCGCCAGGAATGTGGTAAAATATTACCGCCGATGTGATAGGTTGGGTTAGGGTACGTTAGATTACGTTATTGATGTATATGAAGGTCTCACGGTGAAGTAGAGGCCAACTCGACAGGAATGTTGTCAAATATTAGTGCCGACATGTTAGGTTGGGTTAGGATACGTTAAATTACGTTATTGATGTATATAAAAGTCCCACGGAGACGTAGAGGCCAACTCGCCAGGAATGTTGTCAAATATTACCGCCGAGATGATAGGTTGGGCTAGGTTAGGTTATATGACGTTATTGATGTATATAAAGGTCCCACGGAAACATAGAGGCCAACAAGCCAGGAATGTTGTCAAATATTACCGCCGATATGATAGGTTGGGCTAGGTTAGGTTATATGACGTTATTGATGTATATAAAGGTCCCACGGAAACATAGAGGCCAACAAGCCAGGAATGTTGTCAAATACTACCGCCGAGATGTTACGTTGGTTTAGGTTAGGTTAAATTACGTTATTGATGTATATGAAGGTCTCACGGAGAGGTAGAGGCCAACTCGCCAGGAATGTTGTCAAATATTAGTGCCGAGATGTTAGGTTGGGTTAGGTTAGGTAATATTAAGTTATTGATGTATATGAAGGTCCCACGGTGACGTAGAGGCCAACTCGCCAGGAATGTTGTCAAATATTACCGCCGATGTGTTAGGTTGGGTTAGGTTAGGTTATATTACGTTATTGATGTGTATGAAGGCCCCACGGAGACGTAGAGGCCAACTCGCCAGGAATGTTGTCAAATATTACCGCCGATATGATAGGTTGGGCTAGGTTAGGGTATATTACGTTATTGGTGTATATAAAGGTCCCACGGAAACATAGAGGTCAACAAGCCAGGAATGTTGTCAAATATTACCGCCGATATGTTATGTTGGTTTAGGTTAGGTTAAATTACGTTATTGATATATATGAAGGTCCCACGGAGAGGTAGAGGCCAACTCGCCAGGAATGTTGTCAAATATTACCGCCGATATGATAGGTTGGGCTAGGTTAGGGTATATTACGTTATTGATGTATATAAAGGTCCCACGGAAACATAGAGGTCAACAAGCCAGGAATGTTGTCAAATATTACCGCCGATATGTTATGTTGGTTTAGGTTAGGTTAAATTACGTTATTGATATATATGAAGGTCCCACGGAGAGGTAGAGGCCAACTCGCCAGGAATGTTGTCAAATATTAGTGCCGAGATGTTAGGTTGTGTTAGGTTAGGTTATATTACGTTATTGATGTATATGAAGGCCCCGCGGAGACGTAGAGGCCAACTCGCCAGGAATGTTGTCAAATATTACCGCCGATGTGTTAGGTTGGGTTAGGTTAGGTTATATTACGTTATTGATGTGTATGAAGGCCCCACGGAGACGTAGAGGCCAACTCGCCAGGAATGTTGTCAAATATTACCGCCAATATGATAGGTTGGGCTAGGTTAGGTTATATGACGTTATTGATGTATATAAAGGTCCCACGGAAACATAGAGGCCAACAAGCCAGGAATGTTGTCAAATACCACCGCCGATATGTTACGTTGGTTTAGGTTAGGTTAAATTACGTTACTGATGTATATAAAAGTCCCACGGAGACGTAGAGGCCAACTCGCCAGGAATGTTGTCAAATATTAGTGCCGAGATGTTAGGTTGGGTTAGGTTAGGTAATATTAAGTTATTGATGTATATGAAGGTCGCACGGTGACGTAGAGGCCAACTCGCCAGGAATGTTGTCAAATATTACCGCCGATGTGTTAGGTTGGGTTAGGTTAGGTTATATTACGTTATTGATGTGTATGAAGGCCCCACGGAGGCGTAGAGGCCAACTCGCCAGGAATGTTGTCAAATATTACCGCCGATATGATAGGTTGGGCTAGGTTAGGTTATATGACGTTATTGATGTATATAAAGGTCCCACGGAAACATAGAGGCCAACAAGCCAGGAATGTTGTCAAATACTACCGCCGATATGTTACGTTGGTTTAGGTTAGGTTAAATTACGTTACTGATGTATATAAAAGTCCCACGGAGACGTAGAGGCCAACTCGCCAGGAATGTGGTCAAATATTACCGCCGATATGATAGGTTGGGTTAGGGTACGTTATATTACGTTATTGATGTATATGAAGGTCTCACGGTGAAGTAGAGGCCAACTCGACAGGAATGTCGTCAAATGTTAGTGCCGACATGTTAGGTTGGGTTAGGATACGTTAAATTACGTTATTGATGTATATAAAAGTCCCACGGAGACGTAGAGGCCAACTCAACAGGAATATTGTCAAATATTACCGCCGAGATGATACGTTGGGCTAGGTTAGGTTATATTACGTTATTGATGTATATAAAGGTCCCAGGGAAACATAGAGGCCAACAAGCCAGGAATGTTGTCAAATATTACCGCCGAGATGTTACGTTGGTTTAGGTTAGGTTAAATTACGTTATTGAAGTATATGAAGGTCCCACGGAGAGGTAGAGGCCAACTCGCCAGGAATGTTGTCAAATATTAGTGCCGAGATGTTAGGTTGGGTTAGGTTAGGTAATATTAAGTTATTGATGTATATGAAGGTCCCGCGGTGACGTAGAGGCCAACTCGCCAGGAATGTTGTCAAATATTACCGCCGATATGATAGGTTGGGCTAGGTTAGGTTATATTACGTTATTGATGTATATAAAGGTCCCACGGAAACATAGAGGTCAACAAGCCAGGAATGTTGTCAAATATTACCGCCGATATGTTATGTTGGTTTAGGTTAGGTTAAATTACGTTATTGATGTATATGAAGGTCCCACGGAGACGTAGAGGCCAACTCGCCAGGAATGTTGTCAAATATTACCGCCGAAATGTTAGGTTGGGTTAGGTTAGGTTATATTACGTTATTGATGTATATGAAGGCCCCACGGAGACGTAGAGGCCATCTGGCCAGGAATGTTGTCAAATATTACCGCCGAGATGATAGGTTGGGTTAGGTTAGATTATATTACGTTATTGATGTATATGAAGGCCCCACGGAGACGTAGAGGCCATCTGGCCAGGAATGTTGTCAAATATTACCGCCGATATGTTATGTTGGTTTAGGTTAGGTTACATTACGTTATTGATGTGTATGAAGGTCCCACGGAGAGGTAGAGGCCAACTCGCCAGGAATGTTGTCAAATATTAGTGCCGAGATGTTAGGTTGAGTTAGGTTAGGTAATATTATGTTATTGATGTATATGAAGGTCCCACGGTGACGTAGAGGCCAGCTCGCCAGCAATGTTGTCAAATATTACCGCCGATGTATTAGGTTGGGTTAGGTTAGGTTATATTACGTTATTGATGTATATGAAGGCCCCACGGAGACGTAGAGGCCATCTGGCCAGGAATGTTGTCAAATATTACCGCCGAGATGATAGGTTGGGTTAGGTTAGATTAAGTTACTTTATTGATGTATATGAAGGCCCCACGGAGACGTAGAGGCCATCTGACCAGGAATGTTGTGAAATATTACCGCCGAGAAGATAGGTTGGGTTAGGTTAGATTATATTAAGTTATGGATGTATATGAAGGTCCCACTGTGACGTAGAGGCCAACTCGCCAGGAATGTTGTCAAATATTAGTGCCGAGATGTTAGGCTGGGTTAGGTTAGGTAATATTAAGTTATTGATGTATATGAAGGTCCCGCGGTGACGTAGAGGCCAACTCGCCAGGAATGTTGTCAAATATTACCGCCGAGATGTAAGGTTGGGTTAGGATACGTTAAATTACGTTATTGATGTATATAAAAGTCCCACGGAGACGTAGAGGCCAACTCGCCAGGAATGTTGTCAACTAATAGCGCCGAGAGGTTAGGTTGGGTTATATAAGGTTATATTACGTTATTGATGTATATAAAGGCCCCGCGGAGACGTAGATGCCAACCCGCCAGGAATGTTGTCAAATAATAGCGCCGAAATGTTAGGTTGGGTTATGTAAGGTTATATTACGTTATTGATGTATATGAAGGTCCCACGGAGACGTAGAGGCCAACTCGCCAGGAATGTTGTCAAATATTACCGCCGAGATGATAGGTTGGGTTAGGTTAGGTTATATTACGTTATTGATGTATATGAAGGCCCCACGGAGACGTAGAGGCCAATTCGCCAGGAATGTAGTCAAATATTACCGCCGAGATGATAGGTTGGGTTAGGTTAGATTATATTACTTTATTGATGTATATGAAGGTCTCACGGTGAAGTAGAGGCCAACTCGACAGGAATGTCGTCAAATATTAGTGCCGACATGTTAGGTTGGGTTAGGATACGTTAAATTACGTTATTGATGTATATAAAAGTCCCACGGAGACGTAGAGGCCAACTCGCCAGGAATGTTGTCAAATATTAGTGCCGAGATGTTAGGTTGGGTTAGGTTAGGTAATATTAAGTTATTGATGTATATGAAGGTCCCGCTGTGACGTAGAGGCCAACTCGCCAGGAATGTTGTCAAATATTACCGCCGAGATGTAAGGTTGGGTTAGGTTAGGTTACATTACGTTATTGATGTATATGAAGGCCCCACGGAGACGTAGAGGCCAACTCGCCAGGAATGTTGTCAAATATTACCGCCGAGATGTTAGGTTGGGTTAGGTTAGGTTATATTACGTTATTGATGTATATGAAGGCCCCACGGAGACGTAGACGCCATCTGGCCAGGAATGTTGTCAAATATTACCGCCGAGATGATAGGTTGGGTTAGTTTAGATTATATTACTTTATTGATGTATGTGAAGGCCCCACGGAGACGTAGAGGCCATCTGGCCAGGAATGTTGTGAAATATTACCGCCGAGATGATAGGTTGGGTTAGTTTAGATTATATTACTTTATTGATGTATGTGAAGGCCCCACGGAGACGTAGAGGCCATCTGGCCAGGAATGTTGTCAAATATTACCGCCGAGATGTTACGTAGGTTTAGGTTAGGTTAAATTACGTTATTGATGTATATGAAGGTCCCACGCAGAGGTAGAGGCCAACTCGCCAGGAATGTTGTCAAATATTAGTGCCGAGATGTTAGGTTGGGTTAGGTTAGGTAATATTAAGTTATTGATGTATATGAAGGTACCGCTGTGACGTAGAGGCCAACTCGCCAGGAATGTTGTCAAATATTACCGCCGAGATGTAAGGTTGGGTTAGGTTAGGTTACATTACGTTATTGATGTATATGAAGGCCCCACGGAGACGTAGAGGCCAACTCGCCAGGAATGTTGTCAAATATTACCGCCGAGATGTTAGGTTGGGTTAGGTTAGGTTATATTACGTTATTGATGTATATGAAGGCCCCACGGAGACGTAGACGCCATCTGGCCAGGAATGTTGTCAAATATTACCGCCGAGATGATAGGTTGGGTTAGTTTAGATTATATTACTTTATTGATGTATGTGAAGGCCCCACGGAGACGTAGAGGCCATCTGGCCAGGAATGTTGTGAAATATTACCGCCGAGATGATAGGTTGGGTTAGGTTAGATTATATTAAGTTATGGATGTATATGAAGGTCCCACGGTGACGTAGAGGCCAACTCGCCAGGAATGTTGTCAAATATTACCGCCGATGTGTTAGGTTGGGTTAGGTTAGGTTATATTACGTTATTGATGTGTATGAAGGCCCCACGGAGACGTAGAGGCCAACACGCCAGGAATGTTGTCAAATATTACCGCCCATATGATAGGTTGGGCTAGGTTATGTTATATTACGTTATTGATGTATATAAAGGTCCCACGGAAACATAGAGGTCAACAAGCCAGGAATGTTGTCAAATATTACCGCCGATATGTTATGTTGGTTTAGGTTAGGTTAAATTACGTTATTGATGTATATGAAGGTCCCACGGAGAGGTAGAGGTCAACTCGCCAGGAATGTTGTCAAATATTAGTGCCGAGATGTTAGGTTGGGTTAGGTTAGGTAATATTAAGTTATTGATGTATATGAAGGTCCCACGGAGACGTAGAGGCCATCTGGCCAGGAATGTTGTCAAATATTACCGCCGAGATGATAGGTTGGGTTAGGTTAGATTATATTACGTTATTGATGTATATGAAGGTCGCACGGAGGGGTAGATGCCAACTGGCCAGGAATGTTGTCAAATATTAGTGCCGAGATGTTAGGTTGGGTTAGGTTAGGTAATATTACGTTATTGATGTATATGAAGGTCCCACGGTGACGTAGAGGCCAACTCGCCAGGAATGTTGTCAAATATTACCGCCGATGTGTTAGGTTGGGCTAGGTTAGGTTATATTACGTTATTGATGTATATAAAGGTCCCACGGAAACATAGAGGCCAACAAGCAAGGAATGTTGTCAAATATTACAGCCGAGATGTTACGTTGGGGTATATTATGTTAAATTACGTTATTGATGTATATAAAAGTCCCACGGTTACGTAGAGGCCAACTCGACAGGAATATTGTCAAATATTACCGCCGATGTGTTAGGTTGGGTTAGGTTAGGTTATATTACGTTATTGATGTATATAAAGGTCCCACGGAAACATAGAGGCCAACAAGCAAGGAATGTTGTCAAATATTACAGCCGAGATGTTACGTTGGGGTATATTAGGTTAAATTACGTTATTGATGTATATAAAAGTCCCACGGAGACGTAGAGGCCAACTCGCCAGGAATATTGTCATATAATAGCGCCGAGTGGTTAGGTTGGGTTATATTAGGTTATATTACGTTATTGATGGATATGAAGGTGCCACGGAGACGTAGAGGCCAACTCGCCAGGAATGTTGTCAAATATTACCGCCGAGATGTTAGGTTGGGTTAGGTTAGGTTATATTACGTTATTGATATATATAAAGGTCCCACGGAAACGTAGAGGCCAACTCGACAGGAATGTTTTCAAATATTACCGCCGAGATGATAGGTTGGCTTAGGTTAGGTTATATTACGTTATTGATGTATGTCAAGGTCCCACGGAGACGTAGAGGCCAACTCGCCAGGAATGTTGTAAAATATTAGTACCGAAATATTAGATTGGGTTAGGTTAGGTTATATTACGCTATTGATGTATATAAAAGTCCCACGGATACGTAGAGGCCAACTCGACAGGAATGTTGTCAAATAATAGCGCCGAAATCTTAGGTTGGGTTAGGTTAGGTTATATTACGTTATTGAAATATATGAAGTTCCACGGAGACGTAGAGGCTAACTCGCCAGGAATGTTGTCAAATATTAGTGCCGAGAAGTTGGGTTGGGTTAGGTTAGGTAATATTACGTTATTGATGTATATAAAAGTCCCACGGAGACGTAGAGGCCAACTCGCCAGGAATGTGGTCAAATATTACCGCCGATATGATAGGTTGGGTTAGGGTACGTTATATTACGTTATTGATGTATATGAAGGTCTCACGGTGAAGTAGAGGCCAACTCGACAGGAATGTCGTCAAATGTTAGTGCCGACATGTTAGGTTGGGTTAGGATACGTTAAATTACGTTATTGATGTATATAAAAGTCCCACGGAGACGTAGAGGCCAACTCACCAGGAATATTGTCAAATATTACCGCCGAGATGATACGTTGGGCTAGGTTAGGTTATATTACGTTATTGATGTATATAAAGGTCCCAGGGAAACATAGAGGCCAACAAGCCAGGAATGTTGTCAAATATTACCGCCGAGATGTTACGTTGGTTTAGGTTAGGTTAAATTACGTTATTGAAGTATATGAAGGTCCCACGGAGAGGTAGAGGCCAACTCGCCAGGAATGTTGTCAAATATTAGTGCCGAGATGTTAGGTTGGGTTAGGTTAGGTAATATTAAGTTATTGATGTATATGAAGGTCCCGCGGTGACGTAGAGGCCAACTCGCCAGGAATGTTGTCAAATATTACCGCCGATATGATAGGTTGGGCTAGGTTAGGTTATATTACGTTATTGATGTATATAAAGGTCCCACGGAAACATAGAGGTCAACAAGCCAGGAATGTTGTCAAATATTACCGCCGATATGTTATGTTGGTTTAGGTTAGGTTAAATTACGTTATTGATGTATATGAAGGTCCCACGGAGACGTAGAGGCCAACTCGCCAGGAATGTTGTCAAATATTACCGCCGAGATGTTAGGTTGGGTTAGGTTAGGTTATATTACGTTATTGATGTATATGAAGGCCCCACGGAGACGTAGAGGCCATCTGGCCAGGAATGTTGTCAAATATTACCGCCGAGATGATAGGTTGGGTTAGGTTAGATTATATTACGTTATTGATGTATATGAAGGCCCCACGGAGACGTAGAGGCCATCTGGCCAGGAATGTTGTCAAATATTACCGCCGATATGTTATGTTGGTTTAGGTTAGGTTACATTACGTTATTGATGTGTATGAAGGTCCCACGGAGAGGTAGAGGCCAACTCGCCAGGAATGTTGTCAAATATTAGTGCCGAGATGTTAGGTTGAGTTAGGTTAGGTAATATTATGTTATTGATGTATATGAAGGTCCCACGGTGACGTAGAGGCCAGCTCGCCAGCAATGTTGTCAAATATTACCGCCGATGTATTAGGTTGGGTTAGGTTAGGTTATATTACGTTATTGATGTATATGAAGGCCCCACGGAGACGTAGAGGCCATCTGGCCAGGAATGTTGTCAAATATTACCGCCGAGATGATAGGTTGGGTTAGGTTAGATTAAATTACTTTATTGATGTATATGAAGGCCCCACGGAGACGTAGAGGCCATCTGACCAGGAATGTTGTGAAATATTACCGCCGAGAAGATAGGTTGGGTTAGGTTAGATTATATTAAGTTATGGATGTATATGAAGGTCCCACTGTGACGTAGAGGCCAACTCGCCAGGAATGTTGTCAAATATTAGTGCCGAGATGTTAGGCTGGGTTAGGTTAGGTAATATTACGTTATTGATGTATATAAAAGTCCCACGGAGACGTAGAGGCCAACTCGCCAGGAATGTGGTCAAATATTACCGCCGATATGATAGGTTGGGTTAGGGTACGTTATATTACGTTATTGATGTATATGAAGGTCTCACGGTGAAGTAGAGGCCAACTCGACAGGAATGTCGTCAAATGTTAGTGCCGACATGTTAGGTTGGGTTAGGATACGTTAAATTACGTTATTGATGTATATAAAAGTCCCACGGAGACGTAGAGGCCAACTCACCAGGAATATTGTCAAATATTACCGCCGAGATGATACGTTGGGCTAGGTTAGGTTATATTACGTTATTGATGTATATAAAGGTCCCAGGGAAACATAGAGGCCAACAAGCCAGGAATGTTGTCAAATATTACCGCCGAGATGTTACGTTGGTTTAGGTTAGGTTAAATTACGTTATTGAAGTATATGAAGGTCCCACGGAGAGGTAGAGGCCAACTCGCCAGGAATGTTGTCAAATATTAGTGCCGAGATGTTAGGTTGGGTTAGGTTAGGTAATATTAAGTTATTGATGTATATGAAGGTCCCGCGGTGACGTAGAGGCCAACTCGCCAGGAATGTTGTCAAATATTACCGCCGATATGATAGGTTGGGCTAGGTTAGGTTATATTACGTTATTGATGTATATAAAGGTCCCACGGAAACATAGAGGTCAACAAGCCAGGAATGTTGTCAAATATTACCGCCGATATGTTATGTTGATTTAGGTTAGGTTAAATTACGTTATTGATGTATATGAAGGTCCCACGGAGACGTAGAGGCCAACTCGACAGGAATGTTGTCAAATATTACCGCCGAGATGTTAGGTTGGGTTAGGTTAGGTTATATTACGTTATTGATGTATATGAAGGCCCCACGGAGACGTAGAGGCCATCTGGCCAGGAATGTTGTCAAATATTACCGCCGAGATGATAGGTTGGGTTAGGTTAGATTATATTACGTTATTGATGTATATGAAGGCCCCACGGAGACGTAGAGGCCATCTGGCCAGGAATGTTGTCAAATATTACCGCCGATATGTTATGTTGGTTTAGGTTAGGTTACATTACGTTATTGATGTGTATGAAAGTCCCACGGAGAGGTAGAGGCCAACTCGCCAGGAATGTTGTCAAATATTAGTGCCGAGATGTTAGGTTGAGTTAGGTTAGGTAATATTATGTTATTGATGTATATGAAGGTCCCACGGTGACGTAGAGGCCAGCTCGCCAGCAATGTTGTCAAATATTACCGCCGATGTATTAGGTTGGGTTAGGTTAGATTATATTAAGTTATGGATGTATATGAAGGTCCCACTGTGACGTAGAGGCCAACTCGCCAGGAATGTTGTCAAATATTAGTGCCGAGATGTTAGGCTGGGTTAGGTTAGGTAATATTAAGTTATTGATGTATATGAAGGTCCCGCGGTGACGTAGAGGCCAATTCGCCAGGAATGTTGTCAAATATTACCGCCGAGATGTAAGGTTGGGTTAGGATACGTTAAATTACGTTATTGATGTATATAAAAGTCCCACGGAGACGTAGAGGCCAACTCGCCAGGAATGTTGTCAACTAATAGCGCCGAGAGGTTAGGTTGGGTTATATAAGGTTATATTACGTTATTGATGTATATAAAGGCCCCGCGGAGACGTAGATGCCAACCCGCCAGGAATGTTGTCAAATAATAGCGCCGAAATGTTAGGTTGGGTTATGTAAGGTTATATTACGTTATTGATGTATATGAAGGTCCCACGGAGACGTAGAGGCCAACTCGCCAGGAATGTTGTCAAATATTACCGCCGAGATGATAGGTTGGGTTAGGTTAGGTTATATTACGTTATTGATGTATATGAAGGCCCCACGGAGACGTAGAGGCCAATTCGCCAGGAATGTAGTCAAATATTACCGCCGAGATGATAGGTTGGGTTAGGTTAGATTATATTACTTTATTGATGTATATGAAGGTCTCACGGTGAAGTAGAGGCCAACTCGACAGGAATGTCGTCAAATATTAGTGCCGACATGTTAGGTTGGGTTAGGATACGTTAAATTACGTTATTGATGTATATAAAAGTCCCACGGAGACGTAGAGGCCAACTCGCCAGGAATGTTGTCAAATATTAGTGCCGAGATGTTAGGTTGGGTTAGGTTAGGTAATATTAAGTTATTGATGTATATGAAGGTCCCGCTGTGACGTAGAGGCCAACTCGCCAGGAATGTTGTCAAATATTACCGCCGAGATGTAAGGTTGGGTTAGGTTAGGTTACATTACGTTATTGATGTATATGAAGGCCCCACGGAGACGTAGAGGCCAACTCGCCAGGAATGTTGTCAAATATTACCGCCGAGATGTTAGGTTGGGTTAGGTTAGGTTATATTACGTTATTGATGTATATGAAGGCCCCACGGAGACGTAGACGCCATCTGGCCAGGAATGTTGTCAAATATTACCGCCGAGATGATAGGTTGGGTTAGTTTAGATTATATTACTTTATTGATGTATGTGAAGGCCCCACGGAGACGTAGAGGCCATCTGGCCAGGAATGTTGTGAAATATTACCGCCGAGATGATAGGTTGGGTTAGTTTAGATTATATTACTTTATTGATGTATGTGAAGGCCCCACGGAGACGTAGAGGCCATCTGGCCAGGAATGTTGTGAAATATTACCGCCGAGATGATAGGTTGGGTTAGGTTAGATTATATTAAGTTATGGATGTATATGAAGGTCCCACGGTGACGTAGAGGCCAACTCGCCAGGAATGTTGTCAAATATTACCGCCGATGTGTTAGGTTGGGTTAGGTTACGTTATATTACGTTATTGATGTGTATGAAGGCCCCACGGAGACGTAGAGGCCAACACGCCAGGAATGTTGTCAAATATTACCGCCCATATGATAGGTTGGGCTAGGTTATGTTATATTACGTTATTGATGTATATAAAGGTCCCACGGAAACATAGAGGTCAACAAGCCAGGAATGTTGTCAAATATTACCGCCGATATGTTATGTTGGTTTAGGTTAGGTTAAATTACGTTATTGATGTATATGAAGGTCCCACGGAGAGGTAGAGGTCAACTCGCCAGGAATGTTGTCAAATATTAGTGCCGAGATGTTAGGTTGGGTTAGGTTAGGTAATATTAAGTTATTGATGTATATGAAGGTCCCACGGAGACGTAGAGGCCATCTGGCCAGGAATGTTGTCAAATATTACCGCCGAGATGATAGGTTGGGTTAGGTTAGATTATATTACGTTATTGATGTATATGAAGGTCGCACGGAGGGGTAGATGCCAACTGGCCAGGAATGTTGTCACATATTAGTGCCGAGATGTTAGGTTGGGTTAGGTTAGGTAATATTACGTTATTGATGTATATGAAGGTCCCACGGTGACGTAGAGGCCAACTCGCCAGGAATGTTGTCAAATATTACCGCCGATGTGTTAGGTTGGGCTAGGTTAGGTTATATTACGTTATTGATGTATATAAAGGTCCCACGGAAACATAGAGGCCAACAAGCAAGGAATGTTGTCAAATATTACAGCCGAGATGTTACGTTGGGGTATATTATGTTAAATTACGTTATTGATGTATATAAAAGTCCCACGGATACGTAGAGGCCAACTCGACAGGAATATTTTCAAATATTACCGCCGAGGTGTTAGGTTGGGTTAGGTTAGGTTATATTACGTTATTGATGTATATAAAGGTCCCACGGAAACATAGAGGCCAACAAGCAAGGAATGTTGTCAAATATTACAGCCGAGATGTTACGTTGGGGTATATTAGGTTAAATTACGTTATTGATGTATATAAAAGTCCCACGGAGACGTAGAGGCCAACTCGCCAGGAATATTGTCATATAATAGCGCCGAGTGGTTAGGTTGGGTTATATTAGGTTATATTACGTTATTGATGGATATGAAGGTGCCACGGAGACGTAGAGGCCAACTCGCCAGGAATGTTGTCAAATATTACCGCCGAGATGTTAGGTTGGGTTAGGTTAGGTTATATTACGTTATTGATATATATAAAGGTCCCACGGAAACGTAGAGGCCAACTCGACAGGAATGTTTTCAAATATTACCGCCGAGATGATAGGTTGGCTTAGGTTAGGTTATATTACGTTATTGATGTATGTCAAGGTCCCACGGAGACGTAGAGGCCAACTCGCCAGGAATGTTGTCAAATATTAGTACCGAAATATTAGATTGGGTTAGGTTAGGTTATATTACGCTATTGATGTATATAAAAGTCCCACGGATACGTAGAGGCCAACTCGACAGGAATGTTGTCAAATAATAGCGCCGAAATCTTAGGTTGGGTTAGGTTAGGTTATATTACGTTATTGAAATATATGAAGTTCCACGGAGACGTAGAGGCTAACTCGCCAGGAATGTTGTCAAATATTAGTGCCGAGAAGTTGGGTTGGGTTAGGTTAGGTTATATTACGTTATTGATGTATATAAAAGCCCCACAGAGACGTAGATGCCAACTCGCCAGGAATGTTGTCAACTAATAGCGCCGAGAGGTTAGGTTGGGTTATATAAGGTTATATTACGTTATTGATGTATATAAAGGCCCCGCGGAGACGTAGATGCCAACCCGCCAGGAATGTTGTCAAATAATAGCGCCGAAACGTTAGGTTGGGTTATGTAAGGTTATATTGCGTTATTGATGTATATGAAGGTCCCACGGAGACGTAGAGGCCAACTCGCCAGGAATGTTGTCAAATATTACCGCCGAGATGATAGGTTGGGTTAGGTTAGGTTATATTACGTTATTGATGTATATGAAGGCCCCACGGAGACGTAGAGGCCAACTCGCCAGGAATGTTGTCAAATATTACCGCCGAGATGTTAGGTTGGGTTAGGTTAGGTTATATTACGTTATTGATGTATATGAAGGCCCCACGGAGACGTAGACGCCATCTGGCCAGGAATGTTGTCAAATATTACCGCCGAGATGATAGGTTGGGTTAGTTTAAATTATATTACTTTATTGATGTATGTGAAGGCCCCACGGAGACGTAGAGGCCATCTGGCCAGGAATGTTGTGAAATATTACCGCCGAGATGATAGGTTGGGTTAGGTTAGATTATATTAAGTTATGGATGTATATGAAGGTCCCACGGTGACGTAGAGGCCAACTCGCCAGGAATGTTGTCAAATATTACCGCCGATGTGTTAGGTTGGGTTAGGTTAGGTTATATTACGTTATTGATGTGTATGAAGGCCCCACGGAGACGTAGAGGCCAACACGCCAGGAATGTTGTCAAATATTACCGCCCATATGATAGGTTGGGCTAGGTTATGTTATATTACGTTATTGATGTATATAAAGGTCCCACGGAAACATAGAGGTCAACTCGCCAGGAATGTTGTCAAATATTACCCCCGAGATGATACGTTGGGCTGGGTTAGGTTATATTACGTTATTGATGTATATAAAGGACCCAGGGAAACATAGAGGCCAACAAGCCAGGAATGTTGTCAAATATTACCGCCGAGATGTTACGTTGGTTTAGGTTAGGTTAAATTACGTTATTGAAGTATATGAAGGTCCCATGGAGAGGTAGAGGCCAACTCGCCAGGAATGTTGTCAAATATTAGTGCCGAGATGTTAGGTTGGGTTAGGTTAGGTAATATTAAGTTATTGATGTATATGAAGGTCGCACGGAGGGGTAGATGCCAACTGGCCAGGAATGTTGTCAAATATTAGTGCCGAGATGTTAGGTTGGGTTAGGTTAGGTAATATTACGTTATTGATGTATATGAAGGTCCCACGGTGACGTAGAGGCCAACTCGCCAGGAATGTTGTCAAATATTACCGCCGATGTGTTAGGTTGGGCTAGGTTAGGTTATATTACGTTATTGATGTATATAAAGGTCCCACGGAAACATAGAGGCCAACAAGCAAGGAATGTTGTCAAATATTACAGCCGAGATGTTACGTTGGGGTATATTATGTTAAATTACGTTATTGATGTATATAAAAGTCCCACGGATACGTAGAGGCCAATTCGACAGGAATATTGTCAAATATTACCGCCGAGGTGTTAGGTTGGGTTAGGTTAGGTTATATTACGTTATTGATGTATATAAAGGTCCCACGGAAACATAGAGGCCAACAAGCAAGGAATGTTGTCAAATATTACAGCCGAGATGTTACGTTGGGGTATATTAGGTTAAATTACGTTATTGATGTATATAAAAGTCCCACGGAGACGTAGAGGCCAACTCGCCAGGAATATTGTCATATAATAGCGCCGAGTGGTTAGGTTGGGTTATATTAGGTTATATTACGTTATTGATGGATATGAAGGTGCCACGGAGACGTAGAGGCCAACTCGCCAGGAATGTTGTCAAATATTACCGCCGAGATGTTAGGTTGGGTTAGGTTAGGTTATATTACGTTATTGATATATATAAAGGTCCCACGGAAACGTAGAGGCCAACTCGACAGGAATGTTTTCAAATATTACCGCCGAGATGATAGGTTGGCTTAGGTTAGGTTATATTACGTTATTGATGTATGTCAAGGTCCCACGGAGACGTAGAGGCCAACTCGCCAGGAATGTTGTAAAATATTAGTACCGAAATATTAGATTGGGTTAGGTTAGGTTATATTACGCTATTGATGTATATAAAAGTCCCACGGATACGTAGAGGCCAACTCGACAGGAATGTTGTCAAATAATAGCGCCGAAATCTTAGGTTGGGTTAGGTTAGGTTATATTACGTTATTGAAATATATGAAGTTCCACGGAGACGTAGAGGCTAACTCGCCAGGAATGTTGTCAAATATTAGTGCCGAGAAGTTGGGTTGGGTTAGGTTAGGTAATATTACGTTATTGATGTATATAAAAGTCCCACGGAGACGTAGAGGCCAACTCGCCAGGAATGTTGTCAAATATTACCGCCGAGATGATACGTTGGGCTAGGTTAGGTTATATTACGTTATTGATGTATATAAAGGTCCCAGGGAAACATAGAGGCCAACAAGCCAGGGATGTTGTCAAATATTACCGCCGAGATGTTACGTAGGTTTAGGTTAGGTTAAATTACGTTATTGATGTATATGAAGGTCCCACGCAGAGGTAGAGGCCAACTCGCCAGGAATGTTGTCAAATATTAGTGCCGAGATGTTAGGTTGGGTTAGGTTAGGTAATATTAAGTTATTGATGTATATGAAGGTCCCGCTGTGACGTAGAGGCCAACTCGCCAGGAATGTTGTCAAATATTACCGCCGAGATGTAAGGTTGGGTTAGGTTAGGTTACATTACGTTATTGATGTATATGAAGGCCCCACGGAGACGTAGAGGCCAACTCGCCAGGAATGTTGTCAAATATTACCGCCGAGATGTTAGGTTGGGTTAGGTTAGGTTATATTACGTTATTGATGTATATGAAGGCCCCACGGAGACGTAGACGCCATCTGGCCAGGAATGTTGTCAAATATTACCGCCGAGATGATAGGTTGGGTTAGTTTAGATTATATTACTTTATTGATGTATGTGAAGGCCCCACGGAGACGTAGAGGCCATCTGGCCAGGAATGTTGTGAAATATTACCGCCGAGATGATAGGTTGGGTTAGGTTAGATTATATTAAGTTATGGATGTATATGAAGGTCCCACGGTGACGTAGAGGCCAACTCGCCAGGAATGTTGTCAAATATTACCGCCGATGTGTTACGTTGGGTTAGGTTAGGTTATATTACGTTATTGATGTGTATGAAGGCCCCACGGAGACGTAGAGGCCAACACGCCAGGAATGTTGTCAAATATTACCGCCCATATGATAGGTTGGGCTAGGTTATGTTATATTACGTTATTGATGTATATAAAGGTCCCACGGAAACATAGAGGTCAACAAGCCAGGAATGTTGTCAAATATTACCGCCGAGATGATAGGTTGGGTTAGGTTAGGTTATATTACGTTATTGATGTATATGAAGGCCCCACGGAGACGTAGAGGCCAACTCGCCAGGAATGTTGTCAAATATTACCGCCGAGATGTTAGGTTGGGTTAGGTTAGGTTATATTACGTTATTGATGTATATGAAGGCCCCACGGAGACGTAGACGCCATCTGGCCAGGAATGTTGTCAAATATTACCGCCGAGATGATAGGTTGGGTTAGTTTAGATTATATTACTTTATTGATGTATGTGAAGGCCCCACGGAGACGTAGAGGCCATCTGGCCAGGAATGTTGTGAAATATTACCGCCGAGATGATAGGTTGGGTTAGGTTAGATTATATTAAGTTATGGATGTATATGAAGGTCCCACGGTGACGTAGAGGCCAACTCGCCAGGAATGTTGTCAAATATTACCGCCGATGTGTTAGGTTGGGTTAGGTTAGGTTATATTACGTTATTGATGTGTATGAAGGCCCCACGGAGACGTAGAGGCCAACACGCCAGGAATGTTGTCAAATATTACCGCCCATATGATAGGTTGGGCTAGGTTATGTTATATTACGTTATTGATGTATATAAAGGTCCCACGGAAACATAGAGGTCAACTCGCCAGGAATGTTGTCAAATATTACCCCCGAGATGATACGTTGGGCTGGGTTAGGTTATATTACGTTATTGATGTATAAAAAGGTCCCAGGGAAACATAGAGGCCAACAAGCCAGGAATGTTGTCAAATATTACCGCCGAGATGTTACGTTGGTTTAGGTTAGGTTAAATTACGTTATTGAAGTATATGAAGGTCCCACGGAGAGGTAGAGGCCAACTCGCCAGGAATGTTGTCAAATATTAGTGCCGAGATGTTAGGTTGGGTTAGGTTAGGTAATATTAAGTTATTGATGTATATGAAGGTCCCACGGTGACGTAGAGGCCAACTCGCCAGGAATGTTGTCAAATATTACCGCCGATGTGTTAGGTTGGGTTAGGTTAGGTTATATTACGTTATTGATGTATATAAAGGTCCCACGGAAACATAGAGGCCAACAAGCAAGGAATGTTGTCAAATATTACAGCCGAGATGTTACGTTGGGGTATATTAGGTTAAATTACGTTATTGATGTATATAAAAGTCCCACGGATACGTAGAGGCCAACTCGACAGGAATATTGTCATATAATAGCGCCGAGTGGTTAGGTTGGGTTATATTAGGTTATATTACGTTATTGATGGATATGAAGGTGCCACGGAGACGTAGAGGCCAACTCGCCAGGAATGTTGTAAAATATTAGTACCGAAATATTAGATTGGGTTAGGTTAGGTTATATTACGCTATTGATGTATATAAAAGTCCCACGGATACGTAGAGGCCAACTCGACAGGAATGTTGTCAAATAATAGCGCCGAAATCTTAGGTTGGGTTAGGTTAGGTTATATTACGTTATTGAAATATATGAAGTTCCACGGAGACGTAGAGGCTAACTCGCCAGGAATGTTGTCAAATATTAGTGCCGAGAAGTTGGGTTGGGTTAGGTTAGGTAATATTACGTTATTGATGTATATAAAAGTCCCACGGAGACGTAGAGGCCAACTCGCCAGGAATGTTGTCAAATATTACCGCCGAGATGATACGTTGGGCTAGGTTAGGTTATATTACGTTATTGATGTATATAAAGGTCCCAGGGAAACATAGAGGCCAACTCGCCAGGAATGTTGTAAAATATTAGTACCGAAATATTAGATTGGGTTAGGTTAGGTTATATTACGCTATTGATGTATATAAAAGTCCCACGGAGACGTAGAGGCCAACTCGCCAGGAATGTTGTCAACTAATAGCGCCGAGAGGTTAGGTTGGGTTATATAAGGTTATATTACGTTATTGATGTATATAAAGGCCCCGCGGAGACGTAGATGCCAACCCGCCAGGAATGTTGTCAAATAATAGCGCCGAAAGGTTAGGTTGGGTTATGTAAGGTTATATTACGTTATTGATGTATATGAAGGTCCCACGGAGACGTAGAGGCCAACTCGCCAGGAATGTTGTCAAATATTACCGCCGAGATGATAGGTTGGGTTAGGTTAGGTTATATTACGTTATTGATGTATATGAAGGCCCCACGGAGACGTAGAGGCCAATTCGCCAGGAATGTAGTCAAATATTACCGCCGAGATGATAGGTTGGGTTAGGTTAGATTATATTACTTTATTGATGTATATGAAGGTCTCACGGTGAAGTAGAGGCCAACTCGACAGGAATGTCGTCAAATATTAGTGCCGACATGTTAGGTTGGGTTAGGATACGTTAAATTACGTTATTGATGTATATAAAAGTCCCACGGAGACGTAGAGGCCAACTCGCCAGGAATGTTGTCAAATATTACCGCCGTGATGATACGTTGTGCTAGGTTAGGTTATATTACGTTATTGATGTATATAAAGGTCCCAGGGAAACATAGAGGCCAACAAGCCAGGAATGTTGTGAAATATTACCGCCGAGATGTTACGTTGGTTTAGGTTAGGTTAAATTACGTTATTGAAGTATATGAAGGTCCCACGGAGAGGTAGAGGCCAACTCGCCAGGAATGTTGTCAAATATTACCGCCCATATGATAGGTTGGGCTAGGTTAGGTTATATTACGTTATTGATGTGTATGAAGGTGTCACGGAGACGTAGAGGCCAACTCGCCAGGAATGTTGTCAAATATTACCGCCGAGGTGTTAGGTTGGGTTAGGTTAGGTCATATTACGTTATTGATGTATATAAAGGTCCCACGGAAACATAGAGGCCAACAAGCAAGGAATGTTGTCAAATATTACAGCCGAGATGTTACGTTGGGGTATATTAGGTTAAATTACGTTATTGATGTATATAAAAGTCCCACGGAGACGTAGAGGCCAACTCGCCAGGAATATTGTCATATAATAGCGCCGAGTGGTTAGGTTGGGTTATATTAGGTTATATTACGTTATTGATGGATATGAAGGTGCCACGGAGACGTAGAGGCCAACTCGCCAGGAATGTTGTCAAATATTACCGCCGAGATGTTAGGTTGGGTTAGGTTAGGTTATATTACGTTATTGATATATATAAAGGTCCCACGGAAACTTAGAGGCCAACTCGACAGGAATGTTTTCAAATATTACCGCCGAGATGATAGGTTGGCTTAGGTTAGGTTATATTACGTTATTGATGTATGTCAAGGTCCCACGGAGACGTAGAGGCCAACTCGCCAGGAATGTTGTAAAATATTAGTACCGAAATATTAGATTGGGTTAGGTTAGGTTATATTACGCTATTGTTGTATATAAAAGTCCCACGGATACGTAGAGGCCAACTCGACAGGAATGTTGTCAAATAATAGCGCCGAAATCTTAGGTTGGGTTAGGTTAGGTTATATTACGTTATTGAAATATATGAAGTTCCACGGAGACGTAGAGGCTAACTCGCCAGGAATGTTGTCAAATATTAGTGCCGAGAAGTTGGGTTGGGTTAGGTTAGGTAATATTACGTTATTGATGTATATAAAAGTCCCACGGAGACGTAGAGGCCAACTCGCCAGGAATGTTGTCAAATATTACCGCCGAGATGATACGTTGGGCTAGGTTAGGTTATATTACGTTATTGATGTATATAAAGGTCCCAGGGAAACATAGAGGCCAACAAGCCAGGGATGTTGTCAAATATTACCGCCGAGATGTTACGTAGGTTTAGGTTAGGTTAAATTACGTTATTGATGTATATGAAGGTCCCACGCAGAGGTAGAGGCCAACTCGCCAGGAATGTTGTCAAATATTAGTGCCGAGATGTTAGGTTGGGTTAGGTTAGGTAATATTAAGTTATTGATGTATATGAAGGTCCCGCTGTGACGTAGAGGCCAACTCGCCAGGAATGTTGTCAAATATTACCGCCGAGATGTTAGGTTGGGTTAGGTTAGGTTATATTACGTTATTGATGTATATGAAGGCCCCACGGAGACGTAGACGCCATCTGGCCAGGAATGTTGTCAAATATTACCGCCGAGATGATAGGGTGGGTTAGTTTAGATTATATTACTTTATTGATGTATGTGAAGGCCCCACGGAGACGTAGAGGCCATCTGGCCAGGAAAGTTGTGAAATATTACCGCCGAGATGATAGGTTGGGTTAGGTTAGATTATATTAAGTTATGGATGTATATGAAGGTCCCACGGTGACGTAGAGGCCAACTCGCAAGGAATGTTGTCAAATATTACCGCCGATGTGTTAGGTTGGGTTAGGTTAGGTTATATTACGTTATTGATGTGTATGAAGGCCCCACGGAGACGTAGAGGCCAACACGCCAGGAATGTTGTCAAATTTTACCGCCCATATGATAGGTTGGGCTAGGTTATGTTATATTACGTTATTGATGTATATAAAGGTCCCACGGAAACATAGAGGTCAACAAGCCAGAAATGTTGTCAAATATTACCGCCGATATGTTATGTTGGTTTAGGTTAGGTTAAATTACGTTATTGATGTATATGAAGGTCCCACGGAGAGGTAGAGGTCAACTCGCCAGGAATGTTGTCAAATATTAGTGCCGAGATGTTAGGTTGGGTTAGGTTAGGTAATATTAAGTTATTGATGTATATGAAGGTCCCACGGAGACGTAGAGGCCATCTGGCCAGGAATGTTGTCAAATATTACCGCCGAGATGATAGGTTGGGTTAGGTTAGATTATATTACGTTATTGATGTATATGAAGGTCGCACGGAGGGGTAGATGCCAACTGGCCAGGAATGTTGTCAAATATTAGTGTCGAGATGTTAGGTTGGGTTAGGTTAGGTAATATTACGTTATTGATGTATATGAAGGTCCCACGGTGACGTAGAGGCCAACTCGCCAGGAATGTTGTCAAATATTACCGCCGATGTGTTAGGTTGGGCTAGGTTAGGTTATATTACGTTATTGATGTATATAAAGGTCCCACGGAAACATAGAGGCCAACAAGCAAGGAATGTTGTCAAATATTACAGCCGAGATGTTACGTTGGGGTATATTATGTTAAATTACGTTATTGATGTATATAAAAGTCCCACGGATACGTAGAGGCCAACTCGACAGGAATATTGTCATATAATAGCGCCGAGTGGTTAGGTTGGGTTATATTAGGTTATATTACGTTATTGATGGATATGAAGGTGCCACGGAGACGTAGAGGCCAACTCGCCAGGAATGTTGTCAAATATTACCGCCGATGTGTTAGGTTGGGCTAGGTTAGGTTATATTACGTTATTGATGTATATAAAGGTCCCACGGAAACATAGAGGCCAACAAGCAAGGAATGTTGTCAAATATTACAGCCGAGATGTTACGTTGGGGTATATTATGTTAAATTACGTTATTGATGTATATAAAAGTCCCACGGATACGTAGAGGCCAACTCGACAGGAATATTGTCATATAATAGCGCCGAGTGGTTAGGTTGGGTTATATTAGGTTATATTACGTTATTGATGGATATGAAGGTGCCACGGAGACGTAGAGGCCAACTCGCCAGGAATGTTGTCAAATATTACCGCCGAGATGTTAGGTTGGGTTAGGTAAGGTTATATTACGTTATTGATATATATAAAGGT
Organism: Xylocopa violacea; assembly: GCA_963969225.1. Taxonomy (NCBI): domain Eukaryota; kingdom Metazoa; phylum Arthropoda; class Insecta; order Hymenoptera; family Apidae; genus Xylocopa; species Xylocopa violacea. The sequence continues at coordinate 2,685,589 of CAXAJV010000920.1, forward strand.
CCCACGGAAACGTAGAGGCCAACTCGACAGGAATGTTTTCAAATATTACCGCCGAGATGATAGGTTGGCTTAGGTTAGGTTATATTACGTTATTGATGTATGTCAAGGTCCCACGGAGACGTAGAGGCCAACTCGCCAGGAATGTTGTCAAATATTAGTACCGAAATATTAGATTGGGTTAGGTTAGGTTATATTACGCTATTGATGTATATAAAAGTCCCACGGATACGTAGAGGCCAACTCGACAGGAATGTTGTCAAATAATAGCGCCGAAATCTTAGGTTGGGTTAGGTTAGGTTATATTACGTTATTGAAATATATGAAGTTCCACGGAGACGTAGAGGCTAACTCGCCAGGAATGTTGTCAAATATTAGTGCCGAGAAGTTGGGTTGGGTTAGGTTAGGTTATATTACGTTATTGATGTATATAAAAGCCCCACAGAGACGTAGATGCCAACTCGCCAGGAATGTTGTCAACTAATAGCGCCGAGAGGTTAGGTTGGGTTATATAAGGTTATATTACGTTATTGATGTATATAAAGGCCCCGCGGAGACGTAGATGCCAACCCGCCAGGAGTGTTGTCAAATAATAGCGCCGAAAGGTTAGGTTGGGTTATGTAAGGTTATATTACGTTATTGATGTATATGAAGGTCCCACGGAGACGTAGAGGCCAACTCGCCAGGAATGTTGTCAAATATTACCGCCGAGATGATAGGTTGGGTTAGGTTAGGTTATATTACGTTATTGATGTATATGAAGGCCCCACGGAGACGTAGAGGCCAATTCGCCAGGAATGTAGTCAAATATTACCGCCGAGATGATAGGTTGGGTTAGGTTAGATTATATTACTTTATTGATGTGTATGAAGGTGTCACGGAGACGTAGAGGCCAACTCGCCAGGAATGTTGTCAAATATTACCGCCGAGGTGTTAGGTTGGGTTAGGTTAGGTTATATTACGTTATTGATGTATATAAAGGTCCCACGGAAACATAGAGGCCAACAAGCAAGGAATGTTGTCAAATATTACAGCCGAGATGTTACGTTGGGGTATATTAGGTTAAATTACGTTATTGATGTATATAAAAGTCCCACGGAGACGTAGAGGCCAACTCGCCAGGAATATTGTCATATAATAGCGCCGAGTGGGTAGGTTGGGTTATATTAGGTTATATTACGTTATTGATGGATATGAAGGTGCCACGGAGACGTAGAGGCCAACTCGCCAGGAATGTTGTCAAATATTACCGCCGAGATGTTAGGTTGGGTTAGGTTAGGTTATATTACGTTATTGATATATATAAAGGTCCCACGGAAACTTAGAGGCCAACTCGACAGGAATGTTTTCAAATATTACCGCCGAGATGATAGGTTGGCTTAGGTTAGGTTATATTACGTTATTGATGTATGTCAAGGTCCCACGGAGACGTAGAGGCCAACTCGCCAGGAATGTTGTAAAATATTAGTACCGAAATATTAGATTGGGTTAGGTTAGGTTATATTACGCTATTGATGTATATAAAAGTCCCACGGATACGTAGAGGCCAAATCGACAGGAATGTTGTCAAATAATAGCGCCGAAATCTTAGGTTGGGTTAGGTTAGGTTATATTACGTTATTGAAATATATGAAGTTCCACGGAGACGTAGAGGCTAACTCGCCAGGAATGTTGTCAAATATTAGTGCCGAGAAGTTGGGTTGGGTTAGGTTAGGTAATATTACGTTATTGATGTATATAAAAGTCCCACGGAGACGTAGAGGCCAACTCGCCAGGAATGTTGTCAAATATTACCGCCGAGATGATACGTTGGGCTAGGTTAGGTTATATTACGTTATTGATGTATATAAAGGTCCCAGGGAAACATAGAGGCCAACAAGCCAGGGATGTTGTCAAATATTACCGCCGAGATGTTACGTAGGTTTAGGTTAGGTTAAATTACGTTATTGATGTATATGAAGGTCCCACGCAGAGGTAGAGGCCAACTCGCCAGGAATGTTGTCAAATATTAGTGCCGAGATGTTAGGTTGGGTTAGGTTAGGTAATATTAAGTTATTGATGTATATGAAGGTCCCGCTGTGACGTAGAGGCCAACTCGCCAGGAATGTTGTCAAATATTACCGCCGAGATGTTAGGTTGGGTTAGGTTAGGTTATATTACGTTATTGATGTATATGAAGGCCCCACGGAGACGTAGACGCCATCTGGCCAGGAATGTTGTCAAATATTACCGCCGAGATGATAGGGTGGGTTAGTTTAGATTATATTACTTTATTGATGTATGTGAAGGCCCCACGGAGACGTAGAGGCCATCTGGCCAGGAATGTTGTGAAATATTACCGCCGAGATGATAGGTTGGGTTAGGTTAGATTATATTAAGTTATGGATGTATATGAAGGTCCCACGGTGACGTAGAGGCCAACTCGCAAGGAATGTTGTCAAATATTACCGCCGATGTGTTAGGTTGGGTTAGGTTAGGTTATATTACGTTATTGATGTGTATGAAGGCCCCACGGAGACGTAGAGGCCAACACGCCAGGAATGTTGTCAAATATTACCGCCCATATGATAGGTTGGGCTAGGTTATGTTATATTACGTTATTGATGTATATAAAGGTCCCACGGAAACATAGAGGTCAACAAGCCAGAAATGTTGTCAAATATTACCGCCGATATGTTATGTTGGTTTAGGTTAGGTTAAATTACGTTATTGATGTATATGAAGGTCCCACGGAGAGGTAGAGGTCAACTCGCCAGGAATGTTGTCAAATATTAGTGCCGAGATGTTAGGTTGGGTTAGGTTAGGTAATATTAAGTTATTGATGTATATGAAGGTCCCACGGAGACGTAGAGGCCATCTGGCCAGGAATGTTGTCAAATATTACCGCCGAGATGATAGGTTGGGTTAGGTTAGATTATATTACGTTATTGATGTATATGAAGGTCGCACGGAGGGGTAGATGCCAACTGGCCAGGAATGTTGTCAAATATTAGTGCCGAGATGTTAGGTTGGGTTAGGTTAGGTAATATTACGTTATTGATGTATATGAAGGTCCCACGGTGACGTAGAGGCCAACTCGCCAGGAATGTTGTCAAATATTACCGCCGATGTGTTAGGTTGGGCTAGGTTAGGTTATATTACGTTATTGATGTATATAAAGGTCCCACGGAAACATAGAGGCCAACAAGCAAGGAATGTTGTCAAATATTACAGCCGAGATGTTACGTTGGGGTATATTATGTTAAATTACGTTATTGATGTATATAAAAGTCCCACGGATACGTAGAGGCCAACTCGACAGGAATATTGTCATATAATAGCGCCGAGTGGTTAGGTTGGGTTATATTAGGTTATATTACGTTATTGATGGATATGAAGGTGCCACGGAGACGTAGAGGCCAACTCGCCAGGAATGTTGTCAAATATTACCGCCGAGATGTTAGGTTGGGTTAGGTAAGGTTATATTACGTTATTGATATATATAAAGGTCCAACGGAAACGTAGAGGCCAACTCGACAGGAATGTTTTCAAATATTACCGCCGAGATGATAGGTTGGCTTAGGTTAGGTTATATTACGTTATTGATGTATGTCAAGGTCCCACGGAGACGTAGAGGCCAACTCGCCAGGAATGTTGTCAAATATTAGTACCGAAATATTAGATTGGGTTAGGTTAGGTTATATTACGCTATTGATGTATATAAAAGTCCCACGGATACGTAGAGGACAACTCGACAGTAATGTTGTCAAATAATAGCGCCGAAATCTTAGGTTGGGTTAGGTTAGGTTATATTACGTTATTGAAATATATGAAGTTCCACGGAGACGTAGAGGCTAACTCGCCAGGAATGTTGTCAAATATTAGTGCCGAGAAGTTGGGTTGGGTTAGGTTAGGTTATATTACGTTATTGATGTATATAAAAGCCCCACAGAGACGTAGATGCCAACTCGCCAGGAATGTTGTCAACTAATAGCGCCGAGAGGTTAGGTTGGGTTATATAAGGTTATATTACGTTATTGATGTATATAAAGGCCCCGCGGAGACGTAGATGCCAACCCGCCAGGAGTGTTGTCAAATAATAGCGCCGAAAGGTTAGGTTGGGTTATGTAAGGTTATATTACGTTATTGATGTATATGAAGGTCCCACGGAGACGTAGAGGCCAACTCGCCAGGAATGTTGTCAAATATTACCGCCGAGATGATAGGTTGGGTTAGGTTAGGTTATATTACGTTATTGATGTATATGAAGGCCCCACGGAGACGTAGAGGCCAATTCGCCAGGAATGTAGTCAAATATTACCGCCGAGATGATAGGTTGGGTTAGGTTAGATTATATTACTTTATTGATGTATATGAAGGTCTCACGGTGAAGTAGAGGCCAACTCGACAGGAATGTCGTCAAATATTAGTGCCGACATGTTAGGTTGGGTTAGGATACGTTAAATTACGTTATTGATGTATATAAAAGTCCCACGGAGACGTAGAGGCCAACTCGCCAGGAATGTTGTCAAATATTACCGCCGTGATGATACGTTGTGCTAGGTTAGGTTATATTACGTTATTGATGTATATAAAGGTCCCAGGGAAACATAGAGGCCAACAAGCCAGGAATGTTGTGAAATATTACCGCCGAGATGTTACGTTGGTTTAGGTTAGGTTAAATTACGTTATTGAAGTATATGAAGGTCCCACGGAGAGGTAGAGGCCAACTCGCCAGGAATGTTGTCAAATATTACCGCCCATATGATAGGTTGGGCTAGGTTAGGTTATATTACGTTATTGATGTGTATGAAGGTGTCACGGAGACGTAGAGGCCAACTCGCCAGGAATGTTGTCAAATATTACCGCCGAGGTGTTAGGTTGGGTTAGGTTAGGTTATATTACGTTATTGATGTATATAAAGGTCCCACGGAAACATAGAGGCCAACAAGCAAGGAATGTTGTCAAATATTACAGCCGAGATGTTACGTTGGGGTATATTAGGTTAAATTACGTTATTGATGTATATAAAAGTCCCACGGAGACGTAGAGGCCAACTCGCCAGGAATATTGTCATATAATAGCGCCGAGTGGTTAGGTTGGGTTATATTAGGTTATATTACGTTATTGATGGATATGAAGGTGCCACGGAGACGTAGAGGCCAACTCGCCAGGAATGTTGTCAAATATTACCGCCGAGATGTTAGGTTGGGTTAGGTTAGGTTATATTACGTTATTGATATATATAAAGGTCCCACGGAAACTTAGAGGCCAACTCGACAGGAATGTTTTCAAATATTACCGCCGAGATGATAGGTTGGCTTAGGTTAGGTTATATTACGTTATTGATGTATGTCAAGGTCCCACGGAGACGTAGAGGCCAACTCGCCAGGAATGTTGTAAAATATTAGTACCGAAATATTAGATTGGGTTAGGTTAGGTTATATTACGCTATTGATGTATATAAAAGTCCCACGGATACGTAGAGGCCAACTCGCCAGGAATGTTGTCAAATATTAGTGCCGAGATGTTAGGTTGGGTTAGGTTAGGTAATATTAAGTTATTGATGTATATGAAGGTCCCGCTGTGACGTAGAGGCCAACTCGCCAGGAATGTTGTCAAATATTACCGCCGAGATGTTAGGTTGGGTTAGGTTAGGTTATATTACGTTATTGATGTATATGAAGGCCCCACGGAGACGTAGACGCCATCTGGCCAGGAATGTTGTCAAATATTACCGCCGAGATGATAGGGTGGGTTAGTTTAGATTATATTACTTTATTGATGTATGTGAAGGCCCCACGGAGACGTAGAGACCATCTGGCCAGGAATGTTGTGAAATATTACCGCCGAGATGATAGGTTGGGTTAGGTTAGATTATATTAAGTTATGGATGTATATGAAGGTCCCACGGTGACGTAGAGGCCAACTCGCAAGGAATGTTGTCAAATATTACCGCCGATGTGTTAGGTTGGGTTAGGTTAGGTTATATTACGTTATTGATGTGTATGAAGGCCCCACGGAGACATAGAGGCCAACACGCCAGGAATGTTGTCAAATATTACCGCCCATATGATAGGTTGGGCTAGGTTATGTTATATTACGTTATTGATGTATATAAAGGTCCCACGGAAACATAGAGGTCAACAAGCCAGAAATGTTGTCAAATATTACCGCCGATATGTTATGTTGGTTTAGGTTAGGTTAAATTACGTTATTGATGTATATGAAGGTCCCACGGAGAGGTAGAGGTCAACTCGCCAGGAATGTTGTCAAATATTACCGCCGAGATGATAGGTTGGGTTAGTTTAGATTATATTACTTTATTGATGTATGTGAAGGCCCCACGGAGACGTAGAGGCCATCTGGCCAGGAATGTTGTGAAATATTACCGCCGAGATGATAGGTTGGGTTAGGTTAGATTATATTAAGTTATGGATGTATATGAAGGTCCCACGGTGACGTAGAGGCCAACTCGCCAGGAATGTTGTCAAATATTACCGCCGATGTGTTAGGTTGGGTTAGGTTAGGTTATATTACGTTATTGATGTGTATGAAGGCCCCACGGAGACGTAGAGGCCAACACGCCAGGAATGTTGTCAAATATTACCGCCCATATGATAGGTTGGGCTAGGTTATGTTATATTACGTTATTGATGTATATAAAGGTCCCACGGAAACATAGAGGTCAACTCGCCAGGAATGTTGTCAAATATTACCGCCGAGATGATACGTTGGGCTGGGTTAGGTTATATTACGTTATTGATGTATATAAAGGTCCCAGGGAAACATAGAGGCCAACAAGCCAGGAATGTTGTCAAATATTACCGCCGAGATGTTACGTTGGTTTAGGTTAGGTTAAATTACGTTATTGAAGTATATGAAGGTCCCACGGAGAGGTAGAGGCCAACTCGCCAGGAATGTTGTCAAATATTAGTGCCGAGATGTTAGGTTGGGTTAGGTTAGGTAATATTAAGTTATTGATGTATATGAAGGTCCCACGGTGACGTAGAGGCCAACTCGCCAGGAATGTTGTCAAATATTACCGCCGATGTGTTAGGTTGGGTTAGGTTAGGTTATATTACGTTATTGATGTATATAAAGGTCCCACGGAAACATAGAGGCCAACAAGCAAGGAATGTTGTCAAATATTACAGCCGAGATGTTACGTTGGGGTATATTAGGTTAAATTACGTTATTGATGTATATAAAAGTCCCACGGATACGTAGAGGCCAACTCGACAGGAATATTGTCATATAATAGCGCCGAGTGGTTAGGTTGGGTTATATTAGGTTATATTACGTTATTGATGGATATGAAGGTGCCACGGAGACGTAGAGGCCAACTCGCCAGGAATGTTGTCAAATATTACCGCCGAGATGTTAGGTTGGGTTAGGTTAGGTTATATTACGTTATTGATATATATAAAGGTCCCACGGAAACGTAGAGGCCAACTCGACAGGAATGTTTTCAAATATTACCGCCGAGATGATAGGTTGGCTTAGGTTAGGTTATATTACGTTATTGATGTATGTCAAGGTCCCACGGAGACGTAGAGGCCAACTCGCCAGGAATGTTGTAAAATATTAGTACCGAAATATTAGATTGGGTTAGGTTAGGTTATATTACGCTATTGATGTATATAAAAGTCCGACGGATACGTAGAGGCCAACTCGACAGGAATGTTGTCAAATAATAGCGCCGAAATCTTAGGTTGGGTTAGGTTAGGTTATATTACGTTATTGAAATATATGAAGTTCCACGGAGACGTAGAGGCTAACTCGCCAGGAATGTTGTCAAATATTAGTGCCGAGAAGTTGGGTTGGGTTAGGTTAGGTTATATTACGTTATTGATGTATATAAAAGCCCCACAGAGACGTAGATGCCAACTCGCCAGGAATGTTGTCAACTAATAGCGCCGAGAGGTTAGGTTGGGTTATATAAGGTTATATTACGTTATTGATGTATATGAAGGTCCCACGGAGACGTAGAGGCCAACTCGCCAGGAATGTTGTCAAATATTACCGCCGAGATGATAGGTTGGGTTAGGTTAGGTTATATTACGTTATTGATGTATATGAAGGCCCCACGGAGACGTAGAGGCCAACTCGCCAGGAATGTTGTCAAATATTACCGCCGATGTGTTAGGTTGGGTTAGGTTAGGTTATATTACGTTATTGATGTGTATGAAGGCCCCACGGAGACGTAGAGGCCAACTCGCCAGGAATGTTGTCAATTATTACCGCCGAGATGTTACGTTGGTTTGGGTTAGGTTAAATTACGTTATTGATGTATATGAAGGTCCCACGGAGAGGTAGAGGCCAACTCGCCAGGAATGTTGTCAAATATTACCGCCGAGATGTTAGGTTGGGTTAGGTTAGGTTATATTACGTTATTGATGTATATAAATGTCCCACGGAAACATAGAGGCCAACAAGACAGGAATGTTGTCAAATATTACAGCCGAGATGTTACGTTGGGGTATTTTAGGTTAAATTACGTTATTGATGTATATAAAAGTCCCACGGAGACGTAGAGGCCAACTCGCCAGGAATATTGTCATATAATAGCGCCGAGTGGTTAGGTTGGGTTATATTAGGTTATATTACGTTATTGATGGATATGAAGGTGTCACGGAGACGTAGAGGCCAACTCGCCAGGAATGTTGTCAAATATTACCGCCGAGATGTTAGGTTGGGTTAGGTTAGGTTATATTACGTTAATGATATATATATAAAGGTCCCACGGAAACGTAGAGGCCAACTCGACAGGAATGTTTTCAAATATTACCGCCGAGATGATAGGTTGGGTTAGGTTAGGTTATATTACGTTATTGATGTATATGAAGGTCCCACGGAGACGTAGAGACCAACCCGCCAGGAATGTAGTCAAATATTACCGCCGAGATGATAGGTTGGGTTAGGTTAGGTTGTATTACGTTATTGATGTATATGAAGGCCCCACGGAGTCGTAGCGGCCAATTCGCCAGGAATGTTGTCAAATATTACCGCCGAGATGATAGGTTGGGTTAGGTTAGATTATATTACTTTATTGATGTATATGAAGGTCTCACGGTGAAGTAGAGGCCAACTCGACAGGAATGTCGTCAAATATTAGTGCCGACATGTTAGGTTGGGTTAGGATACGTTAAATTACGTTATTGATGTATATAAAAGTCCCACGGAGACGTAGAGGCCAACTCGCCAGGAATGTTGTCAAATATTACCGCCGAGATGATACGTTGGGCTAGGTTAGGTTATATTACGTTATTGATGTATATAAAGGTCCCAGGGAAACATAGAGGCCAACAAGCCAGGAATGTTGTCAAATATTACCGCCGAGATGTTACGTTGGTTTAGGTTAGGTTAAATTACGTTATTGAAGTATATGAAGGTCCCACGGAAACATAGAGGCCAACAAGCCAGGAATGTTGTCAAGTATTACAGTCGAGATGTTACGTTGGGGTATTTTAGGTTATATTACGTTATTGATGTATATGAAGGTCCCACGGAGACGTAGAGGCCAACTCGCCAGGAATGTTGTCAAATATTACCGCCGAGATGTTAGGTTGGGTTAGGTTAGGTTATATCACGTTTTTGATGTATATAAAGGTCCCACGGAAACATAGAGTCCAACATGCCAGGAATGTTGTCAAATATTACAGCCGAGATGTTACGTTGGGGTATTTTAGGTTAAATTACGTTATTGATGTATATAAAAGTCCCACGGAGACGTAGAGGCCAACTCGCCAGGAATGTTGTAAAATATTACCGCCTAGATGTTACGTTGGGTTAAGCTAGGTTAAATTACGTTATTGATGCATATAAAAGTCCCGCGGAGGCGTAGAGGCCAACTCGCCAGGAATATTGTCATATAATAGCGCCGAGTGGTTAGGTTGGGTTATATTAGGTTATATTACGTTATTGATGGATATGAAGGTGTCACGGAGACGTAGAGGCCAATTCGCCAGGAATGTTGTCAAATATTACCGCCGAGATGATAGGTTGGGTTAGGTTAGGTAATATTATGTTATTGATGTATATGAAGGTCCCACGGTGACGTAGAGGCCAACTCGCCAGGAATGTTGTCAAACATTACCGCCGATGTGTTAGGTTGGGTTAGGTTAGGTTATATTACGTTATTGATGTATATAAAGGTCCCACGGAAACATAGAGGCCAACAAGCAAGGAATGTTGTCAAATATTACAGCCGAGATGTTACGTTGGGGTATATTAGGTTAAATTACGTTATTGATGTATATAAAAGTCCCACGGAGACGTAGAGGCCAACTCGCCAGGAATATTGTCATATAATAGCGCCGAGTGGTTAGGTTGGGGTATTTTAGGTTATATTACGTTATTGATGTATATGAAGGTCCCACGGAGACGTAGAGGCCAACTCGCCAGGAATGTTGTCAAATATTACCGCCGAGATGTTAGGTTGGGTTAGGTTAGGTTATATCACGTTATTGATGTATATAAAGGTCCCACGGAAACATAGAGTCCAACAAGCCAGGAATGTTGTCAAATATTACAGCCGAGATGTTACGTTGGGGTACTTTAGGTTAAATCACGATATTGATGTATATAAAAGTCCCACGGAGACGTAGAGGCAAACTCGACAGGAATGTTTTCAAATATTACCGCCGAGATGATAGGTTGGCTTAGGTTAGGTTATATTACGTTATTAATGTATGTCAAGGTCCAACGGAGACGAAGAGGCCAACTCGCCAGGAATGTTGTAAAATATTAGTACCGAGATATTAGATTGGGTTAGGTTAGGTTATATTACGCTATTGATGTATATAAAGGTCCCACGGAGACGTAGAGGCCAACTCAACACGAATGTTGTCAAATATTAGTGCCGAGATCTTAGGTTGGGTTAGGTTAGTTTATATTACGTTATTGATGTATATGAAGTTCCACGGAGACGTAGAGGCTAACTCGCCAGGAATGTTGTAAAATATTAGTGCCGAGAAGTTGGGTTGGGTTAGGTTAGGTTATATTACGTTATTGATGTATATGAAGGCCCCACGGAGACGTAGAGGCCAACTCGCCAGGAATGTTGTCAAATATTGCCGTCGAGATGTTAGGTTGTGTTAGGTTAGGTTATATTACGTTATTGATCTATATAAAGGTCCCACGGAAACATAGAGGCCAACAAGCCGGGAATGTTGTCAAGTATTACAGCCGAGATGTTACGTTGGGGTATTTTAGGTTAAATTACGTTATTGATGTATATAAAAGTCCCACGGAGACGTAGAGGCCAACTCGCCTGGAATGTTGTCAAATATTACCGTCGAGATGTTAGGTTGGGTTAGGTTAGGTTATATTACGTTATTGATATATATAAAGGTCCCACGGAAACGTAGAGGCCAACTCGACAGGAATGTTTTCAAATATTACCGCCGAGATGATAGGTTGGCTTAGGTTAGGTTATATTACGTTATTGATGTATATGAAGGTCCCACGGAGACGTAGAGGCCAACTCGCCAGGAATGTTGTCAAATATTGCCGTCGAGATGTTAGGTTGTGTTAGGTTAGGTTATATTACGTTATTGATCTATATAAAGGTCCCACGGAAACATAGAGGCCAACAAGCCAGGAATGTTGTCAAGTATTACAGTCGAGATGTTACGTTGGGGTATTTTGGGTTATATTACGTTATTGATGTATATGAAGGTCCCACGGAGACGTAGAGGCCAACTCGCCAGGAATGTTGTCAAATATTACCGCCGAGATGTTAGGTTGGGTTAGGTTAGGTTATATCACGTTATTGATGTATATAAAGGTCCCACGGAAACATAGAGTCCAACAAGCCAGGAATGTTGTCAAATATTAGAGCCGAGATGTTACGTTGGGGTATTTTAGGTTAAATTACGTTATTGATGTATATAAAAGTCCCACGGAGACGTAGAGGCCAACTCGCCAGGAATGTTGTAAAATATTACCGCCTAGATGTTACGTTGGGTTAAGCTAGGTTAAATTACGTTATTGATGCATATAAAAGTCCCACGGAGACGTAGAGGCCAACTCGCCAGGAATATTGTCATATAATAGCGCCGAGTGGTTAGGTTGGGTTATATTAGGTTATATTACGTTATTGATGGATATGAAGGTGTCACGGAGACGTAGAGGCCAACTCGCCAGGAATGTTGTCAAATATTACCGCCGAGATGTTAGGTTGGGTTAGGTTAGGTTATATTATGTTAATGATATATATATAAAGGTCCCACGGAAACGTAGAGGCCAACTCGACAGGAATGTTTTCAAATATTACCGCCGAGATGATAGGTTGGGTTAGGTTAGGTTATATTACGTTATTGATGTATATGAAGGTCCCACGGAGACGTAGAGACCAACCCGCCAGGAATGTTGTCAAATATTACCGCCGAGATGATAGGTTGGGTTAGGTTAGGTTATATTACGTTATTGATGTATATGAAGGCCCCACGGAGACGTAGCGGCCAATTCGCCAGGAATGTTGTCAAATATTACCGCCGAGATGATAGGTTGGGTTAGGTTAGATTATATTACTTTATTGATGTATATGAAGGTCTCACGGTGAAGTAGAGGCCAACTCGACAGGAATGTCGTCAAATATTAGTGCCGACATGTTAGGTTGGGTTAGGATACGTTAAATTACGTTATTGATGTATATAAAAGTCCCACGGAGACGTAGAGGCCAACTCGCCAGGAATGTTGTCAAGTATTACAGTCGAGATGTTACGTTGGGGTATTTTAGGTTATATTACGTTATTGATGTATATGAAGGTCCCACGGAGACGTAGAGGCCAACTCGCCAGGAATGTTGTCAAATATTACCGCCGAGATGTTAGGTTGGGTTAGGTTAGGTTATATCACGTTATTGATGTATATAAAGGTCCCACGGAAACATAGAGTCCAACAAGCCAGGAATGTTGTCAAATATTACAGCCGAGATGTTACGTTGGGGTATTTTAGGTTAAATTACGTTATTGATGTATATAAAAGTCCCACGGAGACGTAGAGGCCAACTCGCCAGGAATGTTGTAAAATATTACCGCCTAGATGTTACGTTGGGTTAAGCTAGGTTAAATTACTTTATTGATGCATATAAAAGTCCCACGGAGACGTAGAGGCCAACTCGACAGGAATATTGTCATATAATAGCGCCGAGTGGTTAGGTTGGGTTATATTAGGTTATATTACGTTATTGATGGATATGAAGGTGTCACGGAGACGTAGAGGCCAACTCGCCAGGAATGTTGTCAAATATTACCGCCGAGATGTTAGGTTGGGTTTGGTTAGGTTATATTACGTTATTGATATATATATAAAGGTCCCACGGAAACGTAGAGGCCAACTCGACAGGAATGTTTTCAAATATTACCGCCGAGATGATAGGTTGGCTTAGGTTAGGTTATATTACGTTATTGATGTATGTCAAGGTCCCACGGAGACGTAGAGGCCAACTCGCCAGAAATGTTGTAAAATATTACCGCCGAGATGTTACGTTGGGTTATATAAGGTTATATTACGTTATTGATGTATATAAAGGCCCCACGGAGACGTAGATGCCAACCCGCCAGGAATGTTGTCAAATAATAGCGCCGAAAGGTTAGGTTGGGTTATGTAAGGTTATATTACGTTATTGATGAATATGAAGGTCCCACGGAGACGTAGAGGCCAACTCGCCAGGAATGTTGTCAAATATTACCGCCGATGTGTTAGGTTGGGTTAGGTTAGGTTATATTACGTTATTGATGTGTATGAAGGCCCCACGGAGACGTAGAGGCCAACTCGCCAGGAATGTTGTCAAATATTACCGCCCATATGATAGGTTGGGCTAGGTTAGGTTATATTACGTTATTGATGTGTATGAAGGTGTCACGGAGACGTAGAGGCCAACTCGCCAGGAATGTTGTCAAATATTACCGCCGAGATGTTACGTTGGTTTGGGTTAGGTTAAATTACGTTATTGATGTATATGAAGGTCCCACGGAGAGGTAGAGGCCAACTCGCCAGGAATATTGTCAAATATTACCGCCCATATGATAGGTTGGGCTAGGTTAGGTTATATTACGTTATTGATGTGTATGAAGGTGTCACGGAGACGTAGAGGCCAACTCGCCAGGAATGTTGTCAAATATTAGTACCGAGATATTAGATTGGGTTAGGTTAGGTTATATTACGCTATTGATGTATATAAAGGTCCCACGGAGACGTAGAGGCCAACTCGACACGAATGCTGTCAAATAATAGCGCCGAAATCTTAGGTTGGGTTAGGTTAGGTTATATTACGTTATTGATGTATATGAAGTTCCACGGAGACGTAGAGGCTAACTCGCCAGGAATGTTGTCAAACATTACCGTCGAGATGTTAGGTTGGGTTAGGTTAGGTTATATTACGTTATTGATATATATAAAGGTCCCACGGAACCGTAGAGGCCAACTCGACAGGAATGTTTTCAAATATTACCGCCGAGATGATAGGTTGGGTTAGGTTAGGTTATATTACGTTATTGATGTATATGAAGGTCCCACGGAGACGTAGAGGCCAACTCGCCAGGAATGTTGTCAAATATTACCGCCGAAATGTTAGGTTGGGTTAGGTTAGGTTAAATTACGTTATTGATGTATATAAAGGTCCCACGGAGACGTAGAGGCCAACTCGCCAGGAATGTTGTAAAATATTAGTACCGAGATATTAGGTTGGGTTAGGTTAGGTTATATTACGCTATTGATGTATATAAAAGTCCCACGGAGACGTAGAGGCCAATTCGCCAGGAATGTTGTCAAATATTACCGCCGAGAGGTTAGGTTGGGCTATATTAGGTTATATTACTTTATTGATAGATATGAAGGTATCACGGAGACGTAGAGGCCAACTCGCCAGGAATGTTGTCAAATATTACCGCCGAGATGATAGGTTGGGTTAGGTTAGGTTATATTACGTTATTGATGTATATGAAGGTCCCACGGAGAGGTGGAGGCCAACTCGCCAGGAATGTTGTCAAATATTAGTGCCGAGATGTTAGGTTGGGTTAGGTTAGGTAATATTAAGTTATTGATGTATATGAAGGTCCCACGGAGACGTAGAGGCCATCTGGCCAGGAATGTTGTCAAATATTACCGCCGAGATGATAGGTTGGGTTAGGTTAGATTATATTACGTTATTGATGTATATGAAGGTCGCACGGAGGGGTAGATGCCAACTGGCCAGGAATGTTGTCAAATATTAGTGCCGAGATGTTAGGTTGGGTTAGGTTAGGTAATATTACGTTATTGATGTATATGAAGGTCCCACGGAGACGTAGAGGCCAACTCGCCAGGAATGTGGTCAAATATTACCGCCGATATGATAGGTTGGATTAGGGTACGTTATATTACGTTATTGATGTATATGAAGGTCTCACGGTGATGTAGAGGCCAACTCGACAGGAATGTCGTCAAATATTAGTGCCGACATGTTAGGTTGGGTTAGGATACGTTAAATTACGTTATTGATGTATATAAAAGTCCCACGGAGACGTAGAGGCCAACTCGCCAGGAATGTTGTCAACTAATAGCGCCGAGAGGTTAGGTTGGGTTATATAAGGTTATATTACGTTATTGATGTATATAAAAGTCCCACTGAGACGTAGAGGCCAACTCGCCAGGAATATTGTCATATAATAGCGCCGATTGGTTAGGTTGGGTTATATTAGGTTATATTACGTTATTGATGGATATGAAGGTGTCACGGAGACGTAGAGGCCAACTCGCCAGGAATGTTGTCAAATATTACCGCCGAGATGTTAGGTTGGGTTAGGTTAGGTTATATTACGTTATTGATGTATATAAAGGTCCCACGGAAACATAGAGTCCAAAAAGCCAGGAATGTTGTCAAATATTACAGCCGAGATGTTGCGTTGGGGTATTTTAGGTTAAATTACGTTATTGATGTATATAAAAGTCCCACGCAGACGTAGAGGCCAACTCGCCAGAAATGTTGTAAAATATTACCGCCGAGATGTTACGTTGGGTTATATAAGGTTATATTACGTTATTGATGTATATAAAGGCCCCACGGAGACGTAGATGCCAACCCGCCAGGAATGTTGTCAAATAATAGCGCCGAAAGGTTAGGTTGGGTTATGTAAGGTTATATTACGTTATTGATGAATATGAAGGTCCCACGGAGACGTAGAGGCCAACTCGCCAGGAATGTTGTCAAATATTACCGCCGATGTGTTAGGTTGGGTTAGGTTAGGTTATATTACGTTATTGATGTGTATGAAGGCCCCACGGAGACGTAGAGGCCAACTCGCCAGGAATGTTGTCAAATATTACCGCCCATATGATAGGTTGGGCTAGGTTAGGTTATATTACGTTATTGATGTGTATGAAGGTGTCACGGAGACGTAGAGGCCAACTCGCCAGGAATGTTGTCAAATATTACCGCCGGGATGTTACGTTGGTTTGGGTTAGGTTAAATTACGTTATTGATGTATATGAAGGTCCCACGGAGAGGTAGAGGCCAACTCGCCAGGAATGTTGTCAAATATTACCGCCGAGATGTTAGGTTGGGTTAGGTTAGGTTATATTACGTTATTGATGTATATAAATGTCCCACGGAAACATAGAGGCCAACAAGCCAGGAATGTTGTCAAATATTACAGCCGAGATGTTACGTTGGGGTATTTTAGGTTAAATTACGTTATTGATGTATATAAAAGTCCCACGGAGACGTAGAGGCCAACTCGCCAGGAATATTGTAATATAATAGCGCCGAGTGGTTAGGTTGGGTTATATTAGGTTATATTACGTTATTGATGGATATGAAGGTGTCACGGAGACGTAGAGGCCAACTCGCCAGGAATGTTGTCAAATATTACCGCCGAGATGTTAGGTTGGGTTAGGTTAGGTTATATTACGTTATTGATGTATATAAAGGTCCCACGGAAACATAGAGTCCAAAAAGCCAGGAATGTTGTCAAATAATAGCGCCGAAAGGTTAGGTTGGGTTATGTAAGGTTATATTACGTTATTGATGTATATGAAGGTCCCACGGAGACGTAGAGGCCAACTCGCCAGGAATGTTGTCAAATATTACCGCCGAGATGATAGGTTGGCTTAGGTTAGGTTATATTACGTTATTAATGTATGTCAAGCTCCAACGGAGACGAAGAGGCCAACTCGCCAGGAATGTTGTAAAATATTAGTACCGAGATATTAGATTGGGTTAGGTTAGGTTATATTACGCTATTGATGTATATAAAGGTCCCACGGAGACGTAGAGGCCAACTCGACACGAATGTTGTCAAATAATAGCACCGAAATCTTAGGTTGGGTTAGGTTAGGTTATATTACGTTATTGATGTGTATGAAGTTCCACGGAGACGTAGAGGCTAACTCGCCAGGAATGTTGTCAAATATTACCGTCGAGATGTTAGGTTGGGTTAGGTTAGGTTATATTACGTTATTGATATATATAAAGGTCCCACGGAAACGTAGAGGCCAACTCGACAGGAATGTTTTCAAATATTACCGCCGAGATGATAGGTTGGCTTAGGTTAGGTTATATTACGTTATTGATGTATATGAAGTTCCCACGGAGACGTAGAGGCCAACTCGCCAGGAATGTTGTCAAATATTGCCGTCGAGATGTTAGGTTGTGTTAGGTTAGGTTATATTACGTTATTGATCTATATAAAGGTCCCACGGAAACATAGAGGCCAACAAGCCAGGAATGTTGTCAAGTATTACAGCCGAGATGTTACGTTGGGGTATTTTAGGTTATATTTGGTTATTGATGTATATGAAGGTCACACGGAGACGTAGAGGCCAACTCGCCAGGAATGTTGTCAAATATTACCGCCGAGATGTTAGGTTGGGTTAGGTTAGGTTATATTACGTTATTGATGTATATAAAGGTCCCACGGAAACATAGAGTCCAAAAAGCCAGGAATGTTGTCAAATATTACAGCCGAGATGTTGCGTTGGGGTATTTTAGGTTAAATTACGTTATTGATGTATATAAAAGTCCCACGCAGACGTAGAGGCAACTCGCCAGAAATGTTGTAAAATATTACCGCCGAGATGTTACGTTGGGTTATATAAGGTTATATTACGTTATTGATGTATATAAAGGCCCCACGGAGACGTAGATGCCAACCCGCCAGGAATGTTGTCAAATAATAGCGCCGAAAGGTTAGGTTGGGTTATGTAAGGTTATATTACGTTATTGATGTATATGAAGGTCCCACGGAGACGTAGAGGCCAACTCGCCAGGAATGTTGTCAAATATTACCGCCGAGATGTTAGGTTGGGTTAGGTTAGGTTAAATTACGTTATTGATGTATATAAAGGTCCCACGGAGACGTAGAGGCCAACTCGCCAGGAATGTTGTAAAATATTAGTACCGAGATATTAGGTTGGGTTAGGTTAGGTTATATTACGCTATTGATGTATATAAAAGTCCCACGGAGACGTAGAGGCCAATTCGCCAGGAATGTTGTCAAATATTACCGCCGAGAGGTTAGGTTGGGCTATATTAGGTTATATTACTTTATTGATGGATATGAAGGTATCACGGAGACGTAGAGGCCAACTCGCCAGGAATGTTGTCAAATATTACCGCCGAGATGTTAGGTTGGGTTAGGTTAGCTTATATTACGTTATTGATATATATAAAGGTCCCACGGAAACGTAGAGGCCAACTCGACAGGAATGTTTTCAAATATTACCGCCGAGATGATAGGTTGGCTTAGGTTAGGTTATATTACGTTATTGATGTATGTCAAGGTCCCACGGAGACGTAGAGGCCAACTCGCCAGGAATGTTGTAAAATATTAGTACCGAAATATTAGATTGGGTTAGGTTAGGTTATATTACGCTATTGATGTATATAAAAGTCCCACGGATACGTAGATGCCAACTCGACAGGAATGTCAAATAATAGCGCCGAAATCTTAGGTTGGGTTAGGTTAGGTTATATTACGTTATTGAAATATATGAAGTTCCACGGAGACGTAGAGGCTAACTCGCCAGGAATGTTGTCAAATATTAGTGCCGAGAAGTTGGGTTGGGTTAGGTTAGGTTATATTACGTTATTGATGTATATAAAAGCCCCACAGAGACGTAGATGCCAACTCGCCAGGAATGTTGTCAACTAATAGCGCCGAGAGGTTAGGTTGGGTTATATAAGGTTATATTACGTTATTGATGTATATAAAGGCCCCACGGAGACGTAGAGGCCAACTCGCCAGGAATGTTGTCAAATATTACCGCCGATGTGTTAGGTTGGGTTAGGTTAGGTTATATTACGTTATTGATGTGTATGAAGGCCCCACGGAGACGTAGAGGCCAACTCGCCAGGAATGTTGTCAAATATTACCGCCCATATGATAGGTTGGGCTAGGTTAGGTTATATTACGTTATTGATGTGTATGAAGGTGTCACGGAGACGTAGAGGCCAACTCGCCAGGAATATTGTCATATAATAGCGCCGAGTGGTGAGGTTGGGTTATATTAGGTTATATTACGTTATTGATGGATATGAAGGTGTCACGGAGACGTAGAGGCCAACTCGCCAGGAATGTTGTCAAATATTACCGCCGAGATGTTAGGTTGGGTTAGGTTAGGTTATATTACGTTATTGATGTATATAAAGGCCCCACGGAGACGTAGATGCCAACCCGCCAGGAATGTTGTCAAATAATAGCGCCGAAAGGTTAGGTTGGGTTATGTAAGGTTATATTACGTTATTGATGTACATGAAGGTCCCACGGAGACGTAGAGGCCAACTCGCCAGGAATGTTGTCAAATATTACCGCCGATGTGTTAGGTTGGGTTAGGTTAGGTTATATTACGTTATTGATGTGTATGAAGGCCCCGCGGAGACGTAGAGGCCAACTCGCCAGGAATGTTGTCAAATATTACCGCCCATATGATAGGTTGGGCTAGGTTAGGTTATATTACGTTATTGATGTGTATGAAGGTGTCACGGAGACGTAGAGGCCAACTCGCCAGGAATGTTGTCCAATATTACCGCCGAGATGTTACGTTGGTTTGGGTTAGGTTAAATTACGTTATTGATGTATATGAAGGTCCCACGGAGAGGTAGAGGCCAACTCGCCAGGAATGTTGTCAAATATTACCGCCGAGATGTTAGGTTGGGTTAGGTTAGGTTATATTACGTTATTGATGTATATAAATGTCCCACGGAAACATAGAGGCCAACTCGCCAGGAATGTTGTCAAATATTACAGCCGAGATGTTAGGTTGGGTTAGGTCAAATAATAGCGCCGAAAGGTTAGGTTGGGTTATGTAAGGTTATATTACGTTATTGATGTATATGAAGGTCCCACGGAGACGTAGAGGCCAACTCTCCAGGAGTGTTGTAAAATATTAGTACCGAGATATTAGGTTGGGTTAGGTTAGGTTATATTACGCTATTGATGTATATAAAAGTCCCACGGAGACGTAGAGGCCAATTCGCCAGGAATGTTGTCAAATATTACCGCCGAGAGGTTAGGTTGGGCTATATTAGGTTATATTACTTTATTGATGGATATGAAGGTCCCACGGAGACGTAGAGGCCAACTCGCCAGGAATGTTGTCAAATATTACCGCCGAGATGATAGGTTGGCTTAGGTTAGGTTATATTACGTTATTAATGTATGTCAAGCTCCAACGGAGACGAAGAGGCCAACTCGCCAGGAATGTTGTAAAATATTAGTATCGAGATATTAGATTGGGTTAGGTTAGGTTATATTACGCTATTGATGTATATAAAGGTCCCACGGAGTCGTAGAGGCCAACTCGACACGAATGTTGTCAAATAATAGCGCCGAAATCTTAGGTTGGGTTAGGTTAGGTTATATTACGTTATTGATGTATATGAAGTTCCACGGAGACGTAGAGGCTAACTCGCCAGTAATGTTGTCAAACATTACCGTCGAGATGTTAGGTTGGGTTAGGTTAGGTTATATTACGTTATTGATATATATAAAGGTCCCACGGAAACGTAGAGGCCAACTCGACAGGAATGTTTTCAAATATTACCGCCGAGATGATAGGTTGGGTTAGGTTAGGTTATATTACGTTATTGATGTATATGAAGGTCCCACGGAGACGTAGAGGCCAACTCGCCAGGAATGTTGTCAAATATTACCGCCGAGATGTTAGGTTGGGTTAGGGTAGGTTAAATTACGTTATTGATGTATATAAAGGTCCCACGGAGACGTAGAGGCCAACTCGCCAGGAATGTTGTAAAATATTAGTACCGAGATATTAGGTTGGGTTAGGTTAGGTTATATTACGCTATTGATGTATATAAAAGTCCCACGGAGACGTAGAGGCCAATTCGCCAGGAATGTTGTCAAATATTACCGCCGAGAGGTTAGGTTGGGCTATATTAGGTTATATTACTTTATTGATGGATATGAAGGTATCACGGAGACGTAGAGGCCAACTCGCCAGGAATGTTGTCAAATATTACCGCCGAGATGTTAGGTTGGGTTAGGTTAGCTTATATTACGTTATTGATATATATAAAGGTCCCACGGAAACGTAGAGGCCAACTCGACAGGAATGTTTTCAAATATTACCGCCGAGATGATAGGTTGGCTTAGGTTAGGTTATATTACGTTATTGATGTATGTCAAGGTCCCACGGAGACGTAGAGGCCAACTCGCCAGGAATGTTGTAAAATATTAGTACCGAAATATTAGATTGGGTTAGGTTAGGTTATATTACGCTATTGATGTATATAAAAGTCCCACGGATACGTAGATGCCAACTCGACAGGAATGTCAAATAATAGCGCCGAAATCTTAGGTTGGGTTAGGTTAGGTTATATTACGTTATTGAAATATATGAAGTTCCACGGAGACGTAGAGGCTAACTCGCCAGGAATGTTGTCAAATATTAGTGCCGAGAAGTTGGGTTGGGTTAGGTTAGGTTATATTACGTTATTGATGTATATAAAAGCCCCACAGAGACGTAGATGCCAACTCGCCAGGAATGTTGTCAACTAATAGCGCCGAGAGGTTAGGTTGGGTTATATAAGGTTATATTACGTTATTGATGTATATAAAGGCCCCACGGAGACGTAGAGGCCAACTCGCCAGGAATGTTGTCAAATATTACCGCCGATGTGTTAGGTTGGGTTAGGTTAGGTTATATTACGTTATTGATGTGTATGAAGGCCCCACGGAGACGTAGAGGCCAACTCGCCAGGAATGTTGTCAAATATTACCGCCCATATGATAGGTTGGGCTAGGTTAGGTTATATTACGTTATTGATGTGTATGAAGGTGTCACGGAGACGTAGAGGCCAACTCGCCAGAAATGTTGTCAAATATTACCGCCGAGATGTTACGTTGGTTTGGGTTAGGTTAAATTACGTTATTGATGTATATGAAGGTCCCACGGAGAGGTAGAGGCCAACTCGCCAGGAATGTTGTCAAATATTACCGCCCATATGATAGGTTGGGCTAGGTTAGGTTATATTACGTTATTGATGTGTATGAAGGTGTCACGGAGACGTAGAGGCCAACTCGCCAGGAATGTTGTCCAATATTACCGCCGAGATGTTACGTTGGTTTGGGTTAGGTTAAATTACGTTATTGATGTATATGAAGGTCCCACGGAGAGGTAGAGGCCAACTCGCCAGGAATGTTGTCAAATATTACCGCCGAGATGTTAGGTTGGGTTAGGTTAGGTTATATTACGTTATTGATGTATATAAATGTCCCACGGAAACATAGAGGCCAACTCGCCAGGAATGTTGTCAAATATTACAGCCGAGATGTTAGGTTGGGTTAGGTCAAATAATAGCGCCGAAAGGTTAGGTTGGGTTATGTAAGGTTATATTACGTTATTGATGTATATGAAGGTCCCACGGAGACGTAGAGGCCAACTCGCCAGGAGTGTTGTAAAATATTAGTACCGAGATATTAGGTTGGGTTAGGTTAGGTTATATTACGCTATTGATGTATATAAAAGTCCCACGGAGACGTAGAGGCCAATTCGCCAGGAATGTTGTCAAATATTACCGCCGAGAGGTTAGGTTGGGCTATATTAGGTTATATTACTTTATTGATGGATATGAAGGTCCCACGGAGACGTAGAGGCCAACTCGCCAGGAATGTTGTCAAATATTACCGCCGAGATGATAGGTTGGCTTAGGTTAGGTTATATTACGTTATTAATGTATGTCAAGCTCCAACGGAGACGAAGAGGCCAACTCGCCAGGAATGTTGTAAAATATTAGTACCGAGATATTAGATTGGGTTAGGTTAGGTTATATTACGCTATTGATGTATATAAAGGTCCCACGGAGTCGTAGAGGCCAACTCGACACGAATGTTGTCAAATAATAGCGCCGAAATCTTAGGTTGGGTTAGGTTAGGTTATATTGCGTTATTGATGTATATGAAGTTCCACGGAGACGTAGAGGCTAACTCGCCAGGAATGTTGTCAAACATTACCGTCGAGATGTTAGGTTGGGTTAGGTTAGATTATATTACGTTATTGATGTATATGAAGGTCGCACGGAGGGGTAGATGCCAACTGGCCAGGAATGTTGTCAAATATTAGTGCCGAGATGTTAGGTTGGGTTAGGTTAGGTAATATTACGTTATTGATGTATATGAAGGTCCCACGGAGACGTAGAGGCCAACTCGCCAGGAATGTGGTCAAATATTACCGCCGATATGATAGGTTGGATTAGGGTACGTTATATTACGTTATTGATGTATATGAAGGTCTCACGGTGATGTAGAGGCCAACTCGACAGGAATGTCGTCAAATATTAGTGCCGACATGTTAGGTTGGGTTAGGATACGTTAAATTACGTTATTGATGTATATAAAAGTCCCACGGAGACGTAGAGGCCAACTCGCCAGGAATGTTGTCAACTAATAGCGCCGAGAGGTTAGGTTGGGTTATATAAGGTTATATTACGTTATTGATGTATATAAAAGTCCCACTGAGACGTAGAGGCCAACTCGCCAGGAATATTGTCATATAATAGCGCCGATTGGTTAGGTTGGGTTATATTAGGTTATATTACGTTATTGATGGATATGAAGGTGTCACGGAGACGTAGAGGCCAACTCGCCAGGAATGTTGTCAAATATTACCGCCGAGATGTTAGGTTGGGTTAGGTTAGGTTATATTACGTTATTGATGTATATAAAGGTCCCACGGAAACATAGAGTCCAAAAAGCCAGGAATGTTGTCAAATATTACAGCCGAGATGTTGCGTTGGGGTATTTTAGGTTAAATTACGTTATTGATGTATATAAAAGTCCCACGCAGACGTAGAGGCGAACTCGCCAGAAATGTTGTAAAATATTACCGCCGAGATGTTACGTTGGGTTATATAAGGTTATATTACGTTATTGATGTATATAAAGGCCCCACGGAGACGTAGATGCCAACCCGCCAGGAATGTTGTCAAATAATAGCGCCGAAAGGTTAGGTTGGGTTATGTAAGGTTATATTACGTTATTGATGAATATGAAGGTCCCACGGAGACGTAGAGGCCAACTCGCCAGGAATGTTGTCAAATATTACCGCCGATGTGTTAGGTTGGGTTAGGTTAGGTTATATTACGTTATTGATGTGTATGAAGGCCCCACGGAGACGTAGAGGCCAACTCGCCAGGAATGTTGTCAAATATTACCGCCCATATGATAGGTTGGGCTAGGTTAGGTTATATTACGTTATTGATGTGTATGAAGGTGTCACGGAGACGTAGAGGCCAACTCGCCAGGAATGTTGTCAAATATTACCGCCGAGATGTTACGTTGGTTTGGGTTAGGTTAAATTACGTTATTGATGTATATGAAGGTCCCACGGAGAGGTAGAGGCCAACTCGCCAGGAATGTTGTCAAATATTACCGCCGAGATGTTAGGTTGGGTTAGGTTAGGTTATATTACGTTATTGATGTATATAAAGGTCCCACGGAAGCATAGAGTCCAAAAAGCCAGGAATGTTGTCAAATAATAGCGCCGAAAGGTTAGGTTGGGTTATGTAAGGTTATATTACGTTATTGATGTATATGAAGGTCCCACGGAGACGTAGAGGCCAACTCGCCAGGAATGTTGTCAAATATTACCGCCGAGATGATAGGTTGGCTTAGGTTAGGTTATATTACGTTATTAATGTATGTCAAGCTCCAACGGAGACGAAGAGGCCAACTCGCCAGGAATGTTGTAAAATATTAGTACCGAGATATTAGATTGGGTTAGGTTAGGTTATATTACGCTATTGATGTATATAAAGGTCCCACGGAGACGTAGAGGCCAACTCGACACGAATGTTGTCAAATAATAGCACCGAAATCTTAGGTTGGGTTAGGTTAGGTTATATTACGTTATTGATGTGTATGAAGTTCCACGGAGACGTAGAGGCTAACTCGCCAGGAATGTTGTCAAATATTACCGTCGAGATGTTAGGTTGGGTTAGGTTAGGTTATATTACGTTATTGATATATATAAAGGTCCCACGGAAACGTAGAGGCCAACTTGACAGGAATGTTTTCAAATATTACCGCCGAGATGATAGGTTGGCTTAGGTTAGGTTATATTACGTTATTGATGTATATGAAGGTCCCACGGAGACGTAGAGGCCAACTCGCCAGGAATGTTGTCAAATATTGCCGTCGAGATGTTAGGTTGTGTTAGGTTAGGTTATATTACGTTATTGATCTATATAAAGGTCCCACGGAAACATAGAGGCCAACAAGCCAGGAATGTTGTCAAGTATTACAGCCGAGATGTTACGTTGGGGTATTTTAGGTTATATTTGGTTATTGATGTATATGAAGGTCACACGGAGACGTAGAGGCCAACTCGCCAGGAATGTTGTCAAATATTACCGCCGAGATGTTAGGTTGGCTTAGGTTAGGTTATATTACGTTATTGATGGATATGAAGGTGTCACGGAGACGTAGAGGCCAACTCGCCAGGAATGTTGTCAAATATTACCGCCGAGATGTTAGGTTGGGTTAGGTTAGGTTAAATTACGTTATTGATGTATATAAAGGTCCCACGGAGATGTAGAGGCCAACTCGCCAGGAATGTTGTAAAATATTAGTACCGAGATATTAGGTTGGGTTAGGTTAGGTTATATTACGCTATTGATGTATATAAAAGTCCCACGGAGACGTAGAGGCCAATTCGCCAGGAATGTTGTCAAATATTACCGCCGAGAGGTTAGGTTGGGCTATATTAGGTTATATTACTTTATTGATGGATATGAAGGTGCACGGAGACGTAGAGGCCAACTCGCCAGGAATGTTGTCAAATATTACCGCCGAGATGATAGGTTGGGTTAGGTTAGGTTATATTACGTTATTGATGTATATGAAGGCCCCACGGAGACGTAGAGGCCAATTCGCCAGGAATGTTGTCAAATATTACCGCCGAGAGGTTAGGTTGGGTTAGGTTAGGTTATATTACGTTATTGATGTATACAAAATTCCCACGGAGACGTAGAGGCCAACTCGCCAGGAATGTTGTCAAATATTACCGCCGAGATGTTAGGTTGGGTTAGGTTAGGTTATATTACGTTATTGATGTATATAAAGGTCCCACGGAAACATAGAGTCCAACAAGCCAGGAATGTTGTCAAATATTACAGCCGAGATGTTACGTTGGGGTATTTTAGGTTAAATTACGTTATTGATGTATATAAAAGTCCCACGGAGACGTAGAGGCCAACTCGCCAGGAATATTGTCATAAAATAGCGCCGAGTGGTTAGGTTGGGTTATATTAGGTTATATTACGTTATTGATGTGTATGAAGGTGTCACGGAGACGTAGAGGCCAACTCGCCAGGAATGTTGTCAAATATTACCGCCGAGATGTTACGTTGGTTTGGGTTAGGTTAAATTACGTTATTGATGTATATGAAGGTCCCACGGAGAGGTAGAGGCCAACTCGCCAGGAATGTTGTCAAATATTACCGCCGAGATGTTAGGTTGGGTTAGGTTAGGTTATATTACGTTATTGATGTATATAAATGTCCCACGGAAACATAGAGACCAACAAGCCAGGAATGTTGTCAAATATTACAGCCGAGATGTTACGTTGGGGTATTTTAGGTTAAATTACGTTATTGATGTATATAAAAGTCCCACGGAGACGTAGAGGCCAACTCGCCAGGAATGTTGTCAAATATTACCGCCGAGATGTTAGGTTGGGTTAGGTTAGGTTATATTACGTTATTGATGTATATAAAGGTCCCACGGAAACATAGAGTCCAACAAGCCAGGAATGTTGTCAAATATTACAGCCGAGATGTTACGTTGGGGTATTTTAGGTTAAATTACGTTATTGATGTATATAAAAGTCCCACGGAGACGTAGAGGCCAACTCGCCAGGAATATTGTCATAAAATAGCGCCGAGTGGTTAGGTTGGGTTATATTAGGTTATATTACGTTATTGATGTGTATGAAGGTGTCACGGAGACGTAGAGGCCAACTCGCCAGGAATGTTGTCAAATATTACCGCCGAGATGTTACGTTGGTTTGGGTTAGGTTAAATTACGTTATTGATGTATATGAAGGTCCCACGGAGAGGTAGAGGCCAACTCGCCAGGAATGTTGTCAAATATTACCGCCGAGATGTTAGGTTGGGTTAGGTTAGGTTATATTACGTTATTGATGTATATAAATGTCCCACGGAAACATAGAGACCAACAAGCCAGGAATGTTGTCAAATATTACAGCCGAGATGTTACGTTGGGGTATTTTAGGTTAAATTACGTTATTGATGTATATAAAAGTCCCACGGAGACGTAGAGGCCAACTCGCCAGGAATATTGTCATATAATAGCGCCGAGTGGTTAGGTTGGGTTATATTAGGTTATATTACGTTATTGATGTATATGAAGGTCCCACGGAGACGTAGAGGCCAACTCGCCAGGAATGTTGTCAAATATTACCGCCGAGATGTTAGGTTGGGTTAGGTTAGGTTAAATTACGTTATTGATGTATATAAAGGTCCCACGGAGACGTAGAGGCCAACTCGCCAGGAATGTTGTAAAATATTAGTACCGAGATATTAGGTTGGGTTAGGTTAGGTTATATTACGCTATTGATGTATATAAAAGTCCCACGGAGACGTAGAGGCCAATTCGCCAGGAATGTTGTCAAATATTACCGCCGAGAGGTTAGGTTGGGCTATATTAGGTTATATTACTTTATTGATGGATATGAAGGTATCACGGAGACGTAGAGGCCAACTCGCCAGGAATGTTGTCAAATATTACCGCCGAGATGTTAGGTTGGGTTAGGTTAGGTTATATTACGTTATTGATGTATATAAAGGTCCCACGGAAACATAGAGTCCAACAAGCCAGGAATGTTGTCAAATATTACAGCCGAGATGTTACGTTGGGGTATTTTAGGTTAAATTACGTTATTGATGTATATAAAAGTCCCACGGAGACGTAGAGGCCAACTCGCCAGGAATATTGTCATATAATAGCGCCGAGTGGTTAGGTTGGGTTATATTAGGTTATATTACGTTATTGATGTATATGAAGGTCCCACGGAGACGTAGAGGCCAATTCGCCAGGAATGTTGTCAAATATTACCGCCGAGAGGTTAGGTTGGGCTATATTAGGTTATATTACTTTATTGATGGATATGAAGGTCCCACGGAGACGTAGAGGCCAACTCGCCAGGAATGTTGTCAAATATTACCGCCGAGATGATAGGTTGGCTTAGGTTAGGTTATATTACGTTATTAATGTATGTCAAGCTCCAACGGAGACGAAGAGGCCAACTCGCCAGGAATGTTGTAAAATATTAGTACCGAGATATTAGATTGGGTTAGGTTAGGTTATATTACGCTATTGATGTATATAAAGGTCCCACGGAGTCGTAGAGGCCAACTCGACACGAATGTTGTCAAATAATAGCGCCGAAATCTTAGGTTGGGTTAGGTTAGGTTATATTACGTTATTGATGTATATGAAGTTCCACGGAGACGTAGAGGCTAACTCGCCAGGAATGTTGTCAAACATTACCGTCGAGATGTTAGGTTGGGTTAGGTTAGATTATATTACGTTATTGATGTATATGAAGGTCGCACGGAGGGGTAGATGCCAACTGGCCAGGAATGTTGTCAAATATTAGTGCCGAGATGTTAGGTTGGGTTAGGTTAGGTAATATTACGTTATTGATGTATATGAAGGTCCCACGGAGACGTAGAGGCCAACTCGCCAGGAATGTGGTCAAATATTACCGCTGATATGATAGGTTGGATTAGGGTACGTTATATTACGTTATTGATGTATATGAAGGTCTCACGGTGATGTAGAGGCCAACTCGACAGGAATGTCGTCAAATATTAGTGCCGACATGTTAGGTTGGGTTAGGATACGTTAAATTACGTTATTGATGTATATAAAAGTCCCACGGAGACGTAGAGGCCAACTCGCCAGGAATGTTGTCAACTAATAGCGCCGAGAGGTTAGGTTGGGTTATATAAGGTTATATTACGTTATTGATGTATATAAAAGTCCCACTGAGACGTAGAGGCCAACTCGCCAGGAATATTGTCATATAATAGCGCCGATTGGTTAGGTTGGGTTATATTAGGTTATATTACGTTATTGATGGATATGAAGGTGTCACGGAGACGTAGAGGCCAACTCGCCAGGAATGTTGTCAAATATTACCGCCGAGATGTTAGGTTGGGTTAGGTTAGGTTATATTACGTTATTGATGTATATAAAGGTCCCACGGAAACATAGAGTCCAAAAAGCCAGGAATGTTGTCAAATATTACAGCCGAGATGTTGCGTTGGGGTATTTTAGGTTAAATTACGTTATTGATGTATATAAAAGTCCCACGCAGACGTAGAGGCGAACTCGCCAGAAATGTTGTAAAATATTACCGCCGAGATGTTACGTTGGGTTATATAAGGTTATATTACGTTATTGATGTATATAAAGGCCCCACGGAGACGTAGATGCCAACCCGCCAGGAATGTTGTCAAATAATAGCGCCGAAAGGTTAGGTTGGGTTATGTAAGGTTATATTACGTTATTGATGAATATGAAGGTCCCACGGAGACGTAGAGGCCAACTCGCCAGGAATGTTGTCAAATATTACCGCCGATGTGTTAGGTTGGGTTAGGTTAGGTTATATTACGTTATTGATGTGTATGAAGGCCCCACGGAGACGTAGAGGCCAACTCGCCAGGAATGTTGTCAAATATTACCGCCCATATGATAGGTTGGGCTAGGTTAGGTTATATTACGTTATTGATGTGTATGAAGGTGTCACGGAGACGTAGAGGCCAACTCGCCAGGAATGTTGTCAAATATTACCGCCGAGATGTTACGTTGGTTTGGGTTAGGTTAAATTACGTTATTGATGTATATGAAGGTCCCACGGAGAGGTAGAGGCCAACTCGCCAGGAATGTTGTCAAATATTACCGCCGAGATGTTAGGTTGGGTTAGGTTAGGTTATATTACGTTATTGATGTGTATGAAGTTCCACGGAGACGTAGAGGCTAACTCGCCAGGAATGTTGTCAAATATTACCGTCGAGATGTTAGGTTGGGTTAGGTTAGGTTATATTACGTTATTGATATATATAAAGGTCCCACGGAAACGTAGAGGCCAACTTGACAGGAATGTTTTCAAATATTACCGCCGAGATGATAGGTTGGCTTAGGTTAGGTTATATTACGTTATTGATGTATATGAAGGTCCCACGGAGACGTAGAGGCCAACTCGCCAGGAATGTTGTCAAATATTGCCGTCGAGATGTTAGGTTGTGTTAGGTTAGGTTATATTACGTTATTGATCTATATAAAGGTCCCACGGAAACATAGAGGCCAACAAGCCAGGAATGTTGTCAAGTATTACAGCCGAGATGTTACGTTGGGGTATTTTAGGTTATATTTGGTTATTGATGTATATGAAGGTCACACGGAGACGTAGAGGCCAACTCGCCAGGAATGTTGTCAAATATTACCGCCGAGATGTTAGGTTGGCTTAGGTTAGGTTATATTACGTTATTGATGGATATGAAGGTGTCACGGAGACGTAGAGGCCAACTCGCCAGGAATGTTGTCAAATATTACCGCCGAGATGTTAGGTTGGGTTAGGTTAGGTTAAATTACGTTATTGATGTATATAAAGGTCCCACGGAGATGTAGAGGCCAACTCGCCAGGAATGTTGTAAAATATTAGTACCGAGATATTAGGTTGGGTTAGGTTAGGTTATATTACGCTATTGATGTATATAAAAGTCCCACGGAGACGTAGAGGCCAATTCGCCAGGAATGTTGTCAAATATTACCGCCGAGAGGTTAGGTTGGGCTATATTAGGTTATATTACTTTATTGATGGATATGAAGGTATCACGGAGACGTAGAGGCCAACTCGCCAGGAATGTTGTCAAATATTACCGCCGAGATGATAGGTTGGGTTAGGTTAGGTTATATTACGTTATTGATGTATATGAAGGCCCCACGGAGACGTAGAGGCCAATTCGCCAGGAATGTTGTCAAATATTACCGCCGAGAGGTTAGGTTGGGTTAGGTTAGGTTATATTACGTTATTGATGTATACAAAATTCCCACGGAGACGTAGAGGCCAACTCGCCAGGAATATTGTCATAAAATAGCGCCGAGTGGTTAGGTTGGGTTATATTAGGTTATATTACGTTATTGATGTGTATGAAGGTGTCACGGAGACGTAGAGGCCAACTCGCCAGGAATGTTGTCAAATATTACCGCCGAGATGTTACGTTGGTTTGGGTTAGGTTAAATTACGTTATTGATGTATATGAAGGTCCCACGGAGAGGTAGAGGCCAACTCGCCAGGAATGTTGTCAAATATTACCGCCGAGATGTTAGGTTGGGTTAGGTTAGGTTATATTACGTTATTGATGTATATAAATGTCCCACGGAAACATAGAGACCAACAAGCCAGGAATGTTGTCAAATATTACAGCCGAGATGTTACGTTGGGGTATTTTAGGTTAAATTACGTTATTGATGTATATAAAAGTCCCACGGAGACGTAGAGGCCAACTCGCCAGGAATATTGTCATATAATGGCGCCGAGTGGTTAGGTTGGGTTACATTAGGTTATATTACGTTATTGATGTATATGAAGGTCCCACGGAGACGTAGAGGCCAACTCGCCAGGAATGTTGTCAAATATTACCGCCGAGATGTTAGGTTGGGTTAGGTTAGGTTAAATTACGTTATTGATGTATATAAAGGTCCCACGGAGACGTAGAGGCCAACTCGCCAGGAATGTTGTAAAATATTAGTACCGAGATATTAGGTTGGGTTAGGTTAGGTTATATTACGCTATTGATGTATATAAAAGTCCCACGGAGACGTAGAGGCCAATTCGCCAGGAATGTTGTCAAATATTACCGCCGAGAGGTTAGGTTGGGCTATATTAGGTTATATTACTTTATTGATGGATATGAAGGTATCACGGAGACGTAGAGGCCAACTCGCCAGGAATGTTGTCAAATATTACCGCCGAGATGATAGGTTGGGTTAGGTTAGGTTATATTACGTTATTGATGTATATGAAGTTCCCACGGAGAGGTGGAGGCCAACTCGCCAGGAATATTGTCATATAATAGCGCCGAGTGGTTAGGTTGGGTTATATTAGGTTATATTACGTTATTGATGGATATGAAGGTGTCACGGAGACGTAGAGGCCAACTCGCCAGGAATGTTGTCAAATATTACCGCCGAGATGTTAGGTTGGGTTAGGTTAGGTTATATTACGTTATTGATATATATAAAGGTCCCACGGAAACGTAGAGGCCAACTCGACAGGAATGTTTTCAAATATTACCGCCGAGATGATAGGTTGGCTTAGGTTAGGTTATATTACGTTATTGATGTATATGAAGGTCCCACGGAGACGTAGAGGCCAACTCGCCAGGAATGTTGTCAAATATTACCGCCGAGATGTTAGGTTGGGTTAGGTTAGGTTATATTACGTTATTGATGTATATAAAGGTCCCACGGAAACATAGAGTCCAACAAGCCAGGAATGTTGTCAAATATTACAGCCGCGATGTTACGTTGGGGTATTTTATGTTAAATTACGTTATTGATGTATATAAAAGTCCCACGGAGACGTAGAGGCCAACTCGCCAGGAATATTGTCATAAAATAGCGCCGAGTGGTTAGGTTGGGTTATATTAGGTTATATTACGTTATTGATGTGTATGAAGGTGTCACGGAGACGTAGAGGCCAACTCGCCAGGAATGTTGTCAAATATTACCGCCGAGATGTTACGTTTGTTTGGGTTAGGTTAAATTACGTTATTGATGTATATGAAGGTCCCACGGAGAGGTAGAGGCCAACTCGCCAGGAATGTTGTCAAATATTACCGCCGAGATGTTAGGTTGGGTTAGGTTAGGTTATATTACGTTATTGATGTATATAAATGTCCCACGGAGACGTAGAGGCCAACTCGCCAGGAATGTTGTCAAATATTACCGCCGAGATGTTAGGTTGGGTTAGGTTAGGTTAAATTACGTTATTGATGTATATAAAGGTCCCACGGAGACGTAGAGGCCAACTCGCCAGGAATGTTGTAAAATATTAGTACCGAGATATTAGGTTGGGTTAGGTTAGGTTATGTTACGCTATTGATGTATATAAAAGTCCCACGGAGACGTAGAGGCCAATTCGCCAGGAATGTTGTCAAATATTACCGCCGAGAGGTTAGGTTGGGCTATATTAGGTTATATTACTTTATTGATGGATATGAAGGTATCACGGAGACGTAGAGGCCAACTCGCCAGGAATGTTGTCAAATATTACCGCCGAGATGTTAGGTTGGGTTAGGTTAGGTTAAATTACGTTATTGATGTATATAAAGGTCCCACGGAGACGTAGAGGCCAACTCGCCAGGAATGTTGTAAAATATTAGTACCGAGATATTAGGTTGGGTTAGGTTAGGTTATATTACGCTATTGATGTATATAAAAGTCCCACGGAGACGTAGAGGCCAATTCGCCAGGAATGTTGTCAAATATTACCGCCGAGAGGTTAGGTTGGGCTATATTAGGTTATATTACTTTATTGATGGATATGAAGGTATCACGGAGACGTAGAGGCCAACTCGCCAGGAATGTTGGCAAATATTACCGCCGAGATGATAGGTTGGGTTAGGTTAGGTTATATTACGTTATTGATGTATATGAAGGTCCCACGGAGAGGTGGAGGCCAACTCGCCAGGAATGTTGTCAAATATTAGTGCCGAGATGTTAGGTTGGGTTAGGTTAGGTAATATTAAGTTATTGATGTATATGAAGGCCCCACGGAGAGGTAGAGGCCAATTCGCCAGGAATGTTGTCAAATATTACCGCCGAGAGGTTAGGTTGGGTTAGGTTAGGTTATATTACGTGATTGATGTATACAAAATTCCCACGGAGACGTAGAGGCCAACTCGCCAGGAATGTTGTCAAATATTGCCGCCGAGATGTTAGGTTGGGTTAAGCTAGGTTAAATTACGTTATTGATGTATATAAAAGTCCCACGGAGACGTAGAGGCCAACTCGCCAGGAATATTGTCATATAATAGCGCCGAGTGGTTAGGTTGGGTTATATTAGGTTATATTACGTTATTGATGGATATGAAGGTGTCACGGAGACGTAGAGGCCAACTCGCCAGGAATGTTGTCAAATATTACCGCCGAGATGTTAGGTTGGGTTAGGTTAGGTTATATTACGTTATTGATATATATAAAGGTCCCACGGAAACGTAGAGGCCAACTCGACAGGAATGTTTTCAAATATTACCGCCGAGATGATAGGTTGGCTTAGGTTAGGTTATATTACGTTATTGATGTATATGAAGGTCCCACGGAGACGTAGAGGCCAACTCGCCAGGAATGTTGTCAAATATTACCGCCGAGATGTTAGGTTGGGTTAGGTTAGGTTATATTACGTTATTGATGTATATAAAGGTCCCACGGAAACATAGAGTCCAACAAGCCAGGAATGTTGTCAAATATTACAGCCGCGATGTTACGTTGGGGTATTTTAGGTTAAATTACGTTATTGATGTATATAAAAGTCCCACGGAGACGTAGAGGCCAACTCGCCAGGAATATTGTCATAAAATAGCGCCGAGTGGTTAGGTTGGGTTATATTAGGTTATATTACGTTATTGATGTGTATGAAGGTGTCACGGAGACGTAGAGGCCAACTCGCCAGGAATGTTGTCAAATATTACCGCCGAGATGTTACGTTGGTTTGGGTTAGGTTAAATTACGTTATTGATGTATATGAAGGTCCCACGGAGAGGTAGAGGCCAACTCGCCAGGAATGTTGTCAAATATTACCGCCGAGATGTTAGGTTGGGTTAGGTTAGGTTATATTACGTTATTGATGTATATAAATGTCCCACGGAAACATAGAGGCCAACAAGCCAGGAATGTTGTCAAATATTACAGCCGAGATGTTCCGTTGGGGTATTTTAGGTTAAATTACGTTATTGATGTATATAAAAGTCCCACGGAGACGTAGAGGCCAACTCGCCAGGAATATTGTCATATAATAGCGCCGAGTGGTTAGGTTGGGTTGTATTAGGTTATATTACGTTATTGATGTATATGAAGGTCCCACGGAGACGTAGAGGCCAACTCGCCAGGAATGTTGTCAAATATTACCGCCGAGATGTTAGGTTGGGTTAGGTTAGATTAAATTACGTTATTGATGTATATAAAGGTCCCACGGAGACGTAGAGGCCAACTCGCCAGGAATGTTGTAAAATATTAGTAGCGAGATATTAGGTTGGGTTAGGTTAGGTTATATTACGCTATTGATGTATATAAAAGTCCCACGGAGACGTAGAGGCCAATTCGCCAGGAATGTTGTCAAATATTACCGCCGAGAGGTTAGGTTGGGCTATATTAGGTTATATTACTTTATTGATGGATATGAAGGTATCACGGAGACGTAGAGGCCAACTCGCCAGGAATGTTGTCAAATATTACCGCCGAGATGATAGGTTGGGTTAGGTTAGATTATATTACGTTATTGATGTATATGAAGGTCGCACGGAGGGGTAGATGCCAACTGGCCAGGAATGTTGTCAAATATTAGTGCCGAGATGTTAGGTTGGGTTAGGTTAGGTAATATTACGTTATTGATGTATATGAAGGTCCCACGGAGACGTAGAGGCCAACTCAACAGGAATGTGGTCAAATATTACCGCCGATATGATAGGTTGGATTAGGGTACGTTATATTACGTTATTGATGTATATGAAGGTCTCACGCTGAAGTAGAGGCCAACTCGACAGGAATGTCGTCAAATATTAGTGCCGACATGTTAGGTTGGGTTAGGATACGTTAAATTACGTTATTGATGTATATAAAAGTCCCACGGAGACGTAGAGGCCAACTCGCCAGGAATGTTGTCAACTAATAGCGCCGAGAGGTTAGGTTGGGTTATATAAGGTTATATTACGTTATTGATGTATATAAAGGCCCCGCGGAGACGTAGATGCCAACCCGCCAGGAATGTTGTCAAATAATAGCGCCGAAAGGTTAGGTTGGGTTATGTAAGGTTATATTACGTTATTGATGTATATGAAGGTCCCACGGAGACGTAGAGGCCAACTCGCCAGGAATGTTGTCAAATATTACCGCCGAGATGATAGGTTGGGTTAGGTTAGGTTATATTACGTTATTGATGTATATAAAGGTCCCACGGAAACATAGAGTCCAACAAGCCAGGAATGCTGTCAAATATTACAGCCGCGATGTTACGTTGGGGTATTTTAGGTTAAATTACGTTATTGATGTATATAAAAGTCCCACGGAGACGTAGAGGCCAACTCGCCAGGAATATTGTCATATAATAGCGCCGAGTGGTTAGGTTGGGTTATATTAGGATATATTACGTAATTGATGTCTATGAAGTTCCCACGGAGACGTAGAGGCCAACTCGCCAGGAATGTTGTCAAATATTACCGCCGAGATGTTAGGTTGGGTTAGGTTAGGTTAAATTACGTTATTGATGTATATAAAGGTCCCACGGAGACGTAGAGGCCAACTCGCCAGGAATGTTGTAAAATATTAGTACCGAGATATTAGGTTGGGTTAGGTTAGGTTATATTACGCTATTGATGTATATAAAAGTCCCACGGAGACGTAGAGGCCAATTCGCCAGGAATGTTGTCAAATATTACCGCCGAGAGGTTAGGTTGGGCTATATTAGGTTATATTACTTTATTGATGGATATGAAGGTATCACGGAGACGTAGAGGCCAACTCGCCAGGAATGTTGTCAAATATTACCGCCGAGATGATAGGTTGGGTTAGGTTAGGTTATATTACGTTATTGATGTATATGAAGGTCCCACGGAGAGGTGGAGGCCAACTCGCCAGAAATGTTGTCAAATATTGGTGCCGAGATGTTAGGTTGGGTTAGGTTAGGTAATATTAAGTTATTGATGTATATGAAGGTCCCACGGAGACGTAGAGGCCATCTGGCCAGGAATGTTGTCAAATATTACCGCCGAGATGATAGGTTGGGTTAGGTTAGATTATATTACGTTATTGATGTATATGAAGGTCGCACGGAGGGGTAGATGCCAACTGGCCAGGAATGTTGTCAAATATTAGTGCCGAGATGTTAGGTTGGGTTAGGTTAGGTAATATTACGTTATTGATGTATATGAAGGTCCCACGGAGACGTAGAGGCCAACTCGCCAGGAATGTGGTCAAATATTACCGCCGATATGATAGGTTGGATTAGGGTACGTTATATTACGTTATTGATGTATATGAAGGTCTCACGGTGAAGCAGAGGCCAACTCGACAGGAATGTCGTCAAATATTAGTGCCGACATGTTAGGTTGGGTTAGGATACGTTAAATTACGTTATTGATGTATATAAAAGTCCCACGGAGACGTAGAGGCCAACTCGCCAGGAATGTTGTCAACTAATAGCGCCGAGAGGTTAGGTTGGGTTATATAAGGTTATATTACGTTATTGATGTATATAAAGGCCCCGCGGAGACGTAGATGCCAACCCGCCAGGAATGTTGTCAAATAATAGCGCCGAAAGGTTAGGTTGGGTTATGTAAGGTTATATTACGTTATTGATGTATATGAAGGTCCCACGGTGACGTAGAGGCCAACCCGCCAGGAATGTTGTCAAATATTACCGCCGATGTGTTAGGTTGGGTTAGGTTAGGTTATATTACGTTATTGATGTATATAAAGGTCCCACGGAAACATAGAGGCCAACAAGCAAGGAATGTTGTCAAATATTACAGCCGAGATGTTACGTTGGGGTATATTAGGTTAAATTACGTTATTGATGTATATAAAAGTCCCACGGAGACGTAGAGGCCAACTCGCCAGGAATATTGTCATATAATAGCGCCGAGTGGTTAGGTTGGGTTATATTAGGTTATATTACGTTATTGATGGATATGAAGGTGCCACGGAGACGTAGAGGCCAACTCGCCAGGAATGTTGTCAAATATTAACGCCGAGATGTTAGGTTGGGTTAGGTTAGGTTATATTACGTTATTGATATATATAAAGGTCCCACGGAAACGTAGAGGCCAACTCGACAGGAATGTTTTCAAATATTACCGCCGAGATGATAGGTTGGCTTAGGTTAGGTTATATTACGTTATTGATGTATGTCAAGGTCCCACGGAGACGTAGAGGCCAACTCGCCAGGAATGTTGTAAAATATTAGTACCGAAATATTAGATTGGGTTAGGTTAGGTTATATTACGCTATTGATGTATATAAAAGTCCCACGGATACGTAGAGGCCAACTCGACAGGAATGTTGTCAAATAATAGCGCCGAAATCTTAGGTTGGGTTAGGTTAGGTTATATTACGTTATTGAAATATATGAAGTTCCACGGAGACGTAGAGGCTAACTCGCCAGGAATGTTGTCAAATATTAGTGCCGAGAAGTTGGGTTGGGTTAGGTTAGGTTATATTACGTTATTGATGTATATAAAAGCCCCACAGAGACGTAGATGCCAACTCGCCAGGAATGTTGTCAACTAATAGCGCCGAGAGGTTAGGTTGGGTTATATAAGGTTATATTACGTTATTGATGTATATAAAGGCCCCGCGGAGACGTAGATGCCAACCCGCCAGGAATGGTGTCAAATAATAGCGCCGAAAGGTTAGGTTGGGTTATGTAAGGTTATATTACGTTATTGATGTATATGAAGGTCCCACGGAGACGTAGAGGCCAACTCGCCAGGAATGTTGTCAAATATTACCGCCGAGATGATAGGTTGGGTTAGGTTAGGTTATATTACGTTATTGATGTATATAAAGGTCCCACGGAAACATAGAGTCCAACAAGCCAGGAATGTTGTCAAATATTACAGCCGCGATGTTACGTTGGGGTATTTTAGGTTAAATTACGTTATTGATGTATATAAAAGTCCCACGGAGACGTAGAGGCCAACTCGCCAGGAATATTGTCATAAAATAGCGCCGAGTGGTTAGGTTGGGTTATATTAGGTTATATTACGTTATTGATGTGTATGAAGGTGTCACGGAGACGTAGAGGCCAACTCGCCAGGAATGTTGTCAAATATTACCGCCGAGATGTTACGTTGGTTTGGGTTAGGTTAAATTACGTTATTGATGTATATGAAGGTCCCACGGAGAGGTAGAGGCCAACTCGCCAGGAATGTTGTCAAATATTACAGCCGAGATGTTACGTTGGGGTATTTTAGGTTAAATTACGTTATTGATGTATATAAAAGTCCCACGGAGACGTAGAGGCCAACTCGCCAGGAATATTGTCATATAATAGCGCCGAGTGGTTAGGTTGGGTTATATTAGGATATATTACGTTATTGATATCTATGAAGTTCCCACGGAGACGTAGAGGCCAACTCGCCAGGAATGTTGTCAAATATTACCGCCGAGATGTTAGGTTGGGTTAGGTTAGGTTAAATTACGTTATTGATGTATATAAAGGTCCCACGGAGACGTAGAGGCCAACTCGCCAGGAATGTTGTAAAATATTAGTACCGAGATATTAGGTTGGGTTAGGTTAGGTTATATTACGCTATTGATGTATATAAAAGTCCCACGGAGACGTAGAGGCCAATTCGCCAGGAATGTTGTCAAATATTACCGCCGAGAGGTTAGGTTGGGCTATATTAGGTTATATTACTTTATTGATGGATATGAAGGTATCACGGAGACGTAGAGGCCAACTCGCCAGGAATGTTGTCAAATATTACCGCCGAGATGATAGGTTGGGTTAGGTTAGGTTATATTACGTTATTGATGTATATGAAGGTCCCACGGAGAGGTGGAGGCCAACTCGCCAGAAATGTTGTCAAATATTAGTGCCGAGATGTTAGGTTGGGTTAGGTTAGGTAATATTAAGTTATTGATGTATATGAAGGTCCCACGGAGACGTAGAGGCCATCTGGCCAGGAATGTTGTCAAATATTACCGCCGAGATGATAGGTTGGGTTAGGTTAGATTATATTACGTTATTGATGTATATGAAGGTCGCACGGAGGGGTAGATGCCAACTGGCCAGGAATGTTGTCAAATATTAGTGCCGAGATGTTAGGTTGGGTTAGGTTAGGTAATATTACGTTATTGATGTATATGAAGGTCCCACGGAGACGTAGAGGCCAACTCGCCAGGAATGTGGTCAAATATTACCGCCGATATGATAGGTTGGATTAGGGTACGTTATATTACGTTATTGATGTATATGAAGGTCTCACGGTGAAGTAGAGGCCAACTCGACAGGAATGTCGTCAAATATTAGTGCCGACATGTTAGGTTGGGTTAGGATACGTTAAATTACGTTATTGATGTATATAAAAGTCCCACGGAGACGTAGAGGCCAACTCGCCAGGAATGTTGTCAACTAATAGCGCCGAGAGGTTAGGTTGGGTTATATAAGGTTATATTACGTTATTGATGTATATAAAGGCCCCGCGGAGACGTAGATGCCAACCCGCCAGGAATGTTGTCAAATAATAGCGCCGAAAGGTTAGGTTGGGTTATGTAAGGTTATATTACGTTATTGATGTATATGAAGGTCCCACGGAGACGTAGAGGCCAACCCGCCAGGAATGTTGTCAAATATTACCGCCGATGTGTTAGGTTGGGTTAGGTTAGGTTATATTACGTTATTGATGTATATAAAGGTCCCACGGAAACATAGAGGCCAACAAGCAAGGAATGTTGTCAAATATTACAGCCGAGATGTTACGTTGGGGTATATTAGGTTAAATTACGTTATTGATGTATATAAAAGTCCCACGGAGACGTAGAGGCTAACTCGCCAGGAATATTGTCATATAATAGCGCCGAGTGGTTAGGTTGGGTTATATTAGGTTATATTACGTTATTGATGGATATGAAGGTGCCACGGAGACGTAGAGGCCAACTCGCCAGGAATGTTGTCAAATATTACCGCCGAGATGTTAGGTTGGGTTAGGTTAGGTTATATTACGTTATTGATATATATAAAGGTCCCACGGAAACGTAGAGGGCAACTCGACAGGAATGTTTTCAAATATTACCGCCGAGATGATAGGTTGGGTTAGGTTAGGTTATATTACGTTATTGATGTATATGAAGGCCCCACGGAGACGTAGAGGCCAACTCGCCAGGAATGTTGTCAAATATTACCGCCGATGTGTTAGGTTGGGTTAGGTTAGGTTATATTACGTTATTGATGTGTATGAAGGCCCCACGGAGACGTAGAGGCCAACTCGCCAGGAATGTTGTCAAATATTACCGCCCATATGATAGGTTGGGCTAGGTTAGGTTATATTACGTTATTGATGTGTATGAAGGTGTCACGGAGACGTAGAGGCCAACTCGCCAGGAATGTTGTCAAATATTACCGCCGAGATGTTACGTTGGTTTGGGTTAGGTTAAATTACGTTATTGATGTATATGAAGGTCCCACGGAGAGGTAGAGGCCAACTCGCCAGGAATGTTGTCAAATATTACCGCCGAGATGTTAGGTTGGGTTAGGTTAGGTTATATTACGTTATTGATGTATATAAATGTCCCACGGAAACATAGAGGCCAACAAGCCAGGAATGTTGTCAAATATTACAGCCGAGATGTTACGTTGGGGTATTTTAGGTTAAATTACGTTATTGATGTATATAAAAGTCCCACTGAGACGTAGAGGCCAACTCGCCAGGAATATTGTCATATAATAGCGCCGAGTGGTTAGGTTGGGTTATATTAGGTTATATTATGTTATTGATGGATATGAAGGTGTCACGGAGACGTAGAGGCCAACTCGCCAGGAATGTTGTCAAATATTACCGCCGAGATGTTAGGTTGGGTTAGGTTAGGTTATATTACGTTATTGATGTATATAAAGGTCCCACGGAAACATAGAGTCCAAAAAGCCAGGAATGTTGTCAAATAATAGCGCCGAAAGGTTAGGTTAGGTTATGTAAGGTTATATTACGTTATTGATGTATATGAAGGTCCCACGGAGACGTAGAGGCCAACTCGCCAGGAATGTTGTCAAATATTACCGCCGAGATGATAGGTTGGCTTAGGTTAGGTTATATTACGTTATTAATGTATGTCAAGCTCCAACGGAGACGAAGAGGCCAACTCGCCAGGAATGTTGTAAAATATTAGTACCGAGATATTAGATTGGGTTAGGTTAGGTTATATTACGCTATTGATGTATATAAAGGTCCCACGGAGACGTAGAGGCCAACTCGACACGAATGTTGTCAAATAATAGCACCGAAATCTTAGGTTGGCTTAGGTTAGGTTATATTACGTTATTGATGTGTATGAAGTTCCACGGAGACGTAGAGGCTAACTCGCCAGGAATGTTGTCAAATATTACCGTCGAGATGTTAGGTTGGGTTAGGTTAGGTTATATTACGTTATTGATATATATAAAGGTCCCACGGAAACGTAGAGGCCAACTCGACAGGAATGTTTTCAAATATTACCGCCGAGATGATAGGTTGGCTTAGGTTAGGTTATATTACGTTATTGATGTATATGAAGGTCCCACGGAGACGTAGAGGCCAACTCGCCAGGAATGTTGTCAAATATTGCCGTCGAGATGTTAGGTTGTGTTAGGTTAGGTTATATTACGTTATTGATCTATATAAAGGTCCCACGGAAACATAGAGGCCAACAAGCCAGGAATGTTGTCAGGTATTACAGCCGAGATGTTACGTTGGGGTATTTTAGGTTATATTTGGTTATTGATGTATATGAAGGTCACACGGAGACGTAGAGGCCAACTCGCCAGGAATGTTGTCAAATATTACCGCCGAGATGTTAGGTTGGGTTAGGTTAGGTTATATCACGTTATTGATGTATATAAAGGTCCCACGGAAACATAGAGTCCAACAAGCCAGGAATGTTGTCAAATATTACAGCCGAGATGTTACGTTGGGGTATTTTAGGTTAAATTACGTTATTGATGTATATAAAAGTCCCACGGAGACGTAGAGGCCAACTCGCCAGGAATGTTGTAAAATATTACCGCCTAGATGTTACGTTGGGTTAAGCTAGGTTAAATTACGTTATTGATGCATATAAAAGCCCCACGGAGACGTAGAGGCCAACTCGCCAGGAATATTGTCATATAATAGCGCCGAGTGGTTAGGTTGGGTTATATTAGGTTATATTACGTTATTGATGGATATGAAGGTGTCACGGAGACGTAGAGGCCAACTCGCCAGGAATGTTGTCAAATATTACCGCCGAGATGTTAGGTTGGGTTAGGTTAGGTTAAATTACGTTATTGATGTATATAAAGGTCCCACGGAGACGTAGAGGCCAACTCGCCAGGAATGTTGTAAAATATTAGTACCGAGATATTAGGTTGGGTTAGGTTAGGTTATATTACGCTATTGATGTATATAAAAGTCCCACGGAGACGTAGAGGCCAATTCGCCAGGAATGTTGTCAAATATTACCGCCGAGAGGTTAGGTTGGGCTATATTAGGTTATATTACTTTATTGATGGATATGAAGGTATCACGGAGACGTAGAGGCCAACTCGCCAGGAATGTTGTCAAATATTACCGCCGAGATGATAGGTTGGGTTAGGTTAGGTTATATTACGTTATTGATGTATATGAAGGTCCCACGGAGAGGTGGAGGCCAACTCGCCAAAAATGTTGTCAAATATTAGTGCCGAGATGTTAGGTT
This sequence comes from Xylocopa violacea, assembly GCA_963969225.1. Taxonomy (NCBI): domain Eukaryota; kingdom Metazoa; phylum Arthropoda; class Insecta; order Hymenoptera; family Apidae; genus Xylocopa; species Xylocopa violacea. The sequence continues at coordinate 2,729,745 of CAXAJV010000920.1, forward strand.
GGGTTAGGTTAGGTAATATTAAGTTATTGATGTATATGAAGGTCCCACGGAGACGTAGAGGCCATCTGGCCAGGAATGTTGTCAAATATTACCGCCGAGATGATAGGTTGGGTTAGGTTAGATTATATTACGTTATTGATGTATATGAAGGTCGCACGGAGGGGTAGATGCCAACTGGCCAGGAATGTTGTCAAATATTAGTGCCGAGATGTTAGGTTGGGTTAGGTTAGGTAATATTACGTTATTGATGTATATGAAGGTCCCACGGAGACGTAGAGGCCAACTCGCCAGGAATGTTTTCAAATATTACCGCCGAGATGATAGGTTGGCTTAGGTTAGGTTATATTACGTTATTGATGTATATGAAGGTCCCACGGAGACGTAGAGGCCAACTCGCCAGGAATGTTGTCAAATATTACCGCCGAGATGTTAGGTTGGGTTAGGTTAGGTTATATTACGTTATTGATGTATATAAAAGTCCCACGGAGACGTAGAGGCCAACTCGCCAGGAATGTTGTCAACTAATAGCGCCGAGAGGTTAGGTTGGGTTATATAAGGTTATATTACGTTATTGATGTATATAAAGGCCCCGCGGAGACGTAGATGCCAACCCGCCAGGAATGTTGTCAAATAATAGCGCCGAAAGGTTAGGTTGGGTTATGTAAGGTTATATTACGTTATTGATGTATATGAAGGTCCCACGGAGACGTAGAGGCCAACCCGCCAGGAATGTTGTCAAATATTACCGCCGATGTGTTAGGTTGGGTTAGGTTAGGTTATATTACGTTATTGATGTATATAAAGGTCCCACGGAAACATAGAGGCCAACAAGCAAGGAATGTTGTCAAATATTACAGCCGAGATGTTACGTTGGGGTATATTAGGTTAAATTACGTTATTGATGTATATAAAAGTCCCACGGAGACGTAGAGGCCAACTCGCCAGGAATATTGTCATATAATAGCGCCGAGTGGTTAGGTTGGGTTATATTAGGTTATATTACGTTATTGATGGATATGAAGGTGCCACGGAGACGTAGAGGCCAACTCGCCAGGAATGTTGTCAAATATTAACGCCGAGATGTTAGGTTGGGTTAGGTTAGGTTATATTACGTTATTGATATATATAAAGGTCCCACGGAAACGTAGAGGCCAACTCGACAGGAATGTTTTCAAATATTACCGCCGAGATGATAGGTTGGCTTAGGTTAGGTTATATTACGTTATTGATGTATGTCAAGGTCCCACGGAGACGTAGAGGCCAACTCGCCAGGAATGTTGTAAAATATTAGTACCGAAATATTAGATTGGGTTAGGTTAGGTTATATTACGCTATTGATGTATATAAAAGTCCCACGGATACGTAGAGGCCAACTCGACAGGAATGTTGTCAAATAATAGCGCCGAAATCTTAGGTTGGGTTAGGTTAGGTTATATTACGTTATTGAAATATATGAAGTTCCACGGAGACGTAGAGGCTAACTCGCCAGGAATGTTGTCAAATATTAGTGCCGAGAAGTTGGGTTGGGTTAGGTTAGGTTATATTACGTTATTGATGTATATAAAAGCCCCACAGAGACGTAGATGCCAACTCGCCAGGAATGTTGTCAACTAATAGCGCCGAGAGGTTAGGTTGGGTTATATAAGGTTATATTACGTTATTGATGTATATAAAGGCCCCGCGGAGACGTAGATGCCAACCCGCCAGGAATGGTGTCAAATAATAGCGCCGAAAGGTTAGGTTGGGTTATGTAAGGTTATATTACGTTATTGATGTATATGAAGGTCCCACGGAGACGTAGAGGCCAACTCGCCAGGAATGTTGTCAAATATTACCGCCGAGATGATAGGTTGGGTTAGGTTAGGTTATATTACGTTATTGATGTATATAAAGGTCCCACGGAAACATAGAGTCCAACAAGCCAGGAATGTTGTCAAATATTACAGCCGCGATGTTACGTTGGGGTATTTTAGGTTAAATTACGTTATTGATGTATATAAAAGTCCCACTGAGACGTAGAGGCCAACTCGCCAGGAATATTGTCATATAATAGCGCCGAGTGGTTAGGTTGGGTTATATTAGGTTATATTATGTTATTGATGGATATGAAGGTGTCACGGAGACGTAGAGGCCAACTCGCCAGGAATGTTGTCAAATATTACCGCCGAGATGTTAGGTTGGGTTAGGTTAGGTTATATTACGTTATTGATGTATATAAAGGTCCCACGGAAACATAGAGTCCAAAAAGCCAGGAATGTTGTCAAATAATAGCGCCGAAAGGTTAGGTTAGGTTATGTAAGGTTATATTACGTTATTGATGTATATGAAGGTCCCACGGAGACGTAGAGGCCAACTCGCCAGGAATGTTGTCAAATATTACCGCCGAGATGATAGGTTGGCTTAGGTTAGGTTATATTACGTTATTAATGTATGTCAAGCTCCAACGGAGACGAAGAGGCCAACTCGCCAGGAATGTTGTAAAATATTAGTACCGAGATATTAGATTGGGTTAGGTTAGGTTATATTACGCTATTGATGTATATAAAGGTCCCACGGAGACGTAGAGGCCAACTCGACACGAATGTTGTCAAATAATAGCACCGAAATCTTAGGTTGGCTTAGGTTAGGTTATATTACGTTATTGATGTGTATGAAGTTCCACGGAGACGTAGAGGCTAACTCGCCAGGAATGTTGTCAAATATTACCGTCGAGATGTTAGGTTGGGTTAGGTTAGGTTATATTACGTTATTGATATATATAAAGGTCCCACGGAAACGTAGAGGCCAACTCGACAGGAATGTTTTCAAATATTACCGCCGAGATGATAGGTTGGCTTAGGTTAGGTTATATTACGTTATTGATGTATATGAAGGTCCCACGGAGACGTAGAGGCCAACTCGCCAGGAATGTTGTCAAATATTGCCGTCGAGATGTTAGGTTGTGTTAGGTTAGGTTATATTACGTTATTGATCTATATAAAGGTCCCACGGAAACATAGAGGCCAACAAGCCAGGAATGTTGTCAGGTATTACAGCCGAGATGTTACGTTGGGGTATTTTAGGTTATATTTGGTTATTGATGTATATGAAGGTCACACGGAGACGTAGAGGCCAACTCGCCAGGAATGTTGTCAAATATTACCGCCGAGATGTTAGGTTGGGTTAGGTTAGGTTATATCACGTTATTGATGTATATAAAGGTCCCACGGAAACATAGAGTCCAACAAGCCAGGAATGTTGTCAAATATTACAGCCGAGATGTTACGTTGGGGTATTTTAGGTTAAATTACGTTATTGATGTATATAAAAGTCCCACGGAGACGTAGAGGCCAACTCGCCAGGAATGTTGTAAAATATTACCGCCTAGATGTTACGTTGGGTTAAGCTAGGTTAAATTACGTTATTGATGCATATAAAAGCCCCACGGAGACGTAGAGGCCAACTCGCCAGGAATATTGTCATATAATAGCGCCGAGTGGTTAGGTTGGGTTATATTAGGTTATATTACGTTATTGATGGATATGAAGGTGTCACGGAGACGTAGAGGCCAACTCGCCAGGAATGTTGTCAAATATTACCGCCGAGATGTTAGGTTGGGTTAGGTTAGGTTAAATTACGTTATTGATGTATATAAAGGTCCCACGGAGACGTAGAGGCCAACTCGCCAGGAATGTTGTAAAATATTAGTACCGAGATATTAGGTTGGGTTAGGTTAGGTTATATTACGCTATTGATGTATATAAAAGTCCCACGGAGACGTAGAGGCCAATTCGCCAGGAATGTTGTCAAATATTACCGCCGAGAGGTTAGGTTGGGCTATATTAGGTTATATTACTTTATTGATGGATATGAAGGTATCACGGAGACGTAGAGGCCAACTCGCCAGGAATGTTGTCAAATATTACCGCCGAGATGATAGGTTGGGTTAGGTTAGGTTATATTACGTTATTGATGTATATGAAGGTCCCACGGAGAGGTGGAGGCCAACTCGCCAGAAATGTTGTCAAATATTAGTGCCGAGATGTTAGGTTGGGTTAGGTTAGGTAATATTAAGTTATTGATGTATATGAAGGTCCCACGGAGACGTAGAGGCCATCTGGCCAGGAATGTTGTCAAATATTACCGCCGAGATGATAGGTTGGGTTAGGTTAGATTATATTACGTTATTGATGTATATGAAGGTCGCACGGAGGGGTAGATGCCAACTGGCCAGGAATGTTGTCAAATATTAGTGCCGAGATGTTAGGTTGGGTTAGGTTAGGTAATATTACGTTATTGATGTATATGAAGGTCCCACGGAGACGTAGAGGCCAACTCGCCAGGAATGTTTTCAAATATTACCGCCGAGATGATAGGTTGGCTTAGGTTAGGTTATATTACGTTATTGATGTATATGAAGGTCCCACGGAGACGTAGAGGCCAACTCGCCAGGAATGTTGTCAAATATTACCGCCGAGATGTTAGGTTGGGTTAGGTTAGGTTATATTACGTTATTGATGTATATAAAAGTCCCACGGAGACGTAGAGGCCAACTCGCCAGGAATGTTGTCAACTAATAGCGCCGAGAGGTTAGGTTGGGTTATATAAGGTTATATTACGTTATTGATGTATATAAAGGCCCCGCGGAGACGTAGATGCCAACCCGCCAGGAATGTTGTCAAATAATAGCGCCGAAAGGTTAGGTTGGGTTATGTAAGGTTATATTACGTTATTGATGTATATGAAGGTCCCACGGAGACGTAGAGGCCAACCCGCCAGGAATGTTGTCAAATATTACCGCCGATGTGTTAGGTTGGGTTAGGTTAGGTTATATTACGTTATTGATGTATATAAAGGTCCCACGGAAACATAGAGGCCAACAAGCAAGGAATGTTGTCAAATATTACAGCCGAGATGTTACGTTGGGGTATATTAGGTTAAATTACGTTATTGATGTATATAAAAGTCCCACGGAGACGTAGAGGCCAACTCGCCAGGAATATTGTCATATAATAGCGCCGAGTGGTTAGGTTGGGTTATATTAGGTTATATTACGTTATTGATGGATATGAAGGTGCCACGGAGACGTAGAGGCCAACTCGCCAGGAATGTTGTCAAATATTAACGCCGAGATGTTAGGTTGGGTTAGGTTAGGTTATATTACGTTATTGATATATATAAAGGTCCCACGGAAACGTAGAGGCCAACTCGACAGGAATGTTTTCAAATATTACCGCCGAGATGATAGGTTGGCTTAGGTTAGGTTATATTACGTTATTGATGTATGTCAAGGTCCCACGGAGACGTAGAGGCCAACTCGCCAGGAATGTTGTAAAATATTAGTACCGAAATATTAGATTGGGTTAGGTTAGGTTATATTACGCTATTGATGTATATAAAAGTCCCACGGATACGTAGAGGCCAACTCGACAGGAATGTTGTCAAATAATAGCGCCGAAATCTTAGGTTGGGTTAGGTTAGGTTATATTACGTTATTGAAATATATGAAGTTCCACGGAGACGTAGAGGCTAACTCGCCAGGAATGTTGTCAAATATTAGTGCCGAGAAGTTGGGTTGGGTTAGGTTAGGTTATATTACGTTATTGATGTATATAAAAGCCCCACAGAGACGTAGATGCCAACTCGCCAGGAATGTTGTCAACTAATAGCGCCGAGAGGTTAGGTTGGGTTATATAAGGTTATATTACGTTATTGATGTATATAAAGGCCCCGCGGAGACGTAGATGCCAACCCGCCAGGAATGGTGTCAAATAATAGCGCCGAAAGGTTAGGTTGGGTTATGTAAGGTTATATTACGTTATTGATGTATATGAAGGTCCCACGGAGACGTAGAGGCCAACTCGCCAGGAATGTTGTCAAATATTACCGCCGAGATGATAGGTTGGGTTAGGTTAGGTTATATTACGTTATTGATGTATATAAAGGTCCCACGGAAACATAGAGTCCAACAAGCCAGGAATGTTGTCAAATATTACAGCCGCGATGTTACGTTGGGGTATTTTAGGTTAAATTACGTTATTGATGTATATAAAAGTCCCACGGAGACGTAGAGGCCAACTCGCCAGGAATATTGTCATAAAATAGCGCCGAGTGGTTAGGTTGGGTTATATTAGGTTATATTACGTTATTGATGTGTATGAAGGTGTCACGGAGACGTAGAGGCCAACTCGCCAGGAATGTTGTCAAATATTACCGCCGAGATGTTACGTTGGTTTGGGTTAGGTTAAATTACGTTATTGATGTATATGAAGGTCCCACGGAGAGGTAGAGGCCAACTCGCCAGGAATGTTGTCAAATATTACCGCCGAGATGTTAGGTTGGGTTAGGTTAGGTTATATTACGTTATTGATGTATATAAATGTCCCACGGAAACATAGAGGCCAACAAGCCAGGAATGTTGTCAAATATTACAGCCGAGATGTTACGTTGGGGTATTTTAGGTTAAATTACGTTATTGATGTATATAAAAGTCCCACGGAGACGTAGAGGCCAACTCGCCAGGAATATTGTCATATAATAGCGCCGAGTGGTTAGGTTGGGTTATATTAGGATATATTACGTTATTGATGTCTATGAAGTTCCCACGGAGACGTAGAGGCCAACTCGCCAGGAATGTTGTCAAATATTACCGCCGAGATGTTAGGTTGGGTTAGGTTAGGTTAAATTACGTTATTGATGTATATAAAGGTCCCACGGAGACGTAGAGGCCAACTCGCCAGGAATGTTGTAAAATATTAGTACCGAGATATTAGGTTGGGTTAGGTTAGGTTATATTACGCTATTGATGTATATAAAAGTCCCACGGAGACGTAGAGGCCAATTCGCCAGGAATGTTGTCAAATATTACCGCCGAGAGGTTAGGTTGGGCTATATTAGGTTATATTACTTTATTGATGGATATGAAGGTATCACGGAGACGTAGAGGCCAACTCGCCAGGAATGTTGTCAAATATTACCGCCGAGATGATAGGTTGGGTTAGGTTAGGTTATATTACGTTATTGATGTATATGAAGGTCCCACGGAGAGGTGGAGGCCAACTCGCCAGAAATGTTGTCAAATATTAGTGCCGAGATGTTAGGTTGGGTTAGGTTAGGTAATATTAAGTTATTGATGTATATGAAGGTCCCACGGAGACGTAGAGGCCATCTGGCCAGGAATGTTGTCAAATATTACCGCCGAGATGATAGGTTGGGTTATATAAGGTTATATTACGTTATTGATGTATATAAAGGCCCCGCGGAGACGTAGATGCCAACCCGCCAGGAATGTTGTCAAATAATAGCGCCGAAATGTTAGGTTGGGTTATGTAAGGTTATATTACGTTATTGATGTATATGAAGGTCCCACGGAGACGTAGAGGCCAACTCGCCAGGAATGTGGTCAAATATTACCGCCGATATGATAGGTTGGATTAGGGTACGTTATATTACGTTATTGATGTATATGAAGGTCTCACGGTGAAGTAGAGGCCAACTCGACAGGAATGTCGTCAAATATTAGTGCCGACATGTTAGGTTGGGTTAGGATACGTTAAATTACGTTATTGATGTATATAAAAGTCCCACGGAGACGTAGAGGCCAACTCGCCAGGAATGTTGTCAACTAATAGCGCCGAGAGGTTAGGTTGGGTTATATAAGGTTATATTACGTTATTGATGTATATAAAGGCCCCGCGGAGACGTAGATGCCAACCCGCCAGGAATGTTGTCAAATAATAGCGCCGAAAGGTTAGGTTGGGTTATGTAAGGTTATATTACGTTATTGATGTATATGAAGGTCCCACGGAGACGTAGAGGCCAACCCGCCAGGAATGTTGTCAAATATTACCGCCGATGTGTTAGGTTGGGTTAGGTTAGGTTATATTACGTTATTGATGTATATAAAGGTCCCACGGAAACATAGAGGCCAACAAGCAAGGAATGTTGTCAAATATTACAGCCGAGATGTTACGTTGGGGTATATTAGGTTAAATTACGTTATTGATGTATATAAAAGTCCCACGGAGACGTAGAGGCCAACTCGCCAGGAATATTGTCATATAATAGCGCCGAGTGGTTAGGTTGGGTTATATTAGGTTATATTACGTTATTGATGGATATGAAGGTGCCACGGAGACGTAGAGGCCAACTCGCCAGGAATGTTGTCAAATATTACCGCCGAGATGTTAGGTTGGGTTAGGTTAGGTTATATTACGTTATTGATATATATAAAGGTCCCACGGAAACGTAGAGGGCAACTCGACAGGAATGTTTTCAAATATTACCGCCGAGATGATAGGTTGGGTTAGGTTAGGTTATATTACGTTATTGATGTATATGAAGGCCCCACGGAGACGTAGAGGCCAACTCGCCAGGAATGTTGTCAAATATTACCGCCGATGTGTTAGGTTGGGTTAGGTTAGGTTATATTACGTTATTGATGTGTATGAAGGCCCCACGGAGACGTAGAGGCCAACTCGCCAGGAATGTTGTCAAATATTACCGCCCATATGATAGGTTGGGCTAGGTTAGGTTATATTACGTTATTGATGTGTATGAAGGTGTCACGGAGACGTAGAGGCCAACTCGCCAGGAATGTTGTCAAATATTACCGCCGAGATGTTACGTTGGTTTGGGTTAGGTTAAATTACGTTATTGATGTATATGAAGGTCCCACGGAGAGGTAGAGGCCAACTCGCCAGGAATGTTGTCAAATATTACCGCCGAGATGTTAGGTTGGGTTAGGTTAGGTTATATTACGTTATTGATGTATATAAATGTCCCACGGAAACATAGAGGCCAACAAGCCAGGAATGTTGTCAAATATTACAGCCGAGATGTTACGTTGGGGTATTTTAGGTTAAATTACGTTATTGATGTATATAAAAGTCCCACTGAGACGTAGAGGCCAACTCGCCAGGAATATTGTCATATAATAGCGCCGAGTGGTTAGGTTGGGTTATATTAGGTTATATTATGTTATTGATGGATATGAAGGTGTCACGGAGACGTAGAGGCCAACTCGCCAGGAATGTTGTCAAATATTACCGCCGAGATGTTAGGTTGGGTTAGGTTAGGTTATATTACGTTATTGATGTATATAAAGGTCCCACGGAAACATAGAGTCCAAAAAGCCAGGAATGTTGTCAAATAATAGCGCCGAAAGGTTAGGTTAGGTTATGTAAGGTTATATTACGTTATTGATGTATATGAAGGTCCCACGGAGACGTAGAGGCCAACTCGCCAGGAATGTTGTCAAATATTACCGCCGAGATGATAGGTTGGCTTAGGTTAGGTTATATTACGTTATTAATGTATGTCAAGCTCCAACGGAGACGAAGAGGCCAACTCGCCAGGAATGTTGTAAAATATTAGTACCGAGATATTAGATTGGGTTAGGTTAGGTTATATTACGCTATTGATGTATATAAAGGTCCCACGGAGACGTAGAGGCCAACTCGACAGGAATGTTTTCAAATATTACCGCCGAGATGATAGGTTGGCTTAGGTTAGGTTATATTACGTTATTGATGTATATGAAGGTCCCACGGAGACGTAGAGGCCAACTCGCCAGGAATGTTGTCAAATATTGCCGTCGAGATGTTAGGTTGTGTTAGGTTAGGTTATATTACGTTATTGATCTATATAAAGGTCCCACGGAAACATAGAGGCCAACAAGCCAGGAATGTTGTCAGGTATTACAGCCGAGATGTTACGTTGGGGTATTTTAGGTTATATTTGGTTATTGATGTATATGAAGGTCACACGGAGACGTAGAGGCCAACTCGCCAGGAATGTTGTCAAATATTACCGCCGAGATGTTAGGTTGGGTTAGGTTAGGTTATATCACGTTATTGATGTATATAAAGGTCCCACGGAAACATAGAGTCCAACAAGCCAGGAATGTTGTCAAATATTACAGCCGAGATGTTACGTTGGGGTATTTTAGGTTAAATTACGTTATTGATGTATATAAAAGTCCCACGGAGACGTAGAGGCCAACTCGCCAGGAATGTTGTAAAATATTACCGCCTAGATGTTACGTTGGGTTAAGCTAGGTTAAATTACGTTATTGATGCATATAAAAGCCCCACGGAGACGTAGAGGCCAACTCGCCAGGAATATTGTCATATAATAGCGCCGAGTGGTTAGGTTGGGTTATATTAGGTTATATTACGTTATTGATGGATATGAAGGTGTCACGGAGACGTAGAGGCCAACTCGCCAGGAATGTTGTCAAATATTACCGCCGAGATGTTAGGTTGGGTTAGGTTAGGTTAAATTACGTTATTGATGTATATAAAGGTCCCACGGAGACGTAGAGGCCAACTCGCCAGGAATGTTGTAAAATATTAGTACCGAGATATTAGGTTGGGTTAGGTTAGGTTATATTACGCTATTGATGTATATAAAAGTCCCACGGAGACGTAGAGGCCAATTCGCCAGGAATGTTGTCAAATATTACCGCCGAGAGGTTAGGTTGGGCTATATTAGGTTATATTACTTTATTGATGGATATGAAGGTATCACGGAGACGTAGAGGCCAACTCGCCAGGAATGTTGTCAAATATTACCGCCGAGATGATAGGTTGGGTTAGGTTAGGTTATATTACGTTATTGATGTATATGAAGGTCCCACGGAGAGGTGGAGGCCAACTCGCCAGAAATGTTGTCAAATATTAGTGCCGAGATGTTAGGTTGGGTTAGGTTAGGTAATATTAAGTTATTGATGTATATGAAGGTCCCACGGAGACGTAGAGGCCATCTGGCCAGGAATGTTGTCAAATATTACCGCCGAGATGATAGGTTGGGTTAGGTTAGATTATATTACGTTATTGATGTATATGAAGGTCGCACGGAGGGGTAGATGCCAACTGGCCAGGAATGTTGTCAAATATTAGTGCCGAGATGTTAGGTTGGGTTAGGTTAGGTAATATTACGTTATTGATGTATATGAAGGTCCCACGGAGACGTAGAGGCCAACTCGCCAGGAATGTTTTCAAATATTACCGCCGAGATGATAGGTTGGCTTAGGTTAGGTTATATTACGTTATTGATGTATATGAAGGTCCCACGGAGACGTAGAGGCCAACTCGCCAGGAATGTTGTCAAATATTACCGCCGAGATGTTAGGTTGGGTTAGGTTAGGTTATATTACGTTATTGATGTATATAAAGGTCCCACGGAAACATAGAGTCCAAAAAGCCAGGAATGTTGTCAAATATTACAGCCGAGATGTTGCGTTGGGGTATTTTAGGTTAAATTACGTTATTGATGTATATAAAAGTCCCACGTAGACGTAGAGGCCAACTCGCCAGAAATGTTGTAAAATATTACCGCCGAGATGTTACGTTGGGTTATATAAGGTTATATTACGTTATTGATGTATATAAAGGCCCCACGGAGACGTAGATGCCAACCCGCCAGGAATGTTGTCAAATAATAGCGCCGAAAGGTTAGGTTGGGTTATGTAAGGTTATATTACGTTATTGATGTATATGAAGGTCCCACGGAGACGTAGAGGCCAACTCGCCAGGAATGTTGTCAAATATTACCGCCGAGATGATAGGTTGGGTTAGGTTAGGTTATATTACGTTATTGATGTATATGAAGGCCCCACGGAGACGAAGAGGCCAACTCGCCAGGAATGTTGTCAAGTATTACAGCCGAGATGTTACGTTGGGGTATTTTAGGTTAAATTACGTTATTGATGTATATAAAAGTCCCACGGAGACGTAGAGGCCAACTCGCCTGGAATGTTGTCAAATATTACCGTCGAGATGTTAGGTTGGATTAGGTTAGGTTATATTACGTTATTGATATATATAAAGGTCCCACGGAAACGTAGAGGCCAACTCGCCAGGAATGTTGTCAAATATTACCGCTGAGATGTTACGTTGGTTTGGGTTAGGTTAAATTACGTTATTGATGTATATGAAGGCCCCACGGAGACGTAGAGGCCAACTCGCCAGGAATGTTGTCACATATTGCCGCCGAGATGTTAGGTTGTGTTAGGTTAGGTTATATTACGTTATTGATCTATATAAAGGTCCCACGGAAACATAGAGGCCAACAAGCCAGGAATGTTGTCAAGTATTACAGCCGAGATGTTACGTTGGGGTATTTTAGGTTAAATTACGTTATTGATGTATATAAAAGTCCCACGGAGACGTAGAGGCCAACTCGCCTGGAATGTTGTCAAATATTACCGCCGAGATGATAGGTTGGGTTAGGTTAGGTTATATTACGTTATTGATATATATAAAGGTCCCACGGAAACGTAGAGGCCAACTCGCCAGGAATGTTGTAAAATATGACCGCCGAGATGTTACGTTGGGTTAAGCTATGTTAAATTACGTTATTGATGTATATAAAAGTCCCACGGAGACGTAGAGGCCAACTCGCCAGGAATATTGTCATATAATAGCGCCGAGTGGTTAGGTTGGGTTATATTAGGTTATATTACGTTATTGATGGATATGAAGGTGTCACGGAGACGTAGAGGCCAACTCGCCAGGAATGTTGTCAAATATTACCGCCGAGATGTTAGGTTGGGTTAGGTTAGGTTATATTACGTTATTGATATATATAAAGGTCCCACGGAAACGTAGAGGCCAACTCGACAGGAATGTTTTCAAATATTACCGCCGAGATGATAGGTTGGCTTAGGTTAGGTTATATTACGTTATTGATGTATATGAAGGACCCACGGAGACGTAGAGGCCAACTCGCCAGGAATGTTGTCAAATATTACCGCCGAGATGTTAGGTTGGGTTAGGTTAGGTTATATTACGTTATTGATGTATATAAAGGTCCCACGGAAACATAGAGTCCAACAAGCCAGGAATGTTGTCAAATATTACAGCCGAGATGTTACGTTGGGGTATTTTAGGTTAAATTACGTTATTGATGTATATAAAAGTCCCACGGAGACGTAGAGGCCAACTCGCCAGGAATATTGTCATAAAATAGCGCCGAGTGGTTAGGTTGGGTTATATTAGGTTATATTACGTTATTGATGGATATGAAGGTGTCACGGAGACGTAAATGCCAACTCGCCAGGAATGTTGTCAAATATTACCGCCGAGATGTTAGGTTGGGTTAGGTTAGGTTATATTACGTTATTGATATATATAAAGGTCCCACGGAAACGTAGAGGCAAACTCGACAGGAATGTTTTCAAATATTACCGCCGAGATGATAGGTTGGCTTAGGTTAGGTTATATTACGTTATTGATGTATGTCAAGGTCCCACGGAGACGAAGAGGCCAACTCGCCAGAAATGTTGTAAAATATTAGTACTGAGATATTAGATTGGGGTAGGTTAGGTTATATTACGCTATTGATGTATATAAAAGTCCCACGGAGACGTAGAGGCCAACTCGACAGGAATGTTGTCAAATAATAGCGCCGAAATCTTAGGTTGGGTTAGGTTAGGTTATATTACGTTATTGATGTATATGAAGTTCCACGGAGACGTAGAGACTAACTCGCCCGGAATGTTGTCAAATATTAGTGCCGAGAAGTTGGGTTGGGTTAGGTTAGGTTATATTACGTTATTGATGTATATGAAGGCCCCACGGAGACGTAGAGGCCAACTCGCCAGGAATGTTGTCAAATATTGCCGCCGAGATGTTAGGTTGGGTTAAGCTAGGTTAAATTACGTTATTGATGTATATAAAAGTCCCACGGAGACGTAGAGGCCAACTCGCCAGGAATATTGTCATATAATAGCGCCGAGTGGTTAGGTTGGGTTATATTAGGTATATTACGTTATTGATGGATATGAAGGTGTCACGGAGACGTAGAGGCCAACTCGCCAGGAATGTTGTCAAATATTACCGCCGAGATGTTAGGTTGGGTTAGGTTAGGTTACATTACGTTATTGATATATATAAAGGTCCCACGGAAACGTAGATGCCAACTCGACAGGAATGTTTTCAAATATTACCGCCGAGATGATAGGTTGGCTTAGGTTAGGTTATATTACGTTATTGATGTATATGAAGGTCCCACGGAGACGTAGAGGCCAACTCGCCAGGAATGTTGTCAAATATTACCGCCGAGATGTTAGGTTGTGTTAGGTTAGGTTAAATTACGTTATTGATGTATATGAAGGTCCCACGGAGACGTAGAGGCCAACTCGCCAGGAATGTTGTCAAATATTACCGCCGAGATGTTAGGTTGTGTTAGGTTAGGTTAAATTACGTTATTGATTTATATAAAGGTCCCACGGAGAGGTAGAGGCCAACTCGCCAGGAATGTTGTCAAATATTGCCGCCGAGATGTTAGGTTGGGTTAAGCTAGGTTAAATTACGTTATTGATGTATATAAAAGTCCCACGGAGACGTAGAGGCCAACTCGCCAGGAATATTGTCATATAATAGCGCCGAGTGGTTAGGTTGGGTTATATTAGGTATATTACGTTATTGATGGATATGAAGGTGTCACGGAGACGTAGAGGCCAACTCGCCAGGAATGTTGTCAAATATTACCGCCGAGATGTTAGGTTGGGTTAGGTTAGGTTACATTACGTTATTAATATATATAAATGTCCCACGGAAACGTAGAGGCCAACTCGACAGGAATGTTTTCAAATATTACCGCCGAGATGATAGGTTGGCTTAGGTTAGGTTATATTACGTTATTGATGTATATGAAGGTCCCACGGAGACGTAGAGGCCAACTCGCCAGGAATGTTGTCAAATATTACCGCCGAGATGTTAGGTTGTGTTAGGTTAGGTTAAATTACGTTATTGATGTATATAAAGGTCCCACGGAGAGGTAGAGGCCAACTCGCCAGGAATGTTGTCAAATATTAGTGCCGAGATGTTAGGTTGGGTTAGGTTAGGTTATATTACGTTATTGATGTATATGAAGGCCCCACGGAGACGTAGAGGCCAACTCGCCAGGAATGTTGTCACATATTGCCGCCGAGATGTTAGGTTGTGTTAGGTTAGGTTATATTACGTTATTGATCTATATAAAGGTCCCACGGAAACATAGAGGCCAACAAGCCAGGAATGTTGTCAAGTATTACAGCCGAGATGTTACGTTGGGGTATTTTAAGTTAAATTAAGTTATTGATGTATATAAAAGTCCCACGGAGACGTAGAGGCCAACTCGCCTGGAATGTTGTCAAATATTACCGCCGAGATGATAGGTTGGGTTAGGTTAGGTTATATTACGTTATTGATATATATAAAGGTCCCACGGAAACGTAGAGGCCAACTCGCCAGGAATGTTGTAAAATATGACCGCCGAGATGTTACGTTGGGTTAAGCTATGTTAAATTACGTTATTGATGTATATAAAAGTCCCACGGAGACGTAGAGGCCAACTCGCCAGGAATATTGTCATATAATAGCGCCGAGTGGTTAGGTTGGGTTATATTAGGTTATATTACGTTATTGATGGATATGAAGGTGTCACGGAGACGTAGACGCCAACTCGCCAGGAATGTTTGTCAAATATTACCGCCGAGATGTTAGGTTGGGTTAGGTTAGGTTATATTACGTTACTGATATATATAAAGGTCCCACGGAAACGTAGAGGCCAACTCGACAGGAATGTTGTCAAATTATAGCGCCGAAATCTTAGGTTGGGTTAGGTTAGGTTATATTACGTTATTTATGTATATGAAGTTCCACGGAGACGTAGAGGCTAACTCGCCAGGAATGTTGTCAAATATTAGTGCCGAGAAGTTGGGTTGGGTTAGGTTATGTTATATTACGTTATTGATGTATATAAAAGCCCCACGGAGACGTAGATGCCAACTCGCCAGGAATGTTGTCAAATAATAGCGCCGAGAGGTTAGGTTAGGTTATATTACGTTATTGATGTATATGAAGGTCGCACGGAGGGGTAGATGCCAACTGGCCAGGAATGTTGTCAAATATTAGTGCCGAGATGTTAGGTTGGGTTAGGTTAGGTAATATTACGTTATTGATGTATATGAAGGTCCCACGGAGACGTAGAGGCCAACTCGCCAGGAATGTGGTCAAATATTACCGCCGATATGGTAGGTTGGATTAGGGTACGTTATATTACGTTATTGATGTATATGAAGGTCTCACGGTGAAGTAGAGGCCAACTCGACAGGAATGTCGTCAAATATTAGTGCCGACATGTTAGGTTGGGTTAGGATACGTTAAATTACGTTATTGATGTATATAAAAGTCCCACGGAGACGTAGAGGCCAACTCGCCAGGAATGTTGTCAACTAATAGCGCCGAGAGGTTAGGTTGGGTTATATAAGGTTATATTACGTTATTGATGTATATAAAGGCCCCGCGGAGACGTAGATGCCAACCCGCCAGGAATGTTGTCAAATAATAGCGCCGAAAGGTTAGGTTGGGTTATGTAAGGTTATATTACGTTATTGATGTATATGAAGGTCCCACGGAGACGTAGAGGCCAACCCGCCAGGAATGTTGTCAAATATTACCGCCGATGTGTTAGGTTGGGTTAGGTTAGGTTATATTACGTTATTGATGTATATAAAGGTCCCACGGAAACATAGAGGCCAACAAGCAAGGAATGTTGTCAAATATTACAGCCGAGATGTTACGTTGGGGTATATTAGGTTAAATTACGTTATTGATGTATATAAAAGTCCCACGGAGACGTAGAGGCCAACTCGCCAGGAATATTGTCATATAATAGCGCCGAGTGGTTAGGTTGGGTTATATTAGGTTATATTACGTTATTGATGGATATGAAGGTGCCACGGAGACGTAGAGGCCAACTCGCCAGGAATGTTGTCAAATATTACCGCCGAGATGTTAGGTTGGGTTAGGTTAGGTTATATTACGTTATTGATATATATAAAGGTCCCACGGAAACGTAGAGGGCAACTCGACAGGAATGTTTTCAAATATTACCGCCGAGATGATAGGTTGGGTTAGGTTAGGTTATATTACGTTATTGATGTATATGAAGGCCCCACGGAGACGTAGAGGCCAACTCGCCAGGAATGTTGTCAAATATTACCGCCGATGTGTTAGGTTGGGTTAGGTTAGGTTATATTACGTTATTGATGTGTATGAAGGCCCCACGGAGACGTAGAGGCCAACTCGCCAGGAATGTTGTCAAATATTACCGCCCATATGATAGGTTGGGCTAGGTTAGGTTATATTACGTTATTGATGTGTATGAAGGTGTCACGGAGACGTAGAGGCCAACTCGCCAGGAATGTTGTCAAATATTACCGCCGAGATGTTACGTTGGTTTGGGTTAGGTTAAATTACGTTATTGATGTATATGAAGGTCCCACGGAGAGGTAGAGGCCAACTCGCCAGGAATGTTGTCAAATATTACCGCCGAGATGTTAGGTTGGGTTAGGTTAGGTTATATTCCGTTATTGATGTATATAAATGTCCCACGGAAACATAGAGGCCAACAAGCCAGGAATGTTGTCAAATATTACAGCCGAGATGTTACGTTGGGGTATTTTAGGTTAAATTACGTTATTGATGTATATAAAAGTCCCACTGAGACGTAGAGGCCAACTCGCCAGGAATATTGTCATATAATAGCGCCGAGTGGTTAGGTTGGGTTATATTAGGTTATATTATGTTATTGATGGATATGAAGGTGTCACGGAGACGTAGAGGCCAACTCGCCAGGAATGTTGTCAAATATTACCGCCGAGATGATAGGTTGGCTTAGGTTAGGTTATATTACGTTATTAATGTATGTCAAGCTCCAACGGAGACGAAGAGGCCAACTCGCCAGGAATGTTGTAAAATATTAGTACCGAGATATTAGATTGGGTTAGGTTAGGTTATATTACGCTATTGATGTATATAAAGGTCCCACGGAGACGTAGAGGCCAACTCGACACGAATGTTGTCAAATAATAGCACCGAAATCTTAGGTTGGCTTAGGTTAGGTTATATTACGTTATTGATGTGTATGAAGTTCCACGGAGACGTAGAGGCTAACTCGCCAGGAATGTTGTCAAATATTACCGTCGAGATGTTAGGTTGGGTTAGGTTAGGTTATATTACGTTATTGATATATATAAAGGTCCCACGGAAACGTAGAGGCCAACTCGACAGGAATGTTTTCAAATATTACCGCCGAGATGATAGGTTGGCTTAGGTTAGGTTATATTACGTTATTGATGTATATGAAGGTCCCACGGAGACGTAGAGGCCAACTCGCCAGGAATGTTGTCAAATATTGCCGTCGAGATGTTAGGTTGTGTTAGGTTAGGTTATATTACGTTATTGATCTATATAAAGGTCCCACGGAAACATAGAGGCCAACAAGCCAGGAATGTTGTCAGGTATTACAGCCGAGATGTTACGTTGGGGTATTTTAGGTTATATTTGGTTATTGATGTATATGAAGGTCACACGGAGACGTAGAGGCCAACTCGCCAGGAATGTTGTCAAATATTACCGCCGAGATGTTAGGTTGGGTTAGGTTAGGTTATATCACGTTATTGATGTATATAAAGGTCCCACGGAAACATAGAGTCCAACAAGCCAGGAATGTTGTCAAATATTACAGCCGAGATGTTACGTTGGGGTATTTTAGGTTAAATTACGTTATTGATGTATATAAAAGTCCCACGGAGACGTAGAGGCCAACTCGCCAGGAATGTTGTAAAATATTACCGCCTAGATGTTACGTTGGGTTAAGCTAGGTTAAATTACGTTATTGATGCATATAAAAGCCCCACGGAGACGTAGAGGCCAACTCGCCAGGAATATTGTCATATAATAGCGCCGAGTGGTTAGGTTGGGTTATATTAGGTTATATTACGTTATTGATGGATATGAAGGTGTCACGGAGACGTAGAGGCCAACTCGCCAGGAATGTTGTCAAATATTACCGCCGAGATGTTAGGTTGGGTTAGGTTAGGTTAAATTACGTTATTGATGTATATAAAGGTCCCACGGAGACGTAGAGGCCAACTCGCCAGGAATGTTGTAAAATATTAGTACCGAGATATTAGGTTGGGTTAGGTTAGGTTATATTACGCTATTGATGTATATAAAAGTCCCACGGAGACGTAGAGGCCAATTCGCCAGGAATGTTGTCAAATATTACCGCCGAGAGGTTAGGTTGGGCTATATTAGGTTATATTACTTTATTGATGGATATGAAGGTATCACGGAGACGTAGAGGCCAACTCGCCAGGAATGTTGTCAAATATTACCGCCGAGATGATAGGTTGGGTTAGGTTAGGTTATATTACGTTATTGATGTATATGAAGGTCCCACGGAGAGGTGGAGGCCAACTCGCCAGAAATGTTGTCAAATATTAGTGCCGAGATGTTAGGTTGGGTTAGGTTAGGTAATATTAAGTTATTGATGTATATGAAGGTCCCACGGAGACGTAGAGGCCATCTGGCCAGGAATGTTGTCAAATATTACCGCCGAGATGATAGGTTGGGTTAGGTTAGATTATATTACGTTATTGATGTATATGAAGGTCGCACGGAGGGGTAGATGCCAACTGGCCAGGAATGTTGTCAAATATTAGTGCCGAGATGTTAGGTTGGGTTAGGTTAGGTAATATTACGTTATTGATGTATATGAAGGTCCCACGGAGACGTAGAGGCCAACTCGCCAGGAATGTTTTCAAATATTACCGCCGAGATGATAGGTTGGCTTAGGTTAGGTTATATTACGTTATTGATGTATATGAAGGTCCCACGGAGACGTAGAGGCCAACTCGCCAGGAATGATGTCAAATATTACCGCCGAGATGTTAGGTTGGGTTAGGTTAGGTTATATTACGTTATTGATGTATATAAAGGTCCCACGGAAACATAGAGTCCAAAAAGCCAGGAATGTTGTCAAATATTACAGCCGAGATGTTGCGTTGGGGTATTTTAGGTTAAATTACGTTATTGATGTATATAAAAGTCCCACGTAGACGTAGAGGCCAACTCGCCAGAAATGTTGTAAAATATTACCGCCGAGATGTTACGTTGGGTTATATAAGGTTATATTACGTTATTGATGTATATAAAGGCCCCACGGAGACGTAGATGCCAACCCGCCAGGAATGTTGTCAAATAATAGCGCCGAAAGGTTAGGTTGGGTTATGTAAGGTTATATTACGTTATTGATGTATATGAAGGTCCCACGGAGACGTAGAGGCCAACTCGCCAGGAATGTTGTCAAATATTACCGCCGAGATGATAGGTTGGGTTAGGTTAGGTTATATTACGTTATTGATGTATATGAAGGCCCCACGGAGACGAAGAGGCCAACTCGCCAGGAATGTTGTCAAGTATTACAGCCGAGATGTTACGTTGGGGTATTTTAGGTTAAATTACGTTATTGATGTATATATTTGTCCCACGGAGACGTAGAGGCCAACTCGCCTGGAATGTTGTCAAATATTACCGTCGAGATGTTAGGTTGGATTAGGTTAGGTTATATTACGTTATTGATATATATAAAGGTCCCACGGAAACGTAGAGGCCAACTCGCCAGGAATGTTGTCAAATATTACCGCTGAGATGTTACGTTGGTTTGGGTTAGGTTAAATTACGTTATTGATGTATATGAAGGCCCCACGGAGACGTAGAGGCCAACTCGCCAGGAATGTTGTCACATATTGCCGCCGAGATGTTAGGTTGTGTTAGGTTAGGTTATATTACGTTATTGATCTATATAAAGGTCCCACGGAAACATAGAGGCCAACAAGCCAGGAATGTTGTCAAGTATTACAGCCGAGATGTTACGTTGGGGTATTTTAGGTTAAATTACGTTATTGATGTATATAAAAGTCCCACGGAGACGTAGAGGCCAACTCGCCTGGAATGTTGTCAAATATTACCGCCGAGATGATAGGTTGGGTTAGGTTAGGTTATATTACGTTATTGATATATATAAAGGTCCCACGGAAACGTAGAGGCCAACTCGCCAGGAATGTTGTAAAATATGACCGCCGAGATGTTACGTTGGGTTAAGCTATGTTAAATTACGTTATTGATGTATATAAAAGTCCCACGGAGACGTAGAGGCCAACTCGCCAGGAATATTGTCATATAATAGCGCCGAGTGGTTAGGTTGGGTTATATTAGGTTATATTACGTTATTGATGGATATGAAGGTGTCACGGAGACGTAGAGGCCAACTCGCCAGGAATGTTGTCAAATATTACCGCCGAGATGTTAGGTTGGGTTAGGTTAGGTTATATTACGTTATTGATATATATAAAGGTCCCACGGAAACGTAGAGGCCAACTCGACAGGAATGTTTTCAAATATTACCGCCGAGATGATAGGTTGGCTTAGGTTAGGTTATATTACGTTATTGATGTATATGAAGGACCCACGGAGACGTAGAGGCCAACTCGCCAGGAATGTTGTCAAATATTACCGCCGAGATGTTAGGTTGGGTTAGGTTAGGTTATATTACGTTATTGATGTATATAAAGGTCCCACGGAAACATAGAGTCCAACAAGCCAGGAATGTTGTCAAATATTACAGCCGAGATGTTACGTTGGGGTATTTTAGGTTAAATTACGTTATTGATGTATATAAAAGTCCCACGGAGACGTAGAGGCCAACTCGCCAGGAATATTGTCATAAAATAGCGCCGAGTGGTTAGGTTGGGTTATATTAGGTTATATTACGTTATTGATGGATATGAAGGTGTCACGGAGACGTAAAGGCCAACTCGCCAGGAATGTTGTCAAATATTACCGCCGAGATGTTAGGTTGGGTTAGGTTAGGTTATATTACGTTATTGATATATATAAAGGTCCCACGGAAACGTAGAGGCAAACTCGACAGGAATGTTTTCAAATATTACCGCCGAGATGATAGGTTGGCTTAGGTTAGGTTATATTACGTTATTGATGTATGTCAAGGTCCCACGGAGACGAAGAGGCCAACTCGCCAGAAATGTTGTAAAATATTAGTACTGAGATATTAGATTGGGGTAGGTTAGGTTATATTACGCTATTGATGTATATAAAAGTCCCACGGAGACGTAGAGGCCAACTCGACAGGAATGTTGTCAAATAATAGCGCCGAAATCTTAGGTTGGGTTAGGTTAGGTTATATTACGTTATTGATGTATATGAAGTTCCACGGAGACGTAGAGGCTAACTCGCCCGGAATGTTGTCAAATATTAGTGCCGAGAAGTTGGGTTGGGTTAGGTTATGTTATATTACGTTATTGATGTATATGAAGGCCCCACGGAGACGTAGAGGCCAACTCGCCAGGAATGTTGTCAAATATTGCCGCCGAGATGTTAGGTTGGGTTAAGCTAGGTTAAATTACGTTATTGATGTATATAAAAGTCCCACGGAGACGTAGAGGCCAACTCGCCAGGAATATTGTCATATAATAGCGCCGAGTGGTTAGGTTGGGTTATATTAGGTATATTACGTTATTGATGGATATGAAGGTGTCACGGAGACGTAGAGGCCAACTCGCCAGGAATGTTGTCAAATATTACCGCCGAAATGTTAGGTTGGGTTAGGTTAGGTTACATTACGTTATTAATATATATAAATGTCCCACGGAAACGTAGAGGCCAACTCGACAGGAATGTTTTCAAATATTACCGCCGAGATGATAGGTTGGCTTAGGTTAGGTTATATTACGTTATTGATGTATATGAAGGTCCCACGGAGACGTAGAGGCCAACTCGCCAGGAATGTTGTCAAATATTACCGCCGAGATGTTAGGTTGTGTTAGGTTAGGTTAAATTACGTTATTGATGTATATAAAGGTCCCACGGAGAGGTAGAGGCCAACTCGCCAGGAATGTTGTCAAATATTAGTGCCGAGATGTTAGGTTGGGTTAGGTTAGGTTATATTACGTTATTGATGTATATGAAGGCCCCACGGAGACGTAGAGGCCAACTCGCCAGGAATGTTGTCACATATTGCCGCCGAGATGTTAGGTTGTGTTAGGTTAGGTTATATTACGTTATTGATCTATATAAAGGTCCCACGGAAACATAGAGGCCAACAAGCCAGGAATGTTGTCAAGTATTACAGCCGAGATGTTACGTTGGGGTATTTTAAGTTAAATTAAGTTATTGATGTATATAAAAGTCCCACGGAGACGTAGAGGCCAACTCGCCTGGAATGTTGTCAAATATTACCGCCGAGATGATAGGTTGGGTTAGGTTAGGTTATATTACGTTATTGATATATATAAAGGTCCCACGGAAACGTAGAGGCCAACTCGCCAGGAATGTTGTAAAATATGACCGCCGAGATGTTACGTTGGGTTAAGCTATGTTAAATTACGTTATTGATGTATATAAAAGTCCCACGGAGACGTAGAGGCCAACTCGCCAGGAATATTGTCATATAATAGCGCCGAGTGGTTAGGTTGGGTTATATTAGGTTATATTACGTTATTGATGGATATGAAGGTGTCACGGAGACGTAGACGCCAACTCGCCAGGAATGTTTGTCAAATATTACCGCCGAGATGTTAGGTTGGGTTAGGTTAGGTTATATTACGTTACTGATATATATAAAGGTCCCACGGAAACGTAGAGGCCAACTCGACAGGAATGTTGTCAAATTATAGCGCCGAAATATTAGGTTGGGTTAGGTTAGGTTATATTACGTTATTTATGTATATGAAGTTCCACGGAGACGTAGAGGCTAACTCGCCAGGAATGTTGTCAAATATTAGTGCCGAGAAGTTGGGTTGGGTTAGGTTATGTTATATTACGTTATTGATGTATATAAAAGCCCCACGGAGACGTAGATGCCAACTCGCCAGGAATGTTGTCAAATAATAGCGCCGAGAGGTTAGGTTAGGTTATATAAGGTTATATTACGTTATTGATGTATATAAAGGCCCCACGGCGACGTAGATGCCAACCCGCCAGGAATGTTGTCAAATAATAGCGCCGAAAGGTTAGGTTGGGTTATGTAAGGTTATATTACGTTATTGATGTATATGAAGGTCCCACGGAGACGTAGAGGCCAACTCGCCAGGAATGTGGTCAAATATTACCGCCGAGATGATAGGTTGGGTTAGGTTAGGTTATATTAGGTTATTGATGTATATGAAGGCCCCACGGAGACGTAGAGGCCAATTCGCCAGGTATGTTGTCAAATATTACCGCCGAGATGTTAGGTTGGGTTAGGTTAGGTTATATTACGTTATTGATGTATATAAAATTCTCACGGAGACGTAGAGGCTAACTCGCCAGGAATGTTGTCAAACATTACCGCCGAGATGTTACGTTGGTTTGGGTTAGGTTAAATTACGTTATTGCTGTATATGAAGTTCCACGGAGTCGTAGAGGCTAACTCGCCCGGAATGTTGTCAAATATTAGTGCCGAGAAGTTGGGTTGGGTTAGGTTAGGTTATATTACGTTATTGATGTATATGAAGGCCCCACGGAAACATAGAGTCCAACAAGCCAGGAATGTTGTCAAATATTACAGCCGAGATGTTACGTTGGGGTATTTTAGGTTAAATTACGTTATTGATGTATATAAAAGTCCCACGGAGACGTAGAGGCCAACTCGCCAGGAATATTGTCATATAATAGCGCCGAGTGGTTAGGTTGGGTTATATTAGGTTATATTACGTTATTGATGGATATGAAGGTGTCACGGAGACGTAGAGGCCAACTCGCCAGGAATGTTGTCAAATATTACCGCCGAGATGTTAGGTTGGGTTAGGTTAGGTTAAATTACGTTATTGATGTATATAAAGGTCCCACGGAGACGTAGAGGCCAACTCGCCAGGAATGTTGTAAAATATTAGTACCGAGATATTAGGTTGGGTTAGGTTAGGTTATATTACGCTATTGATGTATATAAAAGTCCCACGGAGACGTAGAGGCCAATTCGCCAGGAATGTTGTCAAATATTACCGCCGAGAGGTTAGGTTGGGCTATATTAGGTTATATTACTTTATTGATGGATATGAAGGTATCACGGAGACGTAGAGGCCAACTCGCCAGGAATGTTGTCAAATATTACCGCCGAGATGATAGGTTGGGTTAGGTTAGGTTATATTACGTTATTGATGTATATGAAGGTCCCACGGAGAGGTGGAGGCCAACTCGCCAGAAATGTTGTCAAATATTAGTGCCGAGATGTTAGGTTGGGTTAGGTTAGGTAATATTAAGTTATTGATGTATATGAAGGTCCCACGGAGACGTAGAGGCCATCTGGCCAGGAATGTTGTCAAATATTACCGCCGAGATGATAGGTTGGGTTAGGTTAGATTATATTACGTTATTGATGTATATGAAGGTCGCACGGAGGGGTAGATGCCAACTGGCCAGGAATGTTGTCAAATATTAGTGCCGAGATGTTAGGTTGGGTTAGGTTAGGTAATATTACGTTATTGATGTATATGAAGGTCCCACGGAGACGTAGAGGCCAACTCGCCAGGAATGTTTTCAAATATTACCGCCGAGATGATAGGTTGGCTTAGGTTAGGTTATATTACGTTATTGATGTATATGAAGGTCCCACGGAGACGTAGAGGCCAACTCGCCAGGAATGTTGTCAAATATTACCGCCGAGATGTTAGGTTGGGTTAGGTTAGGTTATATTACGTTATTGATGTATATAAAGGTCCCACGGAAACATAGAGTCCAAAAAGCCAGGAATGTTGTCAAATATTACAGCCGAGATGTTGCGTTGGGGTATTTTAGGTTAAATTACGTTATTGATGTATATAAAAGTCCCACGTAGACGTAGAGGCCAACTCGCCAGAAATGTTGTAAAATATTACCGCCGAGATGTTACGTTGGGTTATATAAGGTTATATTACGTTATTGATGTATATAAAGGCCCCACGGAGACGTAGATGCCAACCCGCCAGGAATGTTGTCAAATAATAGCGCCGAAAGGTTAGGTTGGGTTATGTAAGGTTATATTACGTTATTGATGTATATGAAGGTCCCACGGAGACGTAGAGGCCAACTCGCCAGGAATGTTGTCAAATATTACCGCCGAGATGATAGGTTGGGTTAGGTTAGGTTATATTACGTTATTGATGTATATGAAGGCCCCACGGAGACGAAGAGGCCAACTCGCCAGGAATGTTGTCAAGTATTACAGCCGAGATGTTACGTTGGGGTATTTTAGGTTAAATTACGTTATTGATGTATATAAAAGTCCCACGGAGACGTAGAGGCCAACTCGCCTGGAATGTTGTCAAATATTACCGTCGAGATGTTAGGTTGGATTAGGTTAGGTTATATTACGTTATTGATATATATAAAGGTCCCACGGAAACGTAGAGGCCAACTCGCCAGGAATGTTGTCAAATATTACCGCTGAGATGTTACGTTGGTTTGGGTTAGGTTAAATTACGTTATTGATGTATATGAAGGCCCCACGGAGACGTAGAGGCCAACTCGCCAGGAATGTTGTCACATATTGCCGCCGAGATGTTAGGTTGTGTTAGGTTAGGTTATATTACGTTATTGATCTATATAAAGGTCCCACGGAAACATAGAGGCCAACAAGCCAGGAATGTTGTCAAGTATTACAGCCGAGATGTTACGTTGGGGTATTTTAGGTTAAATTACGTTATTGATGTATATAAAAGTCCCACGGAGACGTAGAGGCCAACTCGCCTGGAATGTTGTCAAATATTACCGCCGAGATGATAGGTTGGGTTAGGTTAGGTTATATTACGTTATTGATGTATATAAAGGTCCCACGGAAACATAGAGTCCAACAAGCCAGGAATGTTGTCAAATATTACAGCCGAGATGTTACGTTGGGGTATTTTAGGTTAAATTACGTTATTGATGTATATAAAAGTCCCACGGAGACGTAGAGGCCAACTCGCCAGGAATATTGTCATAAAATAGCGCCGAGTGGTTAGGTTGGGTTATATTAGGTTATATTACGTTATTGATGGATATGAAGGTGTCACGGAGACGTAAAGGCCAACTCGCCAGGAATGTTGTCAAATATTACCGCCGAGATGTTAGGTTGGGTTAGGTTAGGTTATATTACGTTATTGATATATATAAAGGTCCCACGGAAACGTAGAGGCAAACTCGACAGGAATGTTTTCAAATATTACCGCCGAGATGATAGGTTGGCTTAGGTTAGGTTATATTACGTTATTGATGTATGTCAAGGTCCCACGGAGACGAAGAGGCCAACTCGCCAGAAATGTTGTAAAATATTAGTACTGAGATATTAGATTGGGGTAGGTTAGGTTATATTACGCTATTGATGTATATAAAAGTCCCACGGAGACGTAGAGGCCAACTCGACAGGAATGTTGTCAAATAATAGCGCCGAAATCTTAGGTTGGGTTAGGTTAGGTTATATTACGTTATTGATGTATATGAAGTTCCACGGAGACGTAGAGGCTAACTCGCCCGGAATGTTGTCAAATATTAGTGCCGAGAAGTTGGGTTGGGTTAGGTTAGGTTATATTACGTTATTGATGTATATGAAGGCCCCACGGAGACGTAGAGGCCAACTCGCCAGGAATGTTGTCAAATATTGCCGCCGAGATGTTAGGTTGGGTTAAGCTAGGTTAAATTACGTTATTGATGTATATAAAAGTCCCACGGAGACGTAGAGGCCAACTCGCCAGGAATATTGTCATATAATAGCGCCGAGTGGTTAGGTTGGGTTATATTAGGTATATTACGTTATTGATGGATATGAAGGTGTCACGGAGACGTAGAGGCCAACTCGCCAGGAATGTTGTCAAATATTACCGCCGAGATGTTAGGTTGGGTTAGGTTAGGTTACATTACGTTATTGATATATATAAAGGTCCCACGGAAACGTAGATGCCAACTCGACAGGAATGTTTTCAAATATTACCGCCGAGATGATAGGTTGGCTTAGGTTAGGTTATATTACGTTATTGATGTATATGAAGGTCCCACGGAGATGTAGAGGCCAACTCGCCAGAAATGTTGTCAAATATTACCGCCGAGATGTTAGGTTGTGTTAGGTTAGGTTAAATTACGTTATTGATGTATATGAAGGTCCCACGGAGACGTAGAGGCCAACTCGCCAGGAATGTTGTCAAATATTGCCGCCGAGATGTTAGGTTGGGTTAAGCTAGGTTAAATTACGTTATTGATGTATATAAAAGTCCCACGGAGACGTAGAGGCCAACTCGCCAGGAATATTGTCATATAATAGCGCCGAGTGGTTAGGTTGGGTTATATTAGGTATATTACGTTATTGATGGATATGAAGGTGTCACGGAGACGTAGAGGCCAACTCGCCAGGAATGTTGTCAAATATTACCGCCGAGATGTTAGGTTGGGTTAGGTTAGGTTACATTACGTTATTAATATATATAAATGTCCCACGGAAACGTAGAGGCCAACTCGACAGGAATGTTTTCAAATATTACCGCCGAGATGATAGGTTGGCTTAGGTTAGGTTATATTACGTTATTGATGTATATGAAGGTCCCACGGAGACGTAGAGGCCAACTCGCCAGGAATGTTGTCAAATATTACCGCCGAGATGTTAGGTTGTGTTAGGTTAGGTTAAATTACGTTATTGATGTATATAAAGGTCCCACGGAGAGGTAGAGGCCAACTCGCCAGGAATGTTGTCAAATATTAGTGCCGAGATGTTAGGTTGGGTTAGGTTAGGTTATATTACGTTATTGATGTATATGAAGGCCCCACGGAGACGTAGAGGCCAACTCGCCAGGAATGTTGTCACATATTGCCGCCGAGATGTTAGGTTGTGTTAGGTTAGGTTATATTACGTTATTGATCTATATAAAGGTCCCACGGAAACATAGAGGCCAACAAGCCAGGAATGTTGTCAAGTATTACAGCCGAGATGTTACGTTGGGGTATTTTAAGTTAAATTAAGTTATTGATGTATATAAAAGTCCCACGGAGACGTAGAGGCCAACTCGCCTGGAATGTTGTCAAATATTACCGCCGAGATGATAGGATGGGTTAGGTTAGGTTATATTACGTTATTGATATATATAAAGGTCCCACGGAAACGTAGAGGCCAACTCGCCAGGAATGTTGTAAAATATGACCGCCGAGATGTTACGTTGGGTTAAGCTATGTTAAATTACGTTATTGATGTATATAAAAGTCCCACGGAGACGTAGAGGCCAACTCGCCAGGAATATTGTCATATAATAGCGCCGAGTGGTTAGGTTGGGTTATATTAGGTTATATTACGTTATTGATGGATATGAAGGTGTCACGGAGACGTAGACGCCAACTCGCCAGGAATGTTTGTCAAATATTACCGCCGAGATGTTAGGTTGGGTTAGGTTAGGTTATATTACGTTACTGATATATATAAAGGTCCCACGGAAACGTAGAGGCCAACTCGACAGGAATGTTGTCAAATTATAGCGCCGAAATCTTAGGTTGGGTTAGGTTAGGTTATATTACGTTATTTATGTATATGAAGTTCCACGGAGACGTAGAGGCTAACTCGCCAGGAATGTTGTCAAATATTAGTGCCGAGAAGTTGGGTTGGGTTAGGTTATGTTATATTACGTTATTGATGTATATAAAAGCCCCACGGAGACGTAGATGCCAACTCGCCAGGAATGTTGTCAAATAATAGCGCCGAGAGGTTAGGTTAGGTTATATAAGGTTATATTACGTTATTGATGTATATAAAGGCCCCACGGCGACGTAGATGCCAACCCGCCAGGAATGTTGTCAAATAATAGCGCCGAAAGGTTAGGTTGGGTTATGTAAGGTTATATTACGTTATTGATGTATATGAAGGTCCCACGGAGACGTAGAGGCCAACTCGCCAGGAATGTGGTCAAATATTACCGCCGAGATGATAGGTTGGGTTAGGTTAGGTTATATTAGGTTATTGATGTATATGAAGGCCCCACGGAGACGTAGAGGCCAATTCGCCAGGTATGTTGTCAAATATTACCGCCGAGATGTTAGGTTGGGTTAGGTTAGGTTATATTACGTTATTGATGTATATAAAATTCTCACGGAGACGTAGAGGCTAACTCGCCAGGAATGTTGTCAAACATTACCGCCGAGATGTTACGTTGGTTTGGGTTAGGTTAAATTACGTTATTGATGTATATGAAGTTCCACGGAGTCGTAGAGGCTAACTCGCCCGGAATGTTGTCAAATATTAGTGCCGAGAAGTTGGGTTGGGTTAGGTTAGGTTATATTACGTTATTGATGTATATGAAGGCCCCACGGAAACATAGAGTCCAACAAGCCAGGAATGTTGTCAAATATTACAGCCGAGATGTTACGTTGGGGTATTTTAGGTTAAATTACGTTATTGATGTATATAAAAGTCCCACGGAGACGTAGAGGCCAACTCGCCAGGAATATTGTCATATAATAGCGCCGAGTGGTTAGGTTGGGTTATATTAGGTTATATTACGTTATTGATGGATATGAAGGTGTCACGGAGACGTAGAGGCCAACTCGCCAGGAATTTTGTCAAATATTACCGCCGAGATGTTAGGTTGGGTTAGGTTAGGTTATATTACGTTATTGATATATATAAAGGTCCCACGGAAACGTAGAGGCCAACTCGACAGGAATGTTTTCAAATATTACCGCCGAGATGATAGGTTGGCTTAGGTTAGGTTATATTACGTTATTGATCTATATGAAGGTCCCACGGAGACGTAGAGGCCAACTCGCCAGGAATGTTGTCATATATTACCGCCGAGATGTTAGGTTGGGTAAGGTTAGGTTATATTACGTTATTGATGTATATAAAGGTCCCACGGAAACATAGAGTCCAACAAGCCAGGAATGTTGTCAAATATTACAGCCGAGATGTTACGTTGGGGTATTTTAGGTTAAATTACGTTATTGATGTATATAAGAGTCCCACGGAGACGTAGAGGCCAACTCGCCAGGAATATTGTCATATAATAGCGCCGAGTGGTTAGGTTGGGTTATATTAGGTTATATTACGTTATTGATGGATATGAAGGTGTCACGGAGACGTAGAGGCCAACTCGCCAGGAATGTTGTCAAATATTACCGCCGAGATGTTAGGTTGGGTTAGGTTAGGTTATATTACGTTATTGATATATATAAAGGTCCCACGGAAACGTAGAGGCCAACTCGACAGGAATGTTTTCAAATATTACCGCCGAGATGATGGGTTGGCTTAGGTTAGGTTATATTACGTTATTGATGTATATGAGGGTCCCACGGAGACGTAGAGGCCAACTCGCCAGGAATGTTGTCAAATATTACCGCCGAGATGTTAGGTTGTGTTAGGTTAGGTTAAATTACGTTATTGATGTATATAAAGGTCCCACGGAGAGGTAGAGGCCAACTCGCCAGGAATGTTGTCAAATATTAGTGCCGAGATGTTAGGTTGGGTTAGGTTTGGTTATATTACGTTATTGATGTATATGAAGGCCCCACGGTGACGTAGAGGCCAACTCGACAGGAATGTTGTCAAATATTGCCGCCGAGATGTTAGGTTGGGTTAAGCTAGGTTAAATTACGTTATTGATGTATATAAAAGTCCCACGGAGACGTAGAGGCCAACTCGCCAGGAATATTGTCATATAATAGCGCCGAGTGGTTAGGTTGGGTTATATTAGGTTATATTACGTTATTGATGGATATGAAGGTGTCACGGAGACGTAGAGGCCAACTCGCCAGGAATGTTGTCAAATATTACCGCCGAGATGTTAGGTTGGGTTAGGTTAGGTTATATTACGTTATTGATATATATAAAGGTCCCACGGAAACGTAGAGGCCAACTCGACAGGAATGTTTTCAAATATTACCGCCGAGATGATAGGTTGGCTTAGGTTAGGTTATATTACGTTATTGATGTATATGAAGGTCCCACGGAGACGTAGAGGCCAACTCGCCAGGAATGTTGTCAAATATTACCGCCGAGATGTTAGGTTGGGTTAGGTTAGGTTATATTACGTTATTGATGTATATAAAGGTCCCACGGAAACATAGAGTCCAACAAGACAGGAATGTTGTCAAATATTACAGCCGAGATGTTACGTTGGGGTATTTTAGGTTAAATTACGTTATTGATGTATATAAAAGTCCCACGGAGACGTAGAGGCCAACTCGCCAGGAATATTGTCATAAAATAGCGCCGAGTGGTTAGGTTGGGTTATATTAGGTTATATTACGTTATTGATGGATATGAAGGTGTCACGGAGACGTAAAGGCCAACTCGCCAGGAATGTTGTCAAATATTACCGCCGAGATGTTAGGTTGGGTTAGGTTAGGTTATATTACGTTATTGATATATATAAAGGTCCCACGGAAACGTAGAGGCAAACTCGACAGGAATGTTTTCAAATATTACCGCCGAGATGATAGGTTGGCTTAGGTTAGGTTATATTACGGTATTGATGTATGTCACGGTCCCACGGAGACGAAGAGGCCAACTCGCCAGAAATGTTGTAAAATATTAGTACTGAGATATTAGATTGGGGTAGGTTAGGTTATATTACGCTATTGATGTATATAAAAGTCCCACGGAGACGTAGAGGCCAACTCGACAGGAATGTTGTCAAATAATAGCGCCGAAATCTTAGGTTGGGTTAGGTTAGGTTATACTACGTTATTGATGTATATGAAGTTCCACGGAGACGTAGAGGCTAACTCGCCCGGAATGTTGTCAAATATTAGTGCCGAGAAGTTGGGTTGGGTTAGGTTAGGTTATATTACGTTATTGATGTATATGAAGGCCCCACGGAGACTTAGAGGCCAACTCGCCAGGAATGTTGTCAAATATTGCCGCCGAGATGTTAGTTTGGGTTAAGCTAGGTTAAATTACGTTATTGATGTATATAAAAGTCCCACGGAGACGTAGAGGCCAACTCGCCAGGAATATTGTCATATAATAGCGCCGAGTGGTTATGTTGGGTTATATTAGGTATATTACGTTATTGATGGATATGAAGGTGTCACGGAGACGTAGAGGCCAACTCGCCAGGAATGTTGTCAAATATTACCGCCGAGATGTTAGGTTGGGTTAGGTTAGGTTACATTACGTTATTGATATATATAAAGGTCCCACGGAAACGTAGAGGCCAACTCGACAGGAATGTTTTCAAATATTACCGCCGAGATGATAGGTTGGCTTAGGTTAGGTTATATTACGTTATTGATGTATATGAAGGTCCCACGGAGACGTAGAGGCCAACTCGCCAGGAATGTTGTCAAATATTACCGCCGAGATGTTAGGTTGTGTTAGGTTAGGTTAAATTACGTTATTGATGTATATAAAGGTCCCACGGAGAGGTAGAGGCCAACTCGCCAGGAATGTTGTCAAATATTAGTGCCGAGATGTTAGGTTGGGTTAGGTTAGGTTATATTACGTTATTGATGTATATGAAGGCCCCACGGAGACGTAGAGGCCAACTCGCCAGGAATGTTGTCACATATTGCCGCCGAGATGTTAGGTTGTGTTAGGTCAGGTTATATTACGTTATTGATCTATATAAAGGTCCCACGGAAACATAGAGGCCAACAAGCCAGGAATGTTGTCAAGTATTACAGCCGAGATGTTACGTTGGGGTATTTTAGGTTAAATTACGTTATTGATGTATATAAAAGTCCCACGGAGACGTAGAGGCCAACTCGCCTGGAATGTTGTCAAATATTACCGCCGAGATGATAGGTTGGGTTAGGTTAGGTTATATTACGTTATTGATATATATAAAGGTCCCACGGAAACGTAGAGGCCAACTCGCCAGGAATGTTGTAAAATATGACCGCCGAGATGTTACGTTGGGTTAAGCTATGTTAAATTACGTTATTGATGTATATAAAAGTCCCACGGAGACGTAGAGGCCAACTCGCCAGGAATATTGTCATATAATAGCGCCGAGTGGTTAGGTTGGGTTATATTAGGTTATATTACGTTATTGATGGATATGAAGGTGTCACGGAGACGTAGACGCCGACTCGCCAGGAATGTTTTTTCAAATATTACCGCCGAGATGTTAAGTTGGGTTAGGTTAGGTTATATTACGTTACTGATATATATAAAGGTCCCACGGAAACGTAGAGGCCAACTCGACAGGAATGTTGTCAAATTATAGCGCCGAAATCTTAGGTTGGGTTAGGTTAGGTTATATTACGTTTTTTATGTATATGAAGTTCCACGGAGACGTAGAGGCTAACTCGCCAGGAATGTTGTCAAATATTAGTGCCGAGAAGTTGGGTTGGGTTAGGTTAGGTTATATTACGTTATTGATGCATATAAAAGCCCCACGGAGACGTAGATGCCAACTCGCCAGGAATGTTGTCAAATAATAGCGCCGAGAGGTTAGGTTAGGTTATATAAGGTTATATTACGTTATTGATGTATATAAAGGCCCCACGGCGACGTAGATGCCAACCCGCCAGGAATGTTGTCAAATAATAGCGCCGAAAGGTTAGGTTGGGTTATGAAGGGTTATATTACGTTATTGATGTATATGAAGGTCCCACGGAGACGTAGAGGCCAACTCGCCAGGAATGTTGTCAAATATTACCGCCGAGATGTTAGGTTGTGTTAGGTTAGGTTAAATTACGTTATTGATGTATATAAAGGTCCCACGGAGAGGTAGAGGCCAACTCGCCAGGAATGTTGTCAAATATTAGTGCCGAGATGTTAGGTTGGGTTAGGTTAGGTTATATTACGTTATTGATGTATATGAAGGCCCCACGGAGACGTAGAGGCCAACTCGCCAGGAATGTTGTCACATATTGCCGCCGAGATGTTAGGTTGTGTTAGGTCAGGTTATATTACGTTATTGATCTATATAAAGGTCCCACGGAAACATAGAGGCCAACAAGCCAGGAATGTTGTCAAGTATTACAGCCGAGATGTTACGTTGGGGTATTTTAGGTTAAATTACGTTATTGATGTATATAAAAGTCCCACGGAGACGTAGAGGCCAACTCGCCTGGAATGTTGTCAAATATTACCGCCGAGATGATAGGTTGGGTTAGGTTAGGTTATATTACGTTATTGATATATATAAAGGTCCCACGGAAACGTAGAGGCCAACTCGCCAGGAATGTTGTAAAATATGACCGCCGAGATGTTACGTTGGGTTAAGCTATGTTAAATTACGTTATTGATGTATATAAAAGTCCCACGGAGACGTAGAGGCCAACTCGCCAGGAATATTGTCATATAATAGCGCCGAGTGGTTAGGTTGGGTTATATTAGGTTATATTACGTTATTGATGGATATGAAGGTGTCACGGAGACGTAGACGCCAACTCGCCAGGAATGTTTGTCAAATATTACCGCCGAGATGTTAGGTTGGGTTAGGTTAGGTTATATTACGTTACTGATATATATAAAGGTCCCACGGAAACGTAGAGGCCAACTCGACAGGAATGTTGTCAAATTATAGCGCCGAAATCTTAGGTTGGGTTAGGTTAGGTTATATTACGTTATTTATGTATATGAAGTTCCACGGAGACGTAGAGGCTAACTCGCCAGGAATGTTGTCAAATATTAGTGCCGAGAAGTTGGGTTGGGTTAGGTTATGTTATATTACGTTATTGATGTATATAAAAGCCCCACGGAGACGTAGATGCCAACTCGCCAGGAATGTTGTCAAATAATAGCGCCGAGAGGTTAGGTTAGGTTATATAAGGTTATATTACGTTATTGATGTATATAAAGGCCCCACGGCGACGTAGATGCCAACCCGCCAGGAATGTTGTCAAATAATAGCGCCGAAAGGTTAGGTTGGGTTATGTAAGGTTATATTACGTTATTGATGTATATGAAGGTCCCACGGAGACGTAGAGGCCAACTCGCCAGGAATGTGGTCAAATATTACCGCCGAGATGATAGGTTGGGTTAGGTTAGGTTATATTACGTTATTGATGTATATGAAGGCCCCACGGAGACGTAGAGGCCAATTCGCCAGGTATGTTGTCAAATATTACCGCCGAGATGTTAGGTTGGGTTAGGTTAGGTTATATTACGTTATTGATGTATATAAAATTCTCACGGAGACGTAGAGGCTAACTCGCCAGGAATGTTGTCAAACATTACCGCCGAGATGTTACGTTGGTTTGGGTTAGGTTAAATTACGTTATTGATGTATATGAAGTTCCACGGAGTCGTAGAGGCTAACTCGCCCGGAATGTTGTCAAATATTAGTGCCGAGAAGTTGGGTTGGGTTAGGTTAGGTTATATTACGTTATTGATGTATATGAAGGCCCCACGGAAACATAGAGTCCAACAAGCCAGGAATGTTGTCAAATATTACAGCCGAGATGTTACGTTGGGGTATTTTAGGTTAAATTACGTTATTGATGTATATAAAAGTCCCACGGAGACGTAGAGGCCAACTCGCCAGGAATATTGTCATATAATAGCGCCGAGTGGTTAGGTTGGGTTATATTAGGTTATATTACGTTATTGATGGATATGAAGGTGTCACGGAGACGTAGAGGCCAACTCGCCAGGAATGTTGTCAAATATTACCGCCGAGATGTTAGGTTGGGTTAGGTTAGGTTATATTACGTTATTGATATATATAAAGGTCCCACGGAAACGTAGAGGCCAACTCGACAGGAATGTTTTCAAATATTACCGCCGAGATGATAGGTTGGCTTAGGTTAGGTTATATTACGTTATTGATGTATATGAAGGTCCCACGGAGACGTAGAGGCCAACTCGCCAGGAATGTTGTCAAATATTACCGCCGAGATGTTAGGTTGGGTAAGGTTAGGTTATATTACGTTATTGATGTATATAAAGGTCCCACGGAAACATAGAGTCCAACAAGCCAGGAATGTTGTCAAATATTACAGCCGAGATGTTACGTTGGGGTATTTTAGGTTAAATTACGTTATTGATGTATATAAAAGTCCCACGGAGACGTAGAGGCCAACTCGCCAGGAATATTGTCATATAATAGCGCCGAGTGGTTAGGTTGGGTTATATTAGGTTATATTACGTTATTGATGGATATGAAGGTGTCACGGAGACGTAGAGGCCAACTCGCCAGGAATGTTGTCAAATATTACCGCCGAGATGTTAGGTTGGGTTAGGTTAGGTTATATTACGTTATTGATATATATAAAGGTCCCACGGAAACGTAGAGGCCAACTCGACAGGAATGTTTTCAAATATTACCGCCGAGATGATAGGTTGGCTTAGGTTAGGTTATATTACGTTATTGATGTATATGAAGGTCCCACGGAGACGTAGAGGCCAACTCGCCAGGAATGTTGTCAAATATTACCGCCGAGATGTTAGGTTGGGTAAGGTTAGGTTATATTACGTTATTGATGTATATAAAGGTCCCACGGAAACATAGAGTCCAACAAGCCAGGAATGTTGTCAAATATTACAGCCGAGATGTTACGTTGGGGTATTTTAGGTTAAATTACGTTATTGATGTATATAAAAGTCCCACGGAGACGTAGAGGCCAACTCGCCAGGAATATTGTCATATAATAGCGCCGAGTGGTTAGGTTGGGTTATATTAGGTTATATTACGTTATTGATGGATATGAAGGTGTCACGGAGACGTAGACGCCAACTCGCCAGGAATGTTTGTCAAATATTACCGCCGAGATGTTAGGTTGGGTTAGGTTAGGTTATATTACGTTACTGATATATATAAAGGTCCCACGGAAACGTAGAGGCCAACTCGACAGGAATGTTGTCAAATTATAGCGCCGAAATCTTAGGTTGGGTTAGGTTAGGTTATATTACGTTATTTATGTATATGAAGTTCCACGGAGACGTAGAGGCTAACTCGCCAGGAATGTTGTCAAATATTAGTGCCGAGAAGTTGGGTTGGGTTAGGTTATGTTATATTACGTTATTGATGTATATAAAAGCCCCACGGAGACGTAGATGCCAACTCGCCAGGAATGTTGTCAAATAATAGCGCCGAGAGGTTAGGTTAGGTTATATAAGGTTATATTACGTTATTGATGTATATAAAGGCCCCACGGCGACGTAGATGCCAACCCGCCAGGAATGTTGTCAAATAATAGCGCCGAAAGGTTAGGTTGGGTTATGTAAGGTTATATTACGTTATTGATGTATATGAAGGTCCCACGGAGACGTAGATGCCAACTCGCCAGGAATGTGGTCAAATATTACCGCCGAGATGATAGGTTGGGTTAGGTTAGGTTATATTACGTTATTGATGTATATGAAGGCCCCACGGAGACGTAGAGGCCAATTCGCCAGGTATGTTGTCAAATATTACCGCCGAGATGTTAGGTTGGGTTAGGTTAGGTTATATTACGTTATTGATGTATATAAAATTCTCACGGAGACGTAGAGGCTAACTCGCCAGGAATGTTGTCAAACATTACCGCCGAGATGTTACGTTGGTTTGGGTTAGGTTAAATTACGTTATTGATGTATATGAAGTTCCACGGAGTCGTAGAGGCTAACTCGCCCGGAATGTTGTCAAATATTAGTGCCGAGAAGTTGGGTTGGGTTAGGTTAGGTTATATTACGTTATTGATGTATATGAAGGCCCCACGGAAACATAGAGTCCAACAAGCCAGGAATGTTGTCAAATATTACAGCCGAGATGTTACGTTGGGGTATTTTAGGTTAAATTACGTTATTGATGTATATAAAAGTCCCACGGAGACGTAGAGGCCAACTCGCCAGGAATATTGTCATATAATAGCGCCGAGTGGTTAGGTTGGGTTATATTAGGTTATATTACGTTATTGATGGATATGAAGGTGTCACGGAGACGTAGAGGCCAACTCGCCAGGAATGTTGTCAAATATTACCGCCGAGATGTTAGGTTGGGTTAGGTTAGGTTATATTACGTTATTGATATATATAAAGGTCCCACGGAAACGTAGAGGCCAACTCGACAGGAATGTTTTCAAATATTACCGCCGAGATGATAGGTTGGCTTAGGTTAGGTTATATTACGTTATTGATGTATATGAAGGTCCCACGGAGACGTAGAGGCCAACTCGCCAGGAATGTTGTCAAATATTACCGCCGAGATGTTAGGTTGGGTAAGGTTAGGTTATATTACGTTATTGATGTATATAAAGGTCCCACGGAAACATAGAGTCCAACAAGCCAGGAATGTTGTCAAATATTACAGCCGAGATGTTACGTTGGGGTATTTTAGGTTAAATTACGTTATTGATGTATATAAAAGTCCCACGGAGACGTAGAGGCCAACTCGCCAGGAATATTGTCATATAATAGCGCCGAGTGGTTAGGTTGGGTTATATTAGGTTATATTACGTTATTGATGGATATGAAGGTGTCACGGAGACGTAGAGGCCAACTCGCCAGGAATGTTGTCAAATATTACCGCCGAGATGTTAGGTTGGGTTAGGTTAGGTTATATTACGTTATTGATATATATAAAGGTCCCACGGAAACGTAGAGGCCAACTCGACAGGAAAGTTTTCAAATATTACCGCCGAGATGATGGGTTGGCTTAGGTTAGGTTATATTACGTTATTGATGTATATGAGGGTCCCACGGAGACGTAGAGGCCAACTCGCCAGGAATGTTGTCAAATATTACCGCCGAGATGTTAGGTTGTGTTAGGTTAGGTTAAATTACGTTATTGATGTATATAAAGGTCCCACGGAGAGGTAGAGGCCAACTCGCCAGGAATGTTGTCAAATATTAGTGCCGAGATGTTAGGTTGGGTTAGGTTTGGTTATATTACGTTATTGATGTATATGAAGGCCCCACGGTGACGTAGAGGCCAACTCGCCAGGAATGTTGTCAAATATTGCCGCCGAGATGTTAGGTTGGGTTAAGCTAGGTTAAATTACGTTATTGATGTATATAAAAGTCCCACGGAGACGTAGAGGCCAACTCGCCAGGAATATTGTCAAATAATAGCGCCGAGTGGTTAGGTTGGGTTATATTAGGTTATAT
Organism: Xylocopa violacea; assembly: GCA_963969225.1. Lineage (NCBI taxonomy): Eukaryota > Metazoa > Arthropoda > Insecta > Hymenoptera > Apidae > Xylocopa > Xylocopa violacea. The sequence goes on from CAXAJV010000920.1 coordinate 2,769,522, forward strand.
TACGTTATTGATGGATATGAAGGTGTCACGGAGACGTAGAGGCCAACTCGCCAGGAATGTTGTCAAATATTACCGCCGAGATGTTAGGTTGGGTTAGGTTAGGTTATATTACGTTATTGATATATATAAAGGTCCCACGGAAACGTAGAGGCCAACTCGACAGGAATGTTTTCAAATATTACCGCCGAGATGATAGGTTGGCTTAGGTTAGGTTATATTACGTTATTGATGTATATGAAGGTCCCACGGAGACGTAGAGGCCAACTCGCCAGGAATGTTGTCAAATATTACCGCCGAGATGTTAGGTTGGGTTAGGTTAGGTTATATTACGTTATTGATGTATATAAAGGTCCCACGGAAACATAGAGTCCAACAAGCCAGGAATGTTGTCAAATATTACAGCCGAGATGTTACGTTGGGGTATTTTAGGTTAAATTACGTTATTGATGTATATAAAAGTCCCACGGAGACGTAGAGGCCAACTCGCCAGGAATATTGTCATAAAATAGCGCCGAGTGGTTAGGTTGGGTTATATTAGGTTATATTACGTTATTGATGGATATGAAGGTGTCACGGAGACGTAAAGGCCAACTCGCCAGGAATGTTGTCAAATATTACCGCCGAGATGTTAGGTTGGGTTAGGTTAGGTTATATTACGTTATTGATATATATAAAGGTCCCACGGAAACGTAGAGGCAAACTCGACAGGAATGTTTTCAAATATTACCGCCGAGATGATAGGTTGGCTTAGGTTAGGTTATATTACGGTATTGATGTATGTCAAGGTCCCACGGAGACGAAGAGGCCAACTCGCCAGAAATGTTGTAAAATATTAGTACTGAGATATTAGATTGGGGTAGGTTAGGTTATATTACGCTATTGATGTATATAAAAGTCCCACGGAGACGTAGAGGCCAACTCGACAGGAATGTTGTCAAATAATAGCGCCGAAATCTTAGGTTGGGTTAGGTTAGGTTATACTACGTTATTGATGTATATGAAGTTCCACGGAGACGTAGAGGCTAACTCGCCCGGAATGTTGTCAAATATTAGTGCCGAGAAGTTGGGTTGGGTTAGGTTAGGTTATACTACGTTATTGATGTATATGAAGTTCCACGGAGACGTAGAGGCTAACTCGCCCGGAATGTTGTCAAATATTAGTGCCGAGAAGTTGGGTTGGGTTAGGTTAGGTTATATTACGTTATTGATGTATATGAAGGCCCCACGGAGACTTAGAGGCCAACTCGCCAGGAATGTTGTCAAATATTGCCGCCGAGATGTTAGTTTGGGTTAAGCTAGGTTAAATTACGTTATTGATGTATATAAAAGTCCCACGGAGACGTAGAGGCCAACTCGCCAGGAATATTGTCATATAATAGCGCCGAGTGGTTATGTTGGGTTATATTAGGTATATTACGTTATTGATGGATATGAAGGTGTCACGGAGACGTAGAGGCCAACTCGCCAGGAATGTTGTCAAATATTACCGCCGAGATATTAGGTTGGGTTAGGTTAGGTTACATTACGTTATTGATATATATAAAGGTCCCACGGAAACGTAGAGGCCAACTCGACAGGAATGTTTTCAAATATTACCGCCGAGATGATAGGTTGGCTTAGGTTAGGTTATATTACGTTATTGATGTATATGAAGGTCCCACGGAGACGTAGAGGCCAACTCGCCAGGAATGTTGTCAAATATTACCGCCGAGATGTTAGGTTGTGTTAGGTTAGGTTAAATTACGTTATTGATGTATATAAAGGTCCCACGGGGAGGTAGAGGCCAACTCGCCAGGAATGTTGTCAAATATTAGTGCCGAGATGTTAGGTTGGGTTAGGTTAGGTTATATTACGTTATTGATGTATATGAAGGCCCCACGGAGACGTAGAGGCCAACTCGCCAGGAATGTTGTCACATATTGCCGCCGAGATGTTAGGTTGTGTTAGGTCAGGTTATATTACGTTATTGATCTATATAAAGGTCCCACGGAAACATAGAGGCCAACAAGCCAGGAATGTTGTCAAGTATTACAGCCGAGATGTTACGTTGGGGTATTTTAGGTTAAATTACGTTATTGATGTATATAAAAGTCCCACGGAGACGTAGAGGCCAACTCGCCTGGAATGTTGTCAAATATTACCGCCGAGATGATAGGTTGGGTTAGGTTAGGTTATATTACGTTATTGATATATATAAAGGTCCCACGGAAACGTAGAGGCCAACTCGCCAGGAATGTTGTAAAATATGACCGCCGAGATGTTACGTTGGGTTAAGCTATGTTAAATTACGTTATTGATGTATATAAAAGTCCCACGGAGACGTAGAGGCCAACTCGCCAGGAATATTGTCATATAATAGCGCCGAGTGGTTAGGTTGGGTTATATTAGGTTATATTACGTTATTGATGGATATGAAGGTGTCACGGAGACGTAGACGCCGACTCGCCAGGAATGTTTGTCAAATATTACCGCCGAGATGTTAAGTTGGGTTAAGTTAGGTTATATTACGTTACTGATATATATAAAGGTCCCACGGAAACGTAGAGGCCAACTCGACAGGAATGTTGTCAAATTATAGCGCCGAAATCTTAGGTTGGGTTAGGTTAGGTTATATTACGTTTTTTATGTATATGAAGTTCCACGGAGACGTAGAGGCTAACTCGCCAGGAATGTTGTCAAATATTAGTGCCGAGAAGTTGGGTTGGGTTAGGTTAGGTTATATTACGTTATTGATGCATATAAAAGCCCCACGGAGACGTAGATGCCAACTCGCCAGGAATGTTGTCAAATAATAGCGCCGAGAGGTTAGGTTAGGTTATATAAGGTTATATTACGTTATTGATGTATATAAAGGCCCCACGGCGACGTAGATGCCAACCCGCCAGGAATGTTGTCAAATAATAGCGCCGAAAGGTTAGGTTGGGTTATGAAAGGTTATATTACGTTATTGATGTATATGAAGGTCCCACGGAGACGTAGAGGCCAACTCGCCAGGAATGTTGTCAAATATTACCGCCGAGATGTTAGGTTGGGTTAGGTTAGGTTATATTACGTTATTGATGTATATAAAGGTCCCACGGAAACATAGAGTCCAACAAGCCAGGAATGTTGTCAAATATTACAGCCGAGATGTTACGTTGGGGTATTTTAGGTTAAATTACGTTATTGATGTATATAAAAGTCCCACGGAGACGTAGAGGCCAACTCGCCAGGAATATTGTCATATAATAGCGCCGAGTGGTTATGTTGGGTTATATTAGGTATATTACGTTATTGATGGATATGAAGGTGTCACGGAGACGTAGAGGCCAACTCGCCAGGAATGTTGTCAAATATTACCGCCGAGATGTTAGGTTGGGTTAGGTTAGGTTACATTACGTTATTGATATATATAAAGGTCCCACGGAAACGTAGAGGCCAACTCGACAGGAATGTTTTCAAATATTACCGCCGAGATGATAGGTTGGCTTAGGTTAGGTTATATTACGTTATTGATGTATATGAAGGTCCCACGGAGACGTAGAGGCCAACTCGCCAGGAATGTTGTCAAATATTACCGCCGAGATGTTAGGTTGTGTTAGGTTAGGTTAAATTACGTTATTGATGTATATAAAGGTTCCACGGAGAGGTAGAGGCCAACTCGCCAGGAATGTTGTCAAATATTAGTGCCGAGATGTTAGGTTGGGTTAGGTTAGGTTATATTACGTTATTGATGTATATGAAGGCCCCACGGAGACGTAGAGGCCAACTCGCCAGGAATGTTGTCACATATTGCCGCCGAGATGTTAGGTTGTGTTAGGTCAGGTTATATTACGTTATTGATCTATATAAAGGTCCCACGGAAACATAGAGGCCAACAAGCCAGGAATGTTGTCAAGTATTACAGCCGAGATGTTACGTTGGGGTATTTTAGGTTAAATTACGTTATTGATGTATATAAAAGTCCCACGGAGACGTAGAGGCCAACTCGCCTGGAATGTTGTCAAATATTACCGCCGAGATGATAGGTTGGGTTAGGTTAGGTTATATTACGTTATTGATATATATAAAGGTCCCACGGAAACGTAGAGGCCAACTCGCCAGGAATGTTGTAAAATATGACCGCCGAGATGTTACGTTGGGTTAAGCTATGTTAAATTACGTTATTGATGTATATAAAAGTCCCACGGAGACGTAGAGGCCAACTCGCCAGGAATATTGTCATATAATAGCGCCGAGTGGTTAGGTTGGGTTATATTAGGTTATATTACGTTATTGATGGATATGAAGGTGTCACGGAGACGTAGACGCCAACTCGCCAGGAATGTTTGTCAAATATTACCGCCGAGATGTTAGGTTGGGTTAGGTTAGGTTATATTACGTTACTGATATATATAAAGGTCCCACGGAAACGTAGAGGCCAACTCGACAGGAATGTTGTCAAATTATAGCGCCGAAATCTTAGGTTGGGTTAGGTTAGGTTATATTACGTTATTTATGTATATGAAGTTCCACGGAGACGTAGAGGCTAACTCGCCAGGAATGTTGTCAAATATTAGTGCCGAGAAGTTGGGTTGGGTTAGGTTATGTTATATTACGTTATTGATGTATATAAAAGCCCCACGGAGACGTAGATGCCAACTCGCCAGGAATGTTGTCAAATAATAGCGCCGAGAGGTTAGGTTAGGTTATATAAGGTTATATTACGTTATTGATGTATATAAAGGCCCCACGGCGACGTAGATGCCAACCCGCCAGGAATGTTGTCAAATAATAGCGCCGAAAGGTTAGGTTGGGTTATGTAAGGTTATATTACGTTATTGATGTATATGAAGGTCCCACGGAGACGTAGAGGCCAACTCGCCAGGAATGTGGTCAAATATTACAGCCGAGATGATAGGTTGGGTTAGGTTAGGTTATATTACGTTATTGATGTATATGAAGGCCCCACGGAGACGTAGAGGCCAATTCGCCAGGTATGTTGTCAAATATTACCGCCGAGATGTTAGGTTGGGTTAGGTTAGGTTATATTACGTTATTGATGTATATAAAATTCTCACGGAGACGTAGAGGCTAACTCGCCAGGAATGTTGTCAAACATTACCGCCGAGATGTTACGTTGGTTTGGGTTAGGTTAAATTACGTTATTGATGTATATGAAGTTCCACGGAGTCGTAGAGGCTAACTCGCCCGGAATGTTGTCAAATATTAGTGCCGAGAAGTTGGGTTGGGTTAGGTTAGGTTATATTACGTTATTGATGTATATGAAGGCCCCACGGAAACATAGAGTCCAACAAGCCAGGAATGTTGTCAAATATTACAGCCGAGATGTTACGTTGGGGTATTTTAGGTTAAATTACGTTATTGATGTATATAAAAGTCCCACGGAGACGTAGAGGCCAACTCGCCAGGAATATTGTCATATAATAGCGCCGAGTGGTTAGGTTGGGTTATATTAGGTTATATTACGTTATTGATGGATATGAAGGTGTCACGGAGACGTAGAGGCCAACTCGCCAGGAATGTTGTCAAATATTACCGCCGAGATGTTAGGTTGGGTTAGGTTAGGTTATATTACGTTATTGATATATATAAAGGTCCCACGGAAACGTAGAGGCCAACTCGACAGGAAAGTTTTCAAATATTACCGCCGAGATGATGGGTTGGCTTAGGTTAGGTTATATTACGTTATTGATGTATATGAGGGTCCCACGGAGACGTAGAGGCCAACTCGCCAGGAATGTTGTCAAATATTACCGCCGAGATGTTAGGTTGTGTTAGGTTAGGTTAAATTACGTTATTGATGTATATAAAGGTCCCACGGAGAGGTAGAGGCCAACTCGCCAGGAATGTTGTCAAATATTAGTGCCGAGATGTTAGGTTGGGTTAGGTTTGGTTATATTACGTTATTGATGTATATGAAGGCCCCACGGTGACGTAGAGGCCAACTCGCCAGGAATGTTGTCAAATATTGCCGCCGAGATGTTAGGTTGGGTTAAGCTAGGTTAAATTACGTTATTGATGTATATAAAAGTCCCACGGAGACGTAGAGGCCAACTCGCCAGGAATATTGTCATATAATAGCGCCGAGTGGTTAGGTTGGGTTATATTAGGTTATATTACGTTATTGATGGATATGAAGGTGTCACGGAGACGTAGAGGCCAACTCGCCAGGAATGTTGTCAAATATTACCGCCGAGATGTTAGGTTGTGTTAGGTTAGGTTAAATTACGTTATTGATGTATATAAAGGTCCCACGGAGAGGTAGAGGCCAACTCGCCAGGAATGTTGTCAAATATTAGTGCCGAGATGTTAGGTTGGGTTAGGTTTGGTTATATTACGTTATTGATGTATATGAAGGCCCCACGGTGACGTAGAGGCCAACTCGCCAGGAATGTTGTCAAATATTGCCGCCGAGATGTTAGGTTGGGTTAAGCTAGGTTAAATTACGTTATTGATGTATATAAAAGTCCCACGGAGACGTAGAGGCCAACTCGCCAGGAATATTGTCATATAATAGCGCCGAGTGGTTAGGTTGGGTTATATTAGGTTATATTACGTTATTGATGGATATGAAGGTGTCACGGAGACGTAGAGGCCAACTCGCCAGGAATGTTGTCAAATATTACCGCCGAGATGTTAGGTTGGGTTAGGTTAGGTTATATTACGTTATTGATATATATAAAGGTCCCACGGAAACGTAGAGGCCAACTCGACAGGAATGTTTTCAAATATTACCGCCGAGATGATAGGTTGGCTTAGGTTAGGTTATATTACGTTATTGATGTATATGAAGGTCCCACGGAGACGTAGAGGCCAACTCGCCAGGAATGTTGTCAAATATTACCGCCGAGATGTTAGGTTGGGTTAGGTTAGGTTATATTACGTTATTGATGTATATAAAGGTCCCACGGAAACATAGAGTCCAACAAGCCAGGAATGTTGTCAAATATTACAGCCGAGATGTTACGTTGGGGTATTTTAGGTTAAATTACGTTATTGATGTATATAAAAGTCCCACGGAGACGTAGAGGCCAACTCGCCAGGAATATTGTCATAAAATAGCGCCGAGTGGTTAGGTTGGGTTATATTAGGTTATATTACGTTATTGATGGATATGAAGGTGTCACGGAGACGTAAAGGCCAACTCGCCAGGAATGTTGTCAAATATTACCGCCGAGATGTTAGGTTGGGTTAGGTTAGGTTATATTACGTTATTGATATATATAAAGGTCCCACGGAAACGTAGAGGCAAACTCGACAGGAATGTTTTCAAATATTACCGCCGAGATGATAGGTTGGCTTAGGTTAGGTTATATTACGGTATTGATGTATGTCAAGGTCCCACGGAGACGAAGAGGCCAACTCGCCAGAAATGTTGTAAAATATTAGTACTGAGATATTAGATTGGGGTAGGTTAGGTTATATTACGCTATTGATGTATATAAAAGTCCCACGGAGACGTAGAGGCCAACTCGACAGGAATGTTGTCAAATAATAGCGCCGAAATCTTAGGTTGGGTTAGGTTAGGTTATACTACGTTATTGATGTATATGAAGTTCCACGGAGACGTAGAGGCTAACTCGCCCGGAATGTTGTCAAATATTAGTGCCGAGAAGTTGGGTTGGGTTAGGTTAGGTTATACTACGTTATTGATGTATATGAAGTTCCACGGAGACGTAGAGGCTAACTCGCCCGGAATGTTGTCAAATATTAGTGCCGAGAAGTTGGGTTGGGTTAGGTTAGGTTATATTACGTTATTGATGTATATGAAGGCCCCACGGAGACTTAGAGGCCAACTCGCCAGGAATGTTGTCAAATATTGCCGCCGAGATGTTAGTTTGGGTTAAGCTAGGTTAAATTACGTTATTGATGTATATAAAAGTCCCACGGAGACGTAGAGGCCAACTCGCCAGGAATATTGTCATATAATAGCGCCGAGTGGTTATGTTGGGTTATATTAGGTATATTACGTTATTGATGGATATGAAGGTGTCACGGAGACGTAGAGGCCAACTCGCCAGGAATGTTGTCAAATATTACCGCCGAGATATTAGGTTGGGTTAGGTTAGGTTACATTACGTTATTGATATATATAAAGGTCCCACGGAAACGTAGAGGCCAACTCGACAGGAATGTTTTCAAATATTACCGCCGAGATGATAGGTTGGCTTAGGTTAGGTTATATTACGTTATTGATGTATATGAAGGTCCCACGGAGACGTAGAGGCCAACTCGCCAGGAATGTTGTCAAATATTACCGCCGAGATGTTAGGTTGTGTTAGGTTAGGTTAAATTACGTTATTGATGTATATAAAGGTCCCACGGAGAGGTAGAGGCCAACTCGCCAGGAATGTTGTCAAATATTAGTGCCGAGATGTTAGGTTGGGTTAGGTTAGGTTATATTACGTTATTGATGTATATGAAGGCCCCACGGAGACGTAGAGGCCAACTCGCCAGGAATGTTGTCACATATTGCCGCCGAGATGTTAGGTTGTGTTAGGTCAGGTTATATTACGTTATTGATCTATATAAAGGTCCCACGGAAACATAGAGGCCAACAAGCCAGGAATGTTGTCAAGTATTACAGCCGAGATGTTACGTTGGGGTATTTTAGGTTAAATTACGTTATTGATGTATATAAAAGTCCCACGGAGACGTAGAGGCCAACTCGCCTGGAATGTTGTCAAATATTACCGCCGAGATGATAGGTTGGGTTAGGTTAGGTTATATTACGTTATTGATATATATAAAGGTCCCACGGAAACGTAGAGGCCAACTCGCCAGGAATGTTGTAAAATATGACCGCCGAGATGTTACGTTGGGTTAAGCTATGTTAAATTACGTTATTGATGTATATAAAAGTCCCACGGAGACGTAGAGGCCAACTCGCCAGGAATATTGTCATATAATAGCGCCGAGTGGTTAGGTTGGGTTATATTAGGTTATATTACGTTATTGATGGATATGAAGGTGTCACGGAGACGTAGACGCCGACTCGCCAGGAATGTTTGTCAAATATTACCGCCGAGATGTTAAGTTGGGTTAAGTTAGGTTATATTACGTTACTGATATATATAAAGGTCCCACGGAAACGTAGAGGCCAACTCGACAGGAATGTTGTCAAATTATAGCGCCGAAATCTTAGGTTGGGTTAGGTTAGGTTATATTACGTTTTTTATGTATATGAAGTTCCACGGAGACGTAGAGGCTAACTCGCCAGGAATGTTGTCAAATATTAGTGCCGAGAAGTTGGGTTGGGTTAGGTTAGGTTATATTACGTTATTGATGCATATAAAAGCCCCACGGAGACGTAGATGCCAACTCGCCAGGAATGTTGTCAAATAATAGCGCCGAGAGGTTAGGTTAGGTTATATAAGGTTATATTACGTTATTGATGTATATAAAGGCCCCACGGCGACGTAGATGCCAACCCGCCAGGAATGTTGTCAAATAATAGCGCCGAAAGGTTAGGTTGGGTTATGAAAGGTTATATTACGTTATTGATGTATATGAAGGTCCCACGGAGACGTAGAGGCCAACTCGCCAGGAATGTTGTCAAATATTACCGCCGAGATGTTAGGTTGGGTTAGGTTAGGTTATATTACGTTATTGATGTATATAAAGGTCCCACGGAAACATAGAGTCCAACAAGCCAGGAATGTTGTCAAATATTACAGCCGAGATGTTACGTTGGGGTATTTTAGGTTAAATTACGTTATTGATGTATATAAAAGTCCCACGGAGACGTAGAGGCCAACTCGCCAGGAATATTGTCATATAATAGCGCCGAGTGGTTATGTTGGGTTATATTAGGTATATTACGTTATTGATGGATATGAAGGTGTCACGGAGACGTAGAGGCCAACTCGCCAGGAATGTTGTCAAATATTACCGCCGAGATGTTAGGTTGGGTTAGGTTAGGTTACATTACGTTATTGATATATATAAAGGTCCCACGGAAACGTAGAGGCCAACTCGACAGGAATGTTTTCAAATATTACCGCCGAGATGATAGGTTGGCTTAGGTTAGGTTATATTACGTTATTGATGTATATGAAGGTCCCACGGAGACGTAGAGGCCAACTCGCCAGGAATGTTGTCAAATATTACCGCCGAGATGTTAGGTTGTGTTAGGTTAGGTTAAATTACGTTATTGATGTATATAAAGGTTCCACGGAGAGGTAGAGGCCAACTCGCCAGGAATGTTGTCAAATATTAGTGCCGAGATGTTAGGTTGGGTTAGGTTAGGTTATATTACGTTATTGATGTATATGAAGGCCCCACGGAGACGTAGAGGCCAACTCGCCAGGAATGTTGTCACATATTGCCGCCGAGATGTTAGGTTGTGTTAGGTCAGGTTATATTACGTTATTGATCTATATAAAGGTCCCACGGAAACATAGAGGCCAACAAGCCAGGAATGTTGTCAAGTATTACAGCCGAGATGTTACGTTGGGGTATTTTAGGTTAAATTACGTTATTGATGTATATAAAAGTCCCACGGAGACGTAGAGGCCAACTCGCCTGGAATGTTGTCAAATATTACCGCCGAGATGATAGGTTGGGTTAGGTTAGGTTATATTACGTTATTGATATATATAAAGGTCCCACGGAAACGTAGAGGCCAACTCGCCAGGAATGTTGTAAAATATGACCGCCGAGATGTTACGTTGGGTTAAGCTATGTTAAATTACGTTATTGATGTATATAAAAGTCCCACGGAGACGTAGAGGCCAACTCGCCAGGAATATTGTCATATAATAGCGCCGAGTGGTTAGGTTGGGTTATATTAGGTTATATTACGTTATTGATGGATATGAAGGTGTCACGGAGACGTAGACGCCGACTCGCCAGGAATGTTTGTCAAATATTACCGCCGAGATGTTAAGTTGGGTTAGGTTAGGTTATATTACGTTACTGATATATATAAAGGTCCCACGGAAACGTAGAGGCCAACTCGACAGGAATGTTGTCAAATTATAGCGCCGAAATCTTAGGTTGGGTTAGGTTAGGTTATATTACGTTTTTTATGTATATGAAGTTCCACGGAGACGTAGAGGCTAACTCGCCAGGAATGTTGTCAAATATTAGTGCCGAGAAGTTGGGTTGGGTTAGGTTAGGTTATATTACGTTATTGATGCATATAAAAGCCCCACGGAGACGTAGATGCCAACTCGCCAGGAATGTTGTCAAATAATAGCGCCGAGAGGTTAGGTTAGGTTATATAAGGTTATATTACGTTATTGATGTATATAAAGGCCCCACGGCGACGTAGATGCCAACCCGCCAGGAATGTTGTCAAATAATAGCGCCGAAAGGTTAGGTTGGGTTATGAAAGGTTATATTACGTTATTGATGTATATGAAGGTCCCACGGAGACGTAGAGGCCAACTCGCCAGTAATGTTGTCAAATATTACCGCCGAGATGTTAGGTTGGGTTAGGTTAGGTTATATTACGTTATTGATGTATATAAAGGTCCCACGGAAACATAGAGTCCAACAAGCCAGGAATGTTGTCAAATATTACAGCCGAGATGTTACGTTGGGGTATTTTAGGTTAAATTACGTTATTGATGTATATAAAAGTCCCACGGAGACGTAGAGGCCAACTCGCCAGGAATATTGTCATAAAATAGCGCCGAGTGGTTAGGTTGGGTTATATTAGGTTATATTACGGTATTGATGGATATGAAGTTGTCACGGAGACGTAGAGGCCAACTCGCCAGGCATGTTGTCAAATATTACCGCCGAGATGTTTGGTTGGTTTAGGTTATGTTATATTACGTTATTGATGTATATAAAAGCCCCACGGAGACGTAGATGCCAACTCGCCAGGAATGTTGTCAAATAATAGCGCCGAGAGGTTAGGTTAGGTTATATAAGGTTATATTACGTTATTGATGTATATAAAGGCCCCACGGCGACGTAGATGCCAACCCGCCAGGTATGTTGTCAAATAATAGCGCCGAAAAGTTAGGTTGGGTTATGTAAGGTTATATTACGTTATTGATGTATATGAAGGTCCCACGGAGACGTAGAGGCCAACTCGCCAGGAATGTTGTCAAATATTACCGCCGAGATGATAGGTTGGGTTAGGTTAGGTTATATTACGTTATTGATGTATATGAAGGTCCCACGGAGACGTAGAGGCCAATTCGCCAGGTATGTTGTCATATAATAGCGCCGAGTGGTTAGGTTGGGTTATATTAGGTTATATTACGTTATTGATGGATATGAAGGTGTCACGGAGACGTAGACGCCAACTCGCCAGGAATGTTTGTCAAATATTACCGCCGAGATGTTAGGTTGGGTTAGGTTAGGTTATATTACGTTACTGATATATATAAAGGTCCCACGGAAACGTAGAGGCCAACTCGACAGGAATGTTGTCATATTATAGCGCCGAAATCTTAGGTTGGGTTAGGTTAGGTTATATTACGTTATTTATGTATATGAAGTTCCACGGAGACGTAGAGGCTAACTCGCCAGGAATGTTGTCAAATATTAGTGCCGAGAAGTTGGGTTGGGTTAGGTTAGGTTATATTACGTTATTGATGTATATAAAAGCCCCACGGAGACGTAGATGCCAACTCGCCAGGAATGTTGTCAAATAATAGCGCCGAGAGGTTAGGTTAGGTTATATAAGGTTATATTACGTTATTGATGTATATAAAGGCCCCACGCCGACGTAGATGCCAACCCGCCAGGAATGTTGTCAAATAATAGCGCCGAAAGGTTAGGTTGGGTTATGTAAGGTTATATTACGTTATTGATGTATATAAAGGTCCCACGGAAACATAGAGTCCAACAAGCCAGGAATGTTGTCAAATATTACAGCCGAGATGTTACGTTGGGGTATTTTAGGTTAAATTACGTTATTGATGTATATAAAAGTCCCACGGAGACATAGAGGCCAACTCGCCAGGAATATTGTCATATAATAGCGCCGAGTGGTTAGGTTGGGTTATATTAGGTTATATTACGTTATTGATGGATATGAAGGTGTCACGGAGACGTAGAGGCCAACTCGCCAGGAATGTTGTCAAATATTACCGCCGAGATGTTAGGTTGGCTTAGGTTAGGTTATATTACGTTATTGATATATATAAAGGTCCCACGGAAACGTAGAGGCCAACTCGACAGGAATGTTTTCAAATATTACCGCCGAGATGATGGGTTGGCTTAGGTTAGGTTATATTACGTTATTGATGTATATGAAGGTCCCACGGAGACGTAGAGGCCAACTCGCCAGGAATGTTGTCAAATATTACCGCCGAGATGTTAGGTTGTGTTAGGTTAGGTTAAATTACGTTATTAATGTATATAAAGGTCCCACGGAGAGGTAGAGGCCAACTCGTCAGGAATGTTGTCAAATATTAGTGCCGAGATGTTAGGTTGGGTTAGGTTAGGTTATATTACGTTATTGATGTATATGAAGGCCCCACGGAGACGTAGAGGCCAACTCGCCAGGAATGTTGTCAAATATTACCGCCGAGATGTTAGGTTGGGTTAGGTTAGGTTATATTACGTTATTGATGTATATAAAGGTCCCACGGAAACATAGAGTCCAACAAGCCAGGAATGTTGTCAAATATTACAGCCGAGATGTTACGTTGGGGTATTTTAGGTTAAATTACGTTATTGATGTATATAAAAGTCCCACGGAGACGTAGAGGCCAACTCGCCAGGAATATTGTCATAAAATAGCGCCGAGTGGTTAGGTTGGGTTATATTAGATTATATTACGTTATTGATGAATATGAAGTTGTCACGGAGACGTAGAGGCCAACTCGCCAGGAATGTTGTCAAATATTACCGCCGAGATGTTTGGTTGGGTTAGGTTAGGTTATATTACGTTATTGATGTATATAAAAGCCCCACGGAGACGTAGATGCCAACTCGCCAGGAATGTTGTCAAATAATAGCGCCGAGCGGTTAGGTTAGGTTATATAAGGTTATATTACGTTATTGATGTATATAAAGGCCCCACGGCGACGTAGATGCCAACCCGCCAGGTATGTTGTCAAATAATAGCGCCGAAAGGTTAGGTTGGGTTATGTAAGGTTATATTACGTTATTGATGTATATGAAGGCCCCATGGAGACGTAGAGGCCAATTCGCCAGGTATGTTGTCAAATATTACCGCCGAGATGTTAGGTTGGGTTAGGTTAGGTTATATTACGTTATTGATGTATATAAAATTCTCACGGAGACGTAGAGGCTAACTCGCCAGGAATGTTGTCAAATATTACCGTCGAGATGTTACGTTGGTTTGGGTTAGGTTAAATTACGTTATTGATGTATATGAAGGTCCCACGGAGAGGTAGAGGCCAACTCGCCGGGAATGTTGTCAAATATTTGTGCCGAGATGTTAGGTAGGCTTAGGTTAGGTAATATTACGTTATTGATGTACATGAAGGTCCCACGGTGACGTAGAGGCCATCTCGCCAGGAATGTTGTCAAATATTACCGCCGAGATGTTAGGTTGGGTTAGGTTAGGTTATATTACGTTATTGGTGTATGTAAAGGTCCCACGGAAACATAGAGTCCAACAAGCCAGGAATGTTGTCAAATATTACAGCCGAGATGTTACGTTGGGGTATTTTAGGTTAAATTACGTTATTGATGTATATAAAAGTCCCACGGAGACGTAGAGGCCAAGTCGCCAGGAATATTGTCATAAAATAGCGCCGAGTGGTTAGGTTGGGTTATATTAGGTTATATTACGTTATTGATGGATATGAAGGTGTCACGGAGACGTAAAGGCCAACTCGCCAGGAATGTTGTCAAATATTACCGCCGAGATGTTAGGTTGGGTTAGGTTAGGTTATATTACGTTATTGATATATATAAAGGTCCCACGGAAACGTAGAGGCAAACTCGACAGGAATGTTTTCAAATATTACCGCCGAGATGATAGGTTGGCTTAGGTTAGGTTATATTACGTTATTGATGTATGTCAAGGTCCCACGGAGACGAAGAGGCCAACTCGACAGGAATGTTATCAAATAATAGCGCCGAAATCTTAGGTTGGGTTAGGTTAGGTTATATTACGTTATTGATGTATATGAAGTTCCACGGAGACGTAGAGGCTAACTCGCCCGGAATGTTGTCAAATATTAGTGCCGAGAAGTTGGGTTGGGTTAGGTTAGGTTATATTACGTTATTGATGTATATGAAGGCCCCACGGAGACATAGAGGCCAACTCGCCAGGAATGTTGTCAAATATTGCCGCCGAGATGTTAGGTTGGGTTAAGCTAGGTTAAATTACGTTATTGATGTATATAAAAGTCCCACGGAGACGTAGAGGCCAACTCGCCAGGAATATTGTCATATAATAGCGCCGAGTGGTTAGGTTGGGTTATATTAGGTATATTACGTTATTGATGGATATTAAGGTGTCACGGAGACGTAGAGGCCAACTCGCCAGGAATGTTGTCAAATATTACCGCCGAGATGTTAGGTTGGGTTAGGTTAGGTTACATTACGTTATTGATAAATATAAAGGTCCCACGGAAACGTAGAGGCCAACTCGACAGGAATGTTTTCAAATATTACCGCCGAGATGATAGGTTGGCTTAGGTTAGGTTATATTACGTTATTGATGTATATGAAGGTCCCACGGAGACGTACAGGCCAACTCGCCAGGAATGTTGTCAAATATTACCGCCGAGATGTTAGGTTGTGTTAGGTTAGGTTAAATTACGTTATTGATGTATATAAAGGTCCCACGGAGAGGTAGAGGCCAACTCGCCAGGAATGTTGTCAAATATTAGTGCCGAGATGTTAGGTTGGGTTAGGTTGGGTTATATTATGTTATTGATGTATATGAAGGCCCCACGGAGACGTAGAGGCCAACTCGCCAGGAATGTTGTCACATATTGCCGCCGAGATGTTAGGTTGTGTTAGGTTAGGTTATATTACGTTATTGATCTATATAAAGGTCCCACGGAAACATAGAGGCCAACAAGCCAGGAATGTTGTCAAGTATTACAGCCGAGATGTTACGTTGGGGTATTTTAGGTTAAATTACGTTATTGATGTATATAAAAGTCCCACGGAGACGTAGAGGCCAACTCGCCTGGAATGTTGTCAAATATTACCGCCGAGATGTTAGGTTGGGTTAGGTTAGGTTATATTACGTTATTGATGTATATAAAATTCTCACGGAGACGTAGAGGCTAACTCGCCAGGAATGTTGTCAAATATTACCGCCGAGATGTTACGTTGGTTTGGGTTAGGTTAAATTACGTTATTGATGTATATGAAGTTCCACGGAGACGTAGAGGCTAACTCGCCCGGAATGTTGTCAAATATTAGTGCCGAGAAGTTGGGTTGGGTTAGGTTAGGTTATATTACGTTATTGATGTATATGAAGGCCCCACGGAGACGTAGAGGCCAACTCGCCAGGAATGTTGTCAAATATTGCCGCCGAGATGTTAGGTTGGGTTAAGCTAGGTTAAATTACGTTATTGATGTACATAAAAGTCCCACGGAGACGTAGAGGCCAACTCGCCAGGAATATTGTCATATAATAGCGCCGAGTGGTTAGGTTGGGTTATATTAGGTTATATTACGTTATTGATGGATATGAAGGTGTCACGGAGACGTAGAGGCCAACTCGCCAGGAATGTTGTCAAATATTACCGCCGAGATGTTAGGTTGGCTTAGGTTAGGTTATATTACGTTATTGATATATATAAAGGTCCCACGGAAACGTAGAGGCCAACTCGACAGGAATGTTTTCAAATATTACCGCCGAGATGATAGGTTGGCTTAGGTTAGGTTATATTACGTTATTGATATATATGAAGGTCCCACGGAGACGTAGAGGCCAACTCGCCAGGAATGTTGTCAAATATTACCGCCGAGATGTTACGTTGGGGTATTTTAGGTTAAATTACGTTATTGATGTATATGAAGGTCCCACGGAGACGTAGAGGCCAACTCGCCAGGAATGTTGTCAAATATTACCGCCGAGATGTTAGGTTGGGTTAGGTTAGGTTATATTACGTTATTGATGTATATAAAGGTCCCACGGAAACATAGAGTCCAACAAGCCAGGAATGTTGTCAAATATTACAGCCGAGATGTTACGTTGAGGTATTTTAGGTTAAATTACGTTATTGATGTATATAAAAGTCCCACGGAGACGTAGAGGCCAACTCGCCAGGAATATTGTCATAAAATAGCGCCGAGTGGTTAGGTTGGGTTATATTAGGTTATATTACGGTATTGATGGATATGAAGTTGTCACGGAGACGTAGAGGCCAACTCGCCAGGCATGTTGTCAAATATTACCGCCGAGATGTTTGGTTGGTTTAGGTTATGTTATATTACGTTATTGATGTATATAAAAGCCCCACGGAGACGTAGATGCCAACTCGCCAGGAATGTTGTCAAATAATAGCGCCGAGAGGTTAGGTTAGGTTATATAAGGTTATATTACGTTATTGATGTATATAAAGGCCCCACGGCGACGTAGATGCCAACCCGCCAGGTATGTTGTCAAATAATAGCGCCGAAAAGTTAGGTTGGGTTATGTAAGGTTATATTACGTTATTGATGTATATGAAGGTCCCACGGAGACGTAGAGGCCAACTCGCCAGGAATGTTGTCAAATATTACCGCCGAGATGATAGGTTGGGTTAGGTTAGGTTATATTACGTTATTGATGTATATGAAGGTCCCACGGAGACGTAGAGGCCAATTCGCCAGGTATGTTGTCATATAATAGCGCCGAGTGGTTAGGTTGGGTTATATTAGGTTATATTACGTTATTGATGGATATGAAGGTGTCACGGAGACGTAGACGCCAACTCGCCAGGAATGTTTGTCAAATATTACCGCCGAGATGTTAGGTTGGGTTAGGTTAGGTTATATTACGTTACTGATATATATAAAGGTCCCACGGAAACGTAGAGGCCAACTCGACAGGAATGTTGTCATATTATAGCGCCGAAATCTTAGGTTGGGTTAGGTTAGGTTATATTACGTTATTTATGTATATGAAGTTCCACGGAGACGTAGAGGCTAACTCGCCAGGAATGTTGTCAAATATTAGTGCCGAGAAGTTGGGTTGGGTTAGGTTAGGTTATATTACGTTATTGATGTATATAAAAGCCCCACGGAGACGTAGATGCCAACTCGCCAGGAATGTTGTCAAATAATAGCGCCGAGAGGTTAGGTTAGGTTATATAAGGTTATATTACGTTATTGATGTATATAAAGGCCCCACGCCGACGTAGATGCCAACCCGCCAGGAATGTTGTCAAATAATAGCGCCGAAAGGTTAGGTTGGGTTATGTAAGGTTATATTACGTTATTGATGTATATAAAGGTCCCACGGAAACATAGAGTCCAACAAGCCAGGAATGTTGTCAAATATTACAGCCGAGATGTTACGTTGGGGTATTTTAGGTTAAATTACGTTATTGATGTATATAAAAGTCCCACGAAGACATAGAGGCCAACTCGCCAGGAATATTGTCATATAATAGCGCCGAGTGGTTAGGTTGGGTTATATTAGGTTATATTACGTTATTGATGGATATGAAGGTGTCACGGAGACGTAGAGGCCAACTCGCCAGGAATGTTGTCAAATATTACCGCCGAGATGTTAGGTTGGCTTAGGTTAGGTTATATTACGTTATTGATATATATAAAGGTCCCACGGAAACGTAGAGGCCAACTCGACAGGAATGTTTTCAAATATTACCGCCGAGATGATGGGTTGGCTTAGGTTAGGTTATATTACGTTATTGATGTATATGAAGGTCCCACGGAGACGTAGAGGCCAACTCGCCAGGAATGTTGTCAAATATTACCGCCGAGATGTTAGGTTGTGTTAGGTTAGGTTAAATTACGTTATTAATGTATATAAAGGTCCCACGGAGAGGTAGAGGCCAACTCGTCAGGAATGTTGTCAAATATTAGTGCCGAGATGTTAGGTTGGGTTAGGTTAGGTTATATTACGTTATTGATGTATATGAAGGCCCCACGGAGACGTAGAGGCCAACTCGCCAGGAATGTTGTCAAATATTACCGCCGAGATGTTAGGTTGGGTTAGGTTAGGTTATATTACGTTATTGATGTATATAAAGGTCCCACGGAAACATAGAGTCCAACAAGCCAGGAATGTTGTCAAATATTACAGCCGAGATGTTACGTTGGGGTATTTTAGGTTAAATTACGTTATTGATGTATATAAAAGTCCACACGGAGACGTAGAGGCCAACTCGCCAGGAATATTGTCATAAAATAGCGCCGAGTGGTTAGGTTGGGTTATATTAGATTATATTACGTTATTGATGGATATGAAGTTGTCACGGAGACGTAGAGGCCAACTCGCCAGGAATGTTGTCAAATATTACCGCCGAGATGTTTGGTTGGGTTAGGTTAGGTTATATTACGTTATTGATGTATATAAAAGCCCCACGGAGACGTAGATGCCAACTCGCCAGGAATGTTGTCAAATAATAGCGCCGAGCGGTTAGGTTAGGTTATATAAGGTTATATTACGTTATTGATGTATATAAAGGCCCCACGGCGACGTAGATGCCAACCCGCCAGGTATGTTGTCAAATAATAGCGCCGAAAGGTTAGGTTGGGTTATGTAACGTTATATTACGTTATTGATGTATATGAAGGCCCCATGGAGACGTAGAGGCCAATTCGCCAGGTATGTTGTCAAATATTACCGCCGAGATGTTAGGTTGGGTTAGGTTAGGTTATATTACGTTATTGATGTATATAAAATTCTCACGGAGACGTAGAGGCTAACTCGCCAGGAATGTTGTCAAATATTACCGTCGAGATGTTACGTTGGTTTGGGTTAGGTTAAATTTCGTTATTGATGTATATGAAGGTCCCACGGAGAGGTAGAGGCCAACTCGCCGGGAATGTTGTCAAATATTTGTGCCGAGATGTTAGGTAGGCTTAGGTTAGGTAATATTACGTTATTGATGTACATGAAGGTCCCCACGGTGACGTAGAGGCCATCTCGCCAGGAATGTTGTCAAATATTACCGCCGAGATGTTAGGTTGGGTTAGGTTAGGTTATATTACGTTATTGGTGTATGTAAAGGTCCCCACGGAAACAATAGAGTCCAACAAGCCAGGAATGTTGTCAAATATTACAGCCGAGATGTTACGTTGGGGTATTTTAGGTTAAATTACGTTATTGATGTATATAAAAGTCCCACGGAGACGTAGAGGCCAAGTCGCCAGGAATATTGTCATAAAATAGCGCCGAGTGGTCTAGGTTGGGTTATATTAGGTTATATTACGTTATTGATGGATATGAAGGTGTCACGGAGACGTAAAGGCCAACTCGCCAGGAATGTTGTCAAATATTACCGCCGAGATGTTAGGTTGGGTTAGGTTAGGTTATATTACGTTATTGATATATATAAAGGTCCCCACGGAAACGTAGAGGCAAACTCGACAGGAATGTTTTCAAATATTACCGCCGAGATGATAGGTTGGCTTAGGTTAGGTTATATTACGTTATTGATGTATGTCAAGGTCCCACGGAGACGAAGAGGCCCAACTCGACAGGAATGTTATCAAATAATAGCGCCGAAATCTTAGGTTGGGTTAGGTTAGGTTATATTACGTTATTGATGTATATGAAGTTCCACGGAGACGTAGAGGCTAACTCGCCCGGAATGTTGTCAAATATTAGTGCCGAGAAGTTGGGTTGGGTTAGGTTAGGTTATATTACGTTATTGATGTATATGAAGGCCCCCACGGAGACATAGAGGCCAACTCGCCCAGGAATGTTGTCAAATATTGCCGCCGAGATGTTAGGTTGGGTTAAGCTAGGTTAAATTACGTTATTGATGTATATAAAAGTCCCACGGAGACGTAGAGGCCAACTCGCCAGGAATATTGTCATATAATAGCGCCGAGTGGTTAGGTTGGGTTATATTAGGTATATTACGTTATTGATGGATATGAAGGTGTCACGGAGACGTAGAGGCCAACTCGCCAGGAATGTTGTCAAATATTACCGCCGAGATGTTAGGTTGGGTTAGGTTAGGTTACATTACGTTATTGATAAATAACGTAATGTAACCTAACCTAACCCAACCCTAACATCTCGGCGGTAATATTTGACAACATTCCTGGCGAGTTGGCCTCTACGTCTCCCGTGACACCTTCATATCCATCAATAACGTAATATACCCTAATATAACCCAACCTAACCACTCGGCGCTATTATATGACAATATTCCCTGGCGAGTTGGCCTCTACGTCTCCGTGGGACTTTTATATACATCAATAACGTAATTTAACCTAGCTTAACCCAACCTAACATCTCGGCGGCAATATTTGACAACATTCCTGGCGAGTTGGCCTCTATGTCTCCGTGGGGCCTTCATATACATCAATAACGTAATATAACCTAACCTAACCCAACCCAACTTCTCGGCACTAATATTTGACAACATTCCGGGCGAGTTAGCCTCTACGTCTCCGTGGAACTTCATATACATCAATAACGTAATATAACCTAACCTAACCCAACCTAAGATTTCGGCGCTATTATTTGATAACATTCCCTGTCGAGTTGGCCTCTTCGTCTCCGTGGGACCTTGACATACATCAATAACGTAATATAACCTAACCTAAGCCAACCCTATCATCTCGGCGGTAATATTTGAAAACATTCCTGTCGAGTTTGCCTCTACGTTTCCGTGGGACCTTTATATATATCAATAACGTAATATAACCTAACCCTAACCCAACCTAACATCTCGGCGGTAATATTTGACAACATTCCTGGCGAGTTGGCCTTTACGTCTCCGTGACACCTTCATATCCATCAATAACGTAATATAACCCTAATATAACCCAACCCTAACCACTCGGCGCTATTTTATGACAATATTCCTGGCGACTTGGCCTCTACGTCTCCGTGGGACTTTTTATATACATCAATAACGTAATTTAACCTAAAATACCCCAACGTAACATCTCGGCTGTAATATTTGACAACATTCCTGGCCTTGTTGGACTCTATGTTTCCGTGGGACCTTTACATACAACCAATAACGTAATATAACCTAACCCTAACCCAACCTAACATCTCGGCGGTAATATTTGACAACATTCCTGGCGAGATGGCCTCCTACGTCACCGTGGGACCTTCATGTACATCAATAACGTAATATTACCTAACCTAAGCCTACCTAACATCTCGGCACAAATATTTGACAACATTCCCGGCGAGTTGGCCTCTACCTCCTCCGTGGGACCCTTCATAACATCAATAACGAAATTTAACCTAACCCCAAACCAACGTAACATCTCGACGGTAATATTTGACAACATTCCTGGCGAGTTAGCCTCTACGTCTCCGTGAGAATTTTAATATACATCAATAACGTAATATAACCTAACCTAACCCAACCTAACATCTCGGCCGGTAATATTTGACAACATACCTGGCGAATTGGCCTCTACGTCTCCATGGGGCCTTCATATACATCAATAACGTAATATAAACGTTACATAACCCAACCCTAACCTTTCGGCGCTATTATTTGACAACATACCTGGCGGGTTGGCATCTACGTCGCCGTGGGGCCCTTTTATATACATCAATAACGTAATATAACCTTATATAACCTAACCTAACCGCTCGGCGCTATTATTTGACAACATTCCTGGCGAGTTGGCATCTACGTCTCCGTGGGGCTTTTATATACATCAATAACGTAATATAACCTAACCTAACCCCAACCAAACATCTCGGCAGGTAATATTTGACAACATTCCTGGCGAGTTGGCCTCTACGTCTCCCGTGACAACTTCATATCCATCAATAAACGTAATATAATCTAATATAACCCAACCTAACCACTCGGCGCTATTTTATGACAATATTCCTGGCGAGTTGGCCTCTACGTCTCCGTGGGACTTTTTATATACATCAATAACGTAATTTAACCTAAAATACCCCCCAACGTAACATCTCGGCTGTAATATTTGACAACATTCCTGGCTTGTTGGACTCTATGTTTCCGTGGGACCCTTTATATACATCAATAACGTAATATAACCTAACCTAACCCAACCCTAACATCTCGGCGGTAATATTTGACAACATTCCTGGCGAGTTGGCCTCTACGTCTCCGTGGGGCCTTCATATACATCAATAACGTAATATAACCTAACCTAACCCCAACCTAACATCTCGGCACTAATATTTGACAACATTCCTGACGAGTTGGCCCTCTACCTCTCCGTGGGACCCTTTATATACATTAATAACGTAATTTAACCTAACCCTAACACAACCTAACATCTCGGCAGGTAATATTTGACAACATTCCTGGCGAGTTGGCCTCTACGTCTCCGTGGGACCTTCATATACATCAATAACGTAATATAACCTAACCTAAGCCAAACCATCATCTCGGCGGTAATATTTGAAAACATTCCTGTCGAGTTGGCCTCTACGTTTCCGTGGGACCTTTATATATATCAATAACGTAATATAACCTAACCTAAGCCCAACCCTAACATCTCGGCGGTAATATTTGACAACATTCCTGGCGAGTTGGCCTCTACGTCTCCGTGACACCTTCATATCCATCAATAAACGTAATATAACCTAATATAACCCAACCTAACCCACTCGGCGCTATTATATGACAATATTCCTGGCGAGTTGGCCTCTATGTCTTCGTGGGACTTTTATATACATCAATAACGTAATTTAACCTAAAATACCCCAACGTAACATCTCGGCTGTAATATTTGACAACATTCCTGGCTTGTTGGACTCTATGTTTCCGTGGGACCTTTATATACATCAATAACGTAATATAACCTTACATAACCCAACCTAACCTTTCGGCGCTATTATTTGACAACATTCCTGGCGGGTTGGCATCTACGTCGGCGTGGGGCCTTTATATACATCAATAACGTAATATAACCTTATATAACCTAACCTAACCTCTCGGCGCTATTATTTGACAACATTCCTGGCGAGTTGGCATCTACGTCTCCGTGGGGCTTTTATATACATCAATAACGTAATATAACCTAACCCTAACCCAACCCAACTTCTCGGCACTAATATTTGACAACATTCCTGGCGAGTTAGCCTCTACGTCTCCGTGGAAACTTCATATACATAAATAACGTAATATAACCCTAACCTAACCCAACCTAAGATTTCGGCGCTATAATATGACAACATTCCTGTCGAGTTGGCCTCTACGTTTCCGTGGGACCTTTATATATATCAGTAACGTAATATAACCTAACCTAACCCCAACCTAACATCTCGGCGGTAATATTTGACAAACATTCCTGGCGAGTTGGCGTCTACGTCTCCGTGACACCTTCATATCCATCAATAACGTAATATAACCTAATATAACCCAACCTAACCCACTCGGCGCTATTATATGACAACATACCTGGCGAATTGGCCTCTACGTCTCCGTGGGACCTTCATATACATCAATAACGTAATATAACCTAACCTAACCCAACCTATCATCTCCGGCAGGTAATATTTGACAACATTCCTGGCGAGTTGGCCTCTACGTCTCCGTGGGACCCTTCATATACATCAATAACGTAATATAACCTTACATAACCCAACCTAACTTTTCGGCCGCTATTATTTGACAACATACCTGGCGGGTTGGCATCTACGTCGCCGTGGGGCCTTTATATACATCAATAACGTAATATAACCTTATATAACCTAACCTAACCTCTCGGCCGCTATTATTTGACAACATTCCCTGGCGAGTTGGCATCTACGTCTCCGTGGGGCTTTTATATACATCAATAACGTAATATAACATAACCCTAAACCCAACCAACATCTCGGCGGTAATATTTGACAACATGCCTGGCGAGTTGGCCTCTACGTCTCCGTGACAACTTCATATCCATCAATACCGTAATATAACCTAATATAACCCCAACCTAACCACTCGGCGCTATTTTATGACAATATTCCTGGCGAGTTGGCCTCTACGTCTCCGTGGGACTTTTTATATACATCAATAACGTAATTTAACCTAAAATACCCTCAACGTAACATCTCGGCTGTAATATTTGACAACATTCCTGGCTTGTTGGACTCTATGTTTCCGTGGGACCCTTTATATACATCAATAACGTAATATAACCTAACCCTAACCCAACCCTAACATCTCGGCAGGTAATATTTGACAACATTCCTGGCCGAGTTGGCCTCTACGTCTCCCGTGGGACCTTCATATACATCAATAACGTAATTTAACCTAAAATACCCCCAACGTAACCATCTCGGCGGTAATATTTGACAACATTCCTGGCGAGTTGGCCTCTACGTCTCCGTGGGACCTTCATATATATCAATAACGTAATATAACCTAACCTAAGCCAACCTATCATCTCGGCGGTAATATTTGAAAACATTCCTGTCGAGTTGGCCTCTACGTTTCCCGTGGGACCCTTTATATATATCAATAACGTAATATAACCTAACCTAAGCCAACCCTAACATCTCGGCGGTAATATTTGACAACATTCCTGGCGAGTTGGCCCTCTACGTCTCCGTGACACCCTTCATATCCATCAATAACGTAATATAACCTAATATAAACCCAACCCTAACCACTCGGCCGCTATTATATGACAATATTCCCTGGCGAGTTGGCCCTCTACGTCTCCGTGGGACCTTTTATGTACATCAATAACGTAATTTAACCTAGCTTAACCCCAACCCTAACATCTCGGCGGCAATATTTGACAACATTCCTGGCGAGTTCGGCCTCTACGTCTCCGTGGGGCCCTTCATATACATCAACTAACGTAATATAACCTAAACCTAACCCCAACCCAACTTCTCGGCACTAATATTTGACAACATTCCGGGCGAGTTAGCCTCTACGTCTCCGTGGAACTTCATATACATCAATAACGTAATTTAACCCTAACCCAAACCACAACGTAACATCTCCGGCGGTAATATTTGACAACATTCCTGGCGAGTTAGCCTCTACGTCTCCGTGAGAATTTTATATACATCAATAACGTAATATAACCTAACCTAACCCAACCTAACATCTCGGCGGTAATATTTGACAACATTCCAGGCGAGTTGGCCTCTACGTCTCCGTGGGACTTTTATATACATCAATAACGTAATTTAACCTAAAATACCCAACGTAACATCTCGGCTGTAATACTTGACAACATTCCTGGCTTGTTGGCCTCTATGTTTCCCGTGGGACCTTTATATAGATCAATAACGTAATATAACCTAACCTAACACAACCTAACATCTCGGCGGCAATATGTGACAACATTCCTGGCGAGTTGGCACTCTACGTCTCCGTGGGGCCTTCATATACATCCAATAAACATAATAAAACCCAACCTAAACCAAACCTAACATCTCGGCACTAATATTTGACAACATTCCTGGCGAGTTGGCCCTCTACCTCTCCGTGGGACCTTTATATACATCAATAACGTAATTTAACCCTAACCTAACACAACCTAACATCTCGGCGGTAATATTTGACAACATTCCTGGCGAGTTGGCCTGCTACGTCTCCGTGGGACCTTCATATACATCAATAACGTAATATAACCTAACCTAAGCCAACCTATCATCTCGGCAGGTAATATTTGAAAACATTCCTGTCGAGTTGGCCTCTACGTTTCCGTGGGACCTTCTATATTTATCAATAACGTAATGTAACCCTAACCTAACCCAACCTAACATCTCGGCCGGTAATATTTGACAACATTCCTGGCGAGTTGGCCTCTACGTCTCCGTGACACCCTTAATATCCATCAATAACGTAATATACCTAATATAACCCCAACCTAACCACTCCGGCGCTATTATATGACAATATTCCTGGCGAGTTGGCCTCTACGTCCTCCGTGGGACTCTTTATATACATCAATAACGTAATTTAACCTAGCTTAACCCAAACCTAACATCTCGGCGGCAATATTTGACAACATTCCTGGCGAGTTGGCCCTCTATGTCTCCGTGGGGCCTTCATATACATCAATAACGTAATATAACCTAACCTAACCCAACCCAACTTCTCGGCACTAATATTTGACAACATTCGGGCGAGTTAGCCTCTACGTCTCCGTGGAACTTCATATACATCAATAACGTAATATAACCTAACCTAACCCAACCCTAAGATTTCGGCGCTATTATTTGATAACATTCCTGTCGAGTTGGCCTCTTCGTCTCCGTGGGACCTTGACATACACTCAATAACGTAAATATAACCTAACCTAAGCCAACACTATCATCTCGGCTGGTAATATTTGAAAACATTCCTGTCGAGTTTGCCTCTACGTTTCCGTGGGACCTTTATATATATCAATAACGTAATATAACCTAACCTAACCCAACCTAACATCTCGGCAGGTAATATTTGACAAACATTCCTGGCGAGTTGGCCCTTTACGTCTCCCGTGACACCTTCATATCCATCAATAACGTAATATAACCCTAATATAACCCAACCTAACCACTCGGCGCTATTTTATGACAATATTCCTGGCGACTTGGCCCTC
Organism: Xylocopa violacea; assembly: GCA_963969225.1. Classification (NCBI taxonomy): domain Eukaryota; kingdom Metazoa; phylum Arthropoda; class Insecta; order Hymenoptera; family Apidae; genus Xylocopa; species Xylocopa violacea. The sequence continues at coordinate 2,797,077 of CAXAJV010000920.1, forward strand.
TACGTCCTCCGTGGGACTTTTTATATACATCAATAACGTAATTTAACACTAAAATACCCCAACGTAACATCTCGGCTGTAATATTTGACAACATTCCTGGCTTGTTGGACTCTATGTTTCCGTGGGACCTCTTACAATACACCAATAACGTAATATAAACCTAACACTAACCCAAACCTAACATCTCGGCCGGTAATATTTGACAACATTCCTGGCGAGATGGCCTCTACGTCACCCGTGGGACCCTTCATGTACACTCAATAACGTAATATTACCTAACCTAAGCCCTACCCTAACATCTCGGCACACTCTGAGATAGCGCGT